>JAYRBT010000082.1:97972175-98003879 GCA_036023395.1 Myiotriccus ornatus
CTGTAACTCACCTAAAAAAAAAAAAAATCCAATGCGCAGGCTGGAAGGTGTAAAGACCTTCCCCGGTTCTTCGTTCGGGAAGACTGGCCATTACTTACTTACTTATTATCTATCTAGTAATTATTTTTGCTGCAATTATCCATTTCCTAATTCACTCTCTCCTTCACATTTTATTCTGAGGGCCACAGGGAAATTACATACCTTTAAGGGAGACATAATCACACAATTCTGAGTTTGTCAATTCTGAGTCTGAAGGGACCACAACAATCATCAAGTCCAGACAGTCCTATGTCTTCTCTAAACTCTAGAAAAAGTGCTTGTAAATCTGTGTTATTGTTTGTCTGTAACATCCTTAGTTCTTCTGGAAAATAGTATCTCTCTCTCTATGCTGAACATTTTATTACTCAGTTTTGATCCTTGAGGGCTGGAACAAGTTGCCCACCGAGGCTGTGGAATCTCCCTCATAGGAGATACTCAGGAACCAGCTGGACACAATCCAGTGCCATGTGCTCTAGAATTACCCTGCTTCAGCAGGAAGGTTGGACCAGATGACCCATTGTGGTCCCTTCCAACCTGACCTATTCTCTGAGTCTGTTATTCTGTAAAACGAAATTAGTGACATAGAAAGCAACAAATCTATCTTTTTTGCTTGCTTGTTTTCTGGTTTCAGCAAACCAGAGAGTGATTTCTTCATATAAAAATGCTGTCAAATATCATGTTTACTGTGTATCCCCTTTTCTGTAGTTTTTCTCAAATGTGCTTCACAATATTGAAATGAAATAAGTCATTCACAAATCACTCCGTGTCATCTTGGGTGCTTATGTTTGACTATTACTTTCCCTCTGTAAAAGCTCTTTTCATGGAATCTTGCTGACTCCATGGGTAAAAAATCCAGACCAGTAAACCCAGAAATTAGACAAAGTGAATCTGGATGGTCTCTGGAAAGTGGTGTATTCCAGCTGACTCAAGTTTGTGCAGACCTTGTACAACTCTTCCTACCTCCAGACTGAAGCTATTGATGAGCCTGCTCTGTGGAAGAGCTTTCCCCGGGAAAAGTCTGCTGTTCAATAGGATTGTGCTCATTCTACAAGCATTTCAGAAACATGCCAGGGGATGGATTGTTACTAGATAGACTGGAAAAGTTGCCAGCAAATGTAACTGAAAAAGTCTTAATCAAGCTCTAAAGTGTATCTTACATCAGAGAAACACTTGGCTTGAATTAGTGCGTAGTGAAAGCAGCCTTGGGAACCAGAGTATTGTAACTTCATCAAGTAATCTGTGCCTGTCCCACAAAGCCTGATGCTGCCACTATCCAAAAGTTTTCGTGTGATTCAAGGATGTTTTCTTCACTGCAACTAAGAGTGGCCTTTAATTTGGGGAAATGACATGGTAATATGGAGTTATTTTATATTTTGGTACCAAATCACATACTTTCAGCCTGTTAAAGTTCCCCATCTATAGAAGAATAATAATTGTTTTTCTCTGTTCCCTTCCACTCACCTACCCCCGAGTCTAAACCATGAGGTTCGTGGATTGCTTGAAAACCAAAATTGAGAAAAACGGATACTAATAATAGTGTTTACTCAAAGGATTCCATCAAGTGTTGGCTTTGTGTGGGTGCTTTGTAAAACCTATTAGCATAGAGCAGCTATCACGCTGCTTATATCCATGCTATCTTTTCATCCATCTTACCAAGGCAAAATGCATTATGGCTAGCAGTGGCTGTAAATTTTTAAGTTGAATTATTCAGTTTCAGCAGTATAGTTTACTCTGCTCTTCAATAATCTGGGCTAACTATCAAGGAAAAACAGAGGCATAGCGCTAGCAAGAGCCATGTCACTACAGAGTTCAATAACATAATTATCTATTCAGCTATCTTTCAAGCTTATTTCCTCTATTTTATACTCATCCTATATCTTTTCCACATAAAAATCAAGAGACCTTGCATTTGGCCTAGCTCCACTGTGTTACTCTTTTATAAGCAGAACAGCGCAAAAGAACTGGAATAACTCCTGCTGCTGTGGCTCCCTTTCTATTTTCTTTTCCCAATGAGAATTTTAAGTTAGAATTTAGGAACATAGTAGGAAAAAACACAGAGAAAAATTCTACTAACTTGAGCCAGTTTAAACGAGTAGATATTAATATGAGTACAGAAATAGCTTCTTTAGCAGAGTTTCTTTTAATGGCCAAGATTTTACACACTGTTTAAACCACTGTTCCATTTTGCAGCTCAATTAAGCAAAGGTTCGCACATCCTTAATCATATATGTGAGATCAGACTAATACACTGTTGTATTTGCAGCTTTTGCTGATAAAGAACTGTGCAGGGACCAGCAGTTTCAGAATGTAATAACATGTTTTATCACCTGAACTAATAAGAATATATTTGGTCAGTATTGAAGTATTTGTTCATTGTGTTAAACATCATATCCATTACAAGACTGCACATCTAAGGCAAAAGACTTTTAATACTTTGATCTTTTCAGACTCAAACGCCTTACTCTTCTGTTCCATAACCATGTTCTTCTGAATTTCATGTCAATCCCATCTCTCCACCTCACAGTTCAATTTAGGACCTTTAGATGCCTCAATTTAGATTTTTTCTTTTTTTTTTTTTTTTTTTGCCCACCAAAGCCAAACATTTTAACAAAAAGTAACCTGAGAACTTGGGTCACAAAAAAACCTTGACTTCATTACTATTCACACTAAGGAGTGCCACAATGACAATATGAGCTCTCTTCTACCTGCATTAATCTATTCTGGTTTGTTGTTGAGCACAATCAGTAAATCCCAGACAGGTTACAATTCTTCCTGTTCCACAGACATGAGATTCTGGACTGAGATGACCATATTAAAAAAAAAAAAAAATAGAAGGCTGTAAAATATTTTGACCCTGTCTAGTCAATGTCTCAGCTTCTTTAAAGCTATTTGTACTGTGCAGGCAGTTTAAGTAGTGCTATAGCAACACCAGCTCTGGCTTTCAAGAAACCACTTCATGCATAATGTGGCACTCATCTGAAAGTAGTAGAGCAGGCAAGGGTACTGCTTTGATTCGGTGTTATTATTGCTGTTTTATTTGCATAATTTGGGGTCAAAGTCCTTCCTCTCCTATTGCCTTCAGTAAACATCCTTCTTTTTCTAATAAACTGTGCAGCTGCATGTAGGTACTGGCAGATTCCAAAATACGAAGTAGTTTAAAAACAAAAAAACACATAGAGAACATGGGACTATGTTTTTCTATCTGTTTGCCAGATCTGATAACTTAAATAAGAGTTGAAACAGAGGATTTTATTGTTCTTCAAACTTTAGTTGTCTATTGTTAGTGTCTGTTTTTCCCTTGATTGTCTTCTTTTTAAGTTTTTATTTAAGCTTTAAAGACTTTAGTCCTTGAAATGCTGTCTCAGCATGGCTTTGTGTGATACAGTAGGTAGTTAGGTGAGACAGAGAGATTGGGATGGGAGGAAGGTGGAGAGAGGTCTATCAATGATGATAATTCTATAAATGTATTAGGTAGAAGTTGCTTAGTGAAGTTCTATTCCAAATACTGATATAAAGCAAATTACCGAGAAATTTAATATAGAAGTTAAATCATAGGGAAATAAATTTTCAAAGAAACTAACCTGGACTTTACAATCAAACACAGAATTCTGGTATTCAAAAAATTAAAGCAAGGCACAGTCTTTCTGAAACAGATATAACACCAGCAGCAGACAATGTCACCTCAATTTCCCCTCCAAAGCACCAATGCATTTACATAAAACATAAATTTCCACTTTGGAGCTAGATGCATTTATAAGTGGTAATAGTTCAAAAGCAGGGACATGAACCAAAGACGTTTCTAAGATTTCTTTTACCAATTGTGTTTGCAGTAGTTCAGTACTGTATTCTACTAGAAAAACACACACCAGAGAGCTCCAAGGTCAACGATGAAGTGTCAAATACCCAATAACACTTCCAGCTCACTAGGGATAGCATAGGAAGTTAACATTAAAATTAATAAATCACTGTCCTAACTGGAAAAACAGATATATAAAATTCCTTTCATATACAATCCTACTTGTGCTTGGGTAATTAACTTGGAACAGCTCTTAATTAAAAGCTTTTTTTTCTTACGGAGTGACTTAATAAAAATACTTCATCGAAAGCAGAAAACTATTCATAGATTATGCATTTTAGAAAACAGATTTTCTTGGTATATACTGGATATTAAGAAAAAGAACATAAATTTAAGTCTCTACTCCCATCCCACTGCTTTTTATTTGTTTATAAATTTATGGAGGGTATAGTTTATACAACACAGCACTGGAATAGCAGAAAGAAACCACCAAAAAAAATTACAAAAATTCTACTAGAACAAAATACCCTATTTAAAGAATCATCATAATTTTTTGAAATATCAAGACACCAGTCTACCAAAATGAGCACTCTGGATCTGGAAGGCACTGTATTTATTTTGGTGAAAAATGTTAGATTTCCAAAACCATACAAGTGTTCCCCACTGAATTTGTAATATCATGCCCTTGAGTAAACAAAAATAAAAGGTTAAAAATTGCACTTTCAAAATTATTGGATTAAAATTTATCTGTGTTTATGGCTATAAAAAGTCACTTTGAAATACTCAGCTTCTTTTGCCTCATGAAGCTTAGATGGTAGAAAGTTACATGGGGATTCAGGAGAAGGGTTAAGAATCAAAATAATCTTTCTGTTGATTCAAATTCCTTATTTATCCCCCTGAATAAAGTAACAAGGCTCTGCAATGCCTCATCAGAGATAAGAAGACATCTGATCTCAGACTAAGTAACTAGGGCTTGTTGGGTATTTTCCAACACAATGCCTTTTCACCTGAAAATTAAGCTACAATAAAACCAGAAATTATCAGAAGTAAATGCTTCCACACATACATAGTCTCCCACTCTGAATTAAAAAACAGCTTTTTGGCACTAACTAAACAGAAAAGAAACCAGAAAATGTTTGCAGGACCCAAGCTAACACTCTCTACAGAAAGTGTGTTTGAGAATTGGAAAATGTAATCAGATCAGCAACTTCAGCTTCCACCTTGAGAGGTTTAGATGGTACGTATAGGAGACAATCAGTGTTTCTCTCTCTCCCTCTGTTCAGAGGTTTTGCATGTTATATAAAACATTATAACTGCACTGGGCCAGAACGAGAGACAGAAAGAGAGTAACTTTATAGTCTAATGACTGGGGAGAACAACATAAAAATCTCTCAACCAAAGAATATGTATTATCTACCTAAGATGAAATGGCTCCAACAGGAAACAGTGAAAGTGTGTCATGCTGAAATAACCTGTATCCCAGTCATCCTAGTCATACAGGAATTTACATCCTGGACTTCAATGAACTCCCATTCAAGGACTCTTGGTCTAATATTCCCAGGCGGAATCTTTCTCATGTGTCACCTGAGAGCTCTAGCATTGCCTCAGACATTCAGGATGTGCATTTGATATTTTGCTAGTTTCTCACTTCTATGGGACTTGATTTGATCCTATTTAAGAATTACTCTTAAATCTTAAAAAAAAAAAAAAAAAAAAAAAGGCAGAATGGAAAATGGAACTTTACTCATGCTAACAATATTAAAACCACAGTAGATTAACTAAATTCTATTCCTGCTCAAGTCTGACTCCTGATAACTATCCAGGGCAAGAGAAAGACACTGATATCTGCTTTGTTTGACTATTTCTTTTATCATACCAATTTCCTCTTACTAACTTTTATGTTTGTTCAGTGCCCTCTGAAATTACATGAGTCAATTTGCTTCTGTAAGTAGAATGAAATCACTTACATTATTTTTGTTAAAAACTCCAGCCATTTCCTTTTTGTCCAACAAGAATCACTTTTCTACTTCATTAGCAAAGACAAAACTATTTGTTTGAAAAAAAGGAAAAAAAAAGGTCAAGACTTGAAAGATACTCTTCAGTTAAAGGCTGTTCATATTCAAATTCATTCTAAAGTACATCTGACTTGAACTTTGACTATTTAAAAATCACTCATTTGATGTCTGCTATGTCCTTATTACACCATTGACTTAAATAACATTCTGCAGATATAACTAAGAATCAGATCTGGCTTGAGACACATAGTTCAGTAGGGATCATTATTTTCAATGAAATTTTACTATTTTATTTATTTTAACCTATTACGAAAGCTAAATATGCAAGAGACCTGAATATTAGATATTTAATTCTGCTGATAAGCAGAAGTCTTTAAATGACAGCATTCAGCTGTGTGAGATATTTCTTTCATATTGTTCTGCTTGGGAGTTTTGAGTTGTGGTGGACCATCTGCCAGCTGGGAAATCCCACTCCTGTTTGCAGCAGCACTGCAAACTCTATCAGTGTTTATGAAATAAAATAACTTGATTTAGGGAACGCAGTGAAATCTTTGTGCAATACTTAAAAATTGCTTAAATTAATAAATCGATCAGTACAAGGCCTTTTTATATCTTTCTCTAAGAATACCAGATCATTGTCTATGAATTAATTATCATTTAAACTGCATTTGTAAAGCTGTTACCTATATTGCACCCCTCACAAATGGTGGCATTGAGAGTCAGGTTAATATAAATTACTTGCAGAATTAATATTTACATTTTTTTCTGAAACACTCAACCTTTCCAGCCTAAAAGGCCGTTTTCTTGCCTTGTGGTATCCTTCCTGGGATGCCACCAAAGGAAGAACTTCACAGGCTCAAGTAAATACCAAAATTTAGAACTCTAAAGGAAAATTCTACTCACCTCATTAATTATCATTCTCACATAAATGTAGAACGCCTCTCAGTATGTGATCACACAGGCTTGATGGGAATTGGATTCTGTTGCATCTTCAAAAGTTGCCGCTTCAAGTACATCATGTATTGATCTAGGAACAATATTTTTTAAACCTCTCCTTATTACCAAACCCCTCCTTTATAAAAAGCTGGCTAACACTCCAAGTAAACTAGCCTATCAATATCCTGTATAATCCTGCCGGTTGAAGAGTATTTATCGTAAAAGATGATAACCTGAGATACAATGACCTGAATTTAAAAAATTATTAAATCTTGCTTGGGTTTACAAATAGAGTAAAATTATTTCATACTAATTTTCGAAAAAGGAATGCTTCCCAAGTGGCAGTACCATTCTCATTTTTCAGTGCTTTCAAAGATTAAATTACAACACTTGCTGCAATTCTGCAATACATTACAATTGTACATTTCACATACCTTACATTTAATTATTATACATTTTAAAAGAAACCATTTGGTTTCTGTAGGCCACACATAGAATTTAGTCTTATTAGGAGGAAATGGCAAAGAAGTAGTGCAAAGATTAATTTTTAGGACAGTGGACTTTTCTTTATAGATGGATAAACAATGCCTCCTCATAGTAGTGGCCTTTTGTAGAGGGCTCATTTTGTTTTGTGTAAAATTATTTTATGTTATTATTCCCATAGATAAAATACTCAGCAGTTTTTTATATTGCATTTAAAAAATGACCTTTCCCCTATATAAACTTTTGCCTTCAGCTGATTTTTTTTAATCATTACAAAAGTACAATATAATGCCAATTTGAACATGTTTCAAATCAAACACCATTGTATAGTGTCACATTTCATTTTGTACTTTGAAGTTATAACTTGATTAACATCATTATACTAAAGCTTGTCCTATTGTTTAGCTAATGTGTTTAACACAGAAGTAAATCAGGAACAATGGGTAACATATGTATGACAGCTGTATTTTGCATCCCATGGATAAAATTTGCATGTGCGGGAGTTAGCAAAGTCATGCAGCAGCAGACCAAAACTAAATAAATGTAATCTTAAAATATAAAGCTTTATATAAACTCTTAATATAGGAAATGGAATTTTGACACTTATTATTTAAAGGCTTCTGATTGAAATATTCTTGAATTCTTTCTCTCCTGTACATTTACAAAATACAACTGTACAACTTTACTGCAAAGTTTCTTTATGATGGATGGGAAACTGCCAGAGGATTTTTAACCACACTAATCCCAAATTACTGAAAGCTCTTCTGATGATGTAATACAAATTTGAGGAGGCAAATTAAAATCTTGTGACTTGTTAATGACTGTTCCCAAGAAAAGCTCCTTCAACAAGAGACAGAATGACAAGAGTGATTGCCCATTTTGAATTAATATTAAGGATTGTCTCCTTTCAATTCTGTCAGAGGAATCTCAGAGGGAAAGATCGGATAACCTCCCACGATTTTCATTGCTCTGCCCCCCCATACACTGCAAAGTATCACACCACTGCCAAAGAAAATAGCACTGCAGCAATGTGTTGCTGAGTTGTGTATGCTTGTTGAGGCCATTTCAGACATAATTCTAAAGTTTTAGGAATAAGGATAGCTCAGAAGAATTCATAATAGGATGTAAAACCACTGTATCTGTCTATCGTACCTGGCACTAGAGAAACATTTTATCACTTATGACATGAGATTACCTTAGCCTACTTCATAAAGTAAAGAATACCCAGACCCATTAGAACTCATGTTACTTTTGCACTAATGGTGGTAAATTAAATGCAATCAAGGTATACCAATTTACTAAATTATTAGTTGAACAGGGAGAGAAAACATGTAACAGAACCTGAGAATGACTAGAAAGAAACAAGCCTTACTATGATACAGCAAAGCATTTTCCAACTTAGAAATATTCACACATGCTATTTTTTTCACTGGAATTGTCATTTGGCTTTAATTAAACTCACCAGAATGATAAATGAAAAGCTAGAAGAAATGTGAAATTACTCATCATGCCACTTTTCTATAGCTTTTACTAAGACTGATATTTATCAAATTAGCATTTAAACTGAGTACCGAGAGAGGAGGGAAAGATTTGACTTTTTTAAAAAATCCTAGGTTTAACTAACTTTAAATATGACAAAACAGAAATCTTGCTTAGATTCACTTGTGCCTCCTACAATGATTTTTCTTTTGACATACAAAATTGATATTTCTCAATGTCTCTTCTTTAAAAATTACCTCTCCTCTTGAGAAAGATTGGGATCCTTATTAAACTTGAAAAATCATGTCTTTTTGGACAGAGGTGACAGTTTACTGAGACTTTTGTGCCTCTATGGGGTAATAGTGTCAAAGTGTTGGCAGCAGGGGGGCCACTGCTGCGGGTCCTGAGAGAAGAGGCATGGGGCTCTCCTAAACTGCACACCAGTTCCAGCCAGTTCCAGCTGGTCCTAGCTGGCTCCTGCCAGCTCCAATGGACCCACCACGAGGCACAGCTTGCCCTTCAGCCAAGACGGTGGCACCTCTGGGAAAAGTATTTCAGAAAGAGCAAAACACTGCATAGCAGCTGTGAGAGTGATGAATGAGAAAAAAACATGAGATAAACAGCCGGGCAGACACCAAGATGAGAGGAGGGTGAGAAGGCGCTCCAGGTACTGCAGCAGGGGCTTCTCTGCAGCCTCTGGTGAGCCCAGCTGAAAAAGTGTGAGGAGAAAGGACCACCAGAGAGAAACCCTTATGGACTGTCCACAACCCCCCATTCCCTATCCTACCTGTGCTACCCAAGAGTGGGAGGTAAAGTAATAAGAGTGAAGGAGTGAATTTGAGCCTGAGGAAATGGGGTGGGAAGGAGGTGTTTTAATTTCTCCTTGGTTCTCACTATCTAAATCTGTTTTATTTGGCAATAAATTAGTTTTCCCTGTGTCTAGCCTCTTTTGGCCTTGACAGTACTTGATAAATAATTATCTTGACCCATGAGCTTTTTTATCTTCTTTTCCCTCTCCATCCTGTTGAGAAAGGGGATCGAGAGAGTGTCTAGGTGGGTGTCTGGCAGCCAATCAAAGCCAACCCACCACAACACCTAAGTGACATAGCCAATTTTTGAAAAATATGATCTTTTATCTATCTCAAGAAAAATATGATCACAGTAAATAGGGTAAAGTGAAGCAGTTACAGCTAGTGAGTAACACATCAGTGCAGCAGTTGGCTAGGTAAATTAGAAGGTGCTTCTCAGCCATTTATTTTGTCATAATCACTGGTGACACCTTTTAACTACAATACTGCATGCCAGCTATGCCACAGGACTGTTTCTTTTATTTGCGATGAAGGCTGAGTATTGCTCACCACCTAAGCAGCTATATGTATTTGATGAACATGCTCATGAAGTTTTACTGTATTCTGCTGATAAAATCTTTTAAATGGAACTCCAGAAAATCCTGTCAGGACTATTCAGTAGAACGTCTCAGACAAACAGCTGGTAAAAAATTTTAACATGCTCAAAGTTAGGAATTACTTCCTACACTTCATCTGAAGGACTGTAGAAATGTTTTTGCTGACATAAATACAGGTAATGAAGAGATAGCCACCCTTTAATTTGGGAAAAATCGATAACTTGTAACAGGTTAAACTAAGGTTAGTCAAGAAGAATCTCAATCATAACTGAGAATTGTATCCTATGCTTCCCTCTTGGATTTTAAGTGTGTTTTTCTGTGCTAATGTTAAATGAGTATTTTGTTATTTCTCCACACAATTTTGTTCATAGTTTGATTTTATAAAATATGTTGCAAAAAACATTTCTACAGTGTCATTTGAAACCTTTCATAAGAATGCCTTGGAAGATGAGTATTAAGAAAATGGCAGCCCAGTGACAAAAATATTGATTGGATGGCTTTATAACTTAATAGCATAAGAGCTGATATTCAGGTTATTGCTCCAGAATTTTATATCACTGGTGGTGCAGATGCCACCTCAACAATGGTTAAAATGGAAAGCAGGCTTAGAAAATATATTTCTGTATTCAGAAACCCTCTCACAGTTAAGCATTTGCATCAACACTCATGCTAGTACTCAACTGTATTTTTCTTTCTTTGTATCACCAACAAGAAGTCCATTACATATATAATTATGTAAATACTCCTTCTTAGCATATTTCAATTGGAAAGAGCTACAATGATCATGTAGTACAAATATATATTCTTCATATAACCTTTCAGAAGAATTATTTCTTCTTAATCCCAGGTTCCACTTTGTAAGCCTGAATCATACTGATAAACATTAAACTTTAAGTTTGAAAGAAAAGGTTAAGATATATTTATTATTTGCATTTATGGAAAAGAGGCAAATACTTTAGTATCTTCACTTTGTATCTTTATCACAAAAGTAAACTTTGGAATAAATTGATCAGTATTTGTCACATTAAAGTAATGTGTTCCCCCTCCATCATTTTCCGCCAAAAGCACGAAACTTGAAACAGATGTCCTGATTCTTTATTTTGAATCAGAACTTCTCACTTCTATCGACCATGTCAGCTTAGAAAGTTCTAACACAGGTTTTGCGTGGGCAGCTCTTGCATTTAGACATGTAACCAGAATTCATGAAGCTAGTATTTTCATTTACTTAACAAAAGACACAGCCAAGAATCCATCAATATTGTATGTATGACAGGCAGCTTTGAGCCATCCCATGCCTAGATGTTTGCTATGGCATTTCCTAGTAAAAATCTTTCCTACGAAAACTCCATGACATTTAAGAGGCCGATGCTCAGTATTTTTCCCAGGCCAACAAAACATTATGCCACAAGCATCATCCCAATCCCTGTCAAAAGTAAACTACACTTTCAGTTCCATCATCCTCCCACATGCAAAAAAATCATTTGTTAATACTCAGAAGATTTTTCTGGTATACCGCAGCTCCAGGGAAGCAGCTGAGATTCAGTTCAACCATTTGGCTTAAGCCAATTCCTGAATGGCCTAAAGCAATTTAAAAAAAAAAAAAAACACAACAAAAAAAAAACCAAAAAACAAGCATTGCTACAGTTACACCTATTTTCTTTTCAGGGGAGACTCACTGTTCTGCTTAGGGATATGGGAGTTCTTTTCACAGTCATAAGAGACATAAGTAAATAAGTAACATTTTTTAACTGGAGTGCATGTCACAACCTGAACAGATAAAGAAGGCTGTCTTGTATAATTTGAAACTAGTAGTATTTCATCATCTTGTCCCTTCAATTTCCTTCAAAAACAGTAGTATATTAAGGTGGAAGAAGCAGTGAAACTGCAATATAGCTTGGAGATTAGTATCAGTCCCCTTGTATTAGCAGTGCTATAATTCTTAGAGTTCTCACTTCGAGACATTCTTTCCACTGCACAACAAGCTCTGACCACAAATTTACCACATGGAACTGAGCTAGGAGGTCTTCGGATAGATTTCTTAGTGCACTTCTGAAGAGCAGAAACAGAGGCAAAGCATGAGAGCACCAAACGGGAGAACAAAATATGTTTCAAATGCTTTGGGGAATCTGAAGCACTGTTCATGCTAACCGTTAGTTACTTTTATTTGCTGGCAAGTACCCACTTCCTTCAGGACAGAGGGGTGAATAGTCATGCTTGTAATCAGCTCTCACTAGCTTCTGCACAGCTGGTAGAACACATGCAGTGGCCTTCAGGGGAGACTACAGCAGTCACATGGACACAAACGTGACCAAATTTAAGATGCACTTGCAAAAAGCTAGGAGCTGTTGTGGTTGAATACTGAGAATGGTGTATGACTGTGGGATGGGAAAAGCACCGAGTGGAAACAAGAAGAAGAATTATTTTTCTGTGCTAAAAGGAGTGCAAAACAAGAATGAAACACTTCATTAGAGAGAGGAGGAAAGAGCTAGAAATCACACTCAGATAAAATGGAATATAAAAGCATACAAAATAGATGAGATAGGATGAGTAGCTCTTCTCTTGATTCTCCAGCTGTCGAACCCTTTTTTTGCATCTCTTCCTGATACATACAAAAATCACTGCCTATGATCCTTTCTCCCCTCAGGACAAGAGGCTAGCTTTTGTCCATGAAAATCTGATTGCTCTCTAAATCTTTTTCTTTTGTTATTGAACAAATAATGTCTTGAACTATTAAATGTCTGTAAAACCTTTTCAGAGTCTCTCTTGGGTATCTTCATGTTTTAGAAAGACACTTCTTCTTGTGTGCATACAAATTCATTTAACAGACTGTCAGACCTAAGGCTATGCAATGCTTTTGTTTGGTTGCTACTATTGCACCTGACACAGTGAAGACCTAATTTGGACCTTGATCCATTTACTGTTCAGAAAACTTATATCGGAGCAGCATTTCTGCTGTAATAAAGCATTTCTTTCTGTTTAAAAACTGACCATTCTAAGAGTGCTAATTGAAAAAAGCTAATTCACTGACATTTTTCTGTCTCACTGGGGACCACTGGAGACAGAAATTCCAGAGATGCATCCCTTCTAAAAAATATGGCAATTCATAAAATCAAAGCTATAAAAGCTTTACACACTGAAATAATTTTCCTAATCACTTCCATCCTACTCTCAGGTCCCTAATATATAAGTATTAGCTCATGCAAGTTAGTCATTAGCTCTTTGGAGCAGTAATATTTTTGGCAAAACCTCTTACAGCTTGAATCTACTGACTTGCTCATGATCAGGTAGTGAGTCAAAGAATAAAAATGTATATGTGAACAGGGGTCTGCAATGTGAGAGGCCCAAGAGAAGAGAGTGGAGGTCAGTAGACAGAAGTTAGAAAGTAGGGGCTATGTCCAGGGAAAGGCACTTTAGAAGAAAAATGTTAAACTAAAATGTTTGTATGAGAAAAAATGAGAACATGAGAAAAATGACGATTGAACATAGATGGCAAAGCCAGAAATAATAATAATAATAATTATCATCATCATCATCTAAACTGACCTCTTAAACAACAAAAATTACATGATTTACCAGAAGTAATTCCTGTAGAATTAAAATACTTTGGTCAGAAAATTATGCTGAGTCTTAATTGAAATTTCCAGGGAGAACCAAGCACAATTTCATCATGGTATTCACTAGTTAATTATCTTCACTGTTAAACATTGGAGCCTTATTCTATCACTCTAAATTTGTCTTGCTTCAGCTTCCAGCCGTTGAATTTTGTTACACTTTTGTCTACTATATTAGAGAACCCTTGATCAAAGTTTTGCTTGCCAGGAGATACTTCCAGGATGCAAGACAGTCATTCACCCACACATGCGAGCATGTACACCATCCTGCTTAAATTTGTCCCTTTTATCTCTTTGATAAGCAGATTAAAACCCTCAAGGGGGCCTGTTTCCAAATCTTTTAATCATTCTTCTGTATTTTCTACAAACTTCCTCAATTTCAACTACCACCAAGAGCACTGCATTCCATATGGGTGCTTGCATCTATAGTAAGATCATATTGCCCCCTAATTTTACACAAGATTTCCCTCTTTATACTTCTATCTCTCACATTTAGCTCATTATCCACTGTGAACATTCAAATTCATTTCAACATTGTTGTTTGCCAGGAAACAATTTCCCAGCTTGTCAGCACAGTCTGCAAGTATTTTCCTTTAAACACAGTAAAGTACCACACAGAAAAATCAAGATTGTCCTCACATTTGAGGAGCGTGCAAGATGATACCTAGGCAGATAGTACACTCGTAACAATGCCTTCTTAATTTAATCCTTCTTATATTCTAATTTTCACTTATACATTTTTTTCTTCACCGCAGCTGTTGAAGATCAATGGAAATGTCTTTCCAGAACAGGAAAAAATCATCAGCAAACCAGAATAATATGCATTTACTTCATCCCTATTAAAAGACTGATTATAATTCTTAACTTTATGGACAAAAAACTTTATTGTGCTCCATTGTACCTAAAAGCCTTAGAAGTGAAGTGTGGCATACATGTTACAATCACATGCCCAGAAAACTGAGGTACAGCTGATGTCAGGTTAAGGGCCAAATAAGGGCCCCCAGATTTTCTACCACAGTACTTAAGTCTTATTAGGAGACTTTTTCCTCCCTTCTGCTCTTCAAAGATCTACTTCACTAAATCAAGGAATTATTTTCTAACTATGCAGAATACAAAGGCAACATTTGATTCTATTGTATATTTAAATCTGCTTTACTTTTTTAGGTTTGAAATCTTGCTGTGTGCAATCAGGGACAAAACATGCATAGGCTAAAATGTTACTGTTCAATCAATATTTTAACTGACTTAACAACATGGGTTATTTGATTAAACCGGAAAAGTCTAATAATATCATTTAAATTGCTATACACAAAAAAAAAAAAAAAAAAAAAGGGGGGGATAAAAAACCCTTCCCAGGGTACATTTTTGTGGTGTGATGCTCACCCTTCTTATGTCCCTTTGCATCCTGAAGCTGATGGTTTCAATTTTCCTAGAGAAAGTAGGGGGAAGAGGAGGGGATCACATAAGCACACTGAAGCCTTTGCTGGGAGAAGTATGATGATTATGACAGGGATTTTTTTCTCTTTGATCTTCCCCTTAGGCTACTTTTATTTGTTTTTTTTTTTTTTTTCTCATAGCCCCTGTTTCCCTCTCAGAGGCTTTCATCTAAAGCCAGAGAGTGGTACAGAGGCCTCTCATAGCCTCAGCTCTGCACCAGGGCTTCTGTTTGTCATCTGCTGACTCCTTTGGCAGGACAGTGCCACCCTGGGGATCAGAGAACAAGCTAAAACTGGAGAGCCCACAGATACTGCTCCTTTTGGCAACTGTCAAACCAGCCTGAACTCAGTTGCAGCCACAGTGAACCTGGATGAGCCCTAAGACCCTGCACTGTCAGGGCAGCAACAGGTCTGCAGTTTTTTGGTAGTCATGGCAAAAATAACATTTACTGGGCTACAATTGCTTGCAGTCTCTTGAGAGCAAAGACTGTATCTTCTGCATTTGGGTCATGCCTGACCCATTTTTAGATATGTTGTGGTTTCACCTGGAGGAGTGTGCAGTACCCCTGGAACTGACTGCTCCAGGGGTGGAAACACAGCCTCCCACTGGGGGCCAATTCCAAAGGCTGTCTTGGTTTAGGAAGGACATTCCAAACCACCTGCCACTCCTCCCCTCTCCCATCTCCAGTGGGAGACAAAAGGTAGTAAGAGCAGAAGTATTAATAACAAAAGTGTACAAGCAGCAAGAGCAGCAATGTTAATAACAAAAGTGTACAAAAGAGGGTGATTTACATGCAGAAATGCTCACCAACCCCAGGACAATGAAAAACAATGGCGGACAGACCCTCTCCACACCACTCTTTCTTCCCTGACCAAAAGCCACCATGTCCACCTTTTTCTTCCAAGCCAGAATCCTTTACTTCCACCTCCCCCACGACCAGCGGTGACTTGAGGTGATGAAGTAGTATAGAATAACAACATAGATATACCCACAAGGCTCCAGGCTCTGTCCCCTAGAGGTTACTGCAAAAAAATAAACTCTAACCTGGCCAAAAACCAGGACAAGATATTACTGCAATCTGGGTAAATAGTAATCCTTGGAAAACACAAATGTTCTCCTAAGAGGTGACTATGATGTTGAAAAAAAAAGGAAATAAATACAAATTAATTTGATATGAAAAGGAAGTAACTTAAAGCACTCAAAAATGTGTGGTAAGAAAGCCATAGGATCTCCTCACCAAAAATATTTTGGAGAGGTTTTCCATGAGAAGGGCTAAATACATGCCTCTTTTAATTTTGCAATACAGCTGAGAAGAGACCCAATATGCTTCAGTTAAATGAGGCAGCTTAAACCTGTAGAGCGAAACCTCAGAAATTAAAAGTCATGTAAAAACTAGTAAAACTAGCAGCCTTAAACTTACTACTTTAGGTGATGTATCCTTTGCCTATCAAGATGTCCAGAATATTTGTCCTTTTTTTAAGATAAAATTCTTTTGGTAAAAGTTAAACTTTCTATAATGTAATACTTCTTAATATGTATATTTAATTTGTAAATAACCAGCTTGCTGTTTCCAATTTTAAACTTGCAGGAAGGCACTCATGTCTCCAGATTTGTGTACCCTTCCAGCTGTATTTGTTGATCCAGTAAAAGATGCTATCTCTTCCTATGGAGCTTATCTTGCTTACGTCCTTAAAGCACCTCAGCTACAATAAAACTACCATTAAATTATGATGGATACTTTCACTGTTCCTGTTGGTATCTTTACTTTTTCTTTTTTTAAAAAAAAAAAAGAAGATAGACCAAAGGCAAAGAACTTCTGATCCTAAACTGAGAACTCCAGGCAGCCAATGCAACATATAAACTAGGAAAATATTTTGAGCTGGTTCAGGGGGAATACAAAAGACAGAAGTCTGCTTGAACCAGTTTCTCTTCACGCTCAGCAAACTGAGGGTGTAGTTTTTTATTAATTTCAGCTAATTCAAACTTATCCCCAGCTATACATCCAGTTTTCTGTGGTGGGTTAGTCCACCCCATTTATTGAGGAATTAGAGAGAAGGGTAATTCTTTCAGAGCATGCTGAAGTTGTAGCACTTTTAAGATTATGACTTTGTATTTAGTCATGAGGAGGTACAGCTGTGGATTGAGAGAAAGCACAGGAGCATTCCCCATTCATTTGGTGGCCTTTTTTAACCACTGAATAAAGCAATTTGCATCTGAGTTGTTTTCTAATAACAATTCATGTAGCTATAAAGAAGCCTTAATTTTTGGCACTTGTAATGATTCTGTTCACAAACTAAAACTTTTGATTTGTTACTTTATAGTTCCTGATGTGTAAGAATTCACCTTGAAGGTCTTAAATAGCTCACATCTTAGAAACTATTTTTTTCCTATGTCTGTTATAACAGCTGAGCTTGTCCAAGGAAACCCTGCTAACACTGTCAAAACATCACAAAAGAACTGGAAAAATTATTTTTCTGTATGGTGACACAAATTTCCAAAGCCATAGGCCTTCTGACTTTCAGAGGTGGGAGCATCATTTAAAGCAGAGAGCGGTTGACGCATGCCACTTACTGGGACTTCTATTTGCATGTGCCACCCCACCTTTTATTTGTGATTATGTGACATCTTTCTGGCAACTGCAGCAAGGGAAACAAATATAAATGTATTTGTGTATTTTTAGTTGTCTAGAATGCAATGATTGTGCTGTCACTTTTGCGCCGCATTTTGTCTCCCACACCAATCTGTTCTGTTTCTCTGCTGTATCCTCTACATCCTTCTTTGCCACCTGATTCCCTCACCGCTTCTTCCCTTCAGGGAACCAGGAGCAAGGAGGAGAGACTGCCGTCTGACCCACATGAATTCTCCACAGATGATATCAAATGGTATACAAGCCACAACCTAGGGATTGTAGTTCTTTTATCTCTTATTTCCCAGGTTATTTCAGAGCTTACTGATTTGAGTTTACAGGGTTTAGCAGAATTTTAATTTACCTCCAGACTAATATACTTGGTCTTCAAATCTGCTGCTTTTATGCTGAAAATCTGTCAAATTGTTTACGTCCACTTTCATGCACTCACCCATGAACACCTTCAAGGGAGAAAGGCTCATGCCTCAGTTTGATAGGAGATTTCTATCTAGAGGGAAGTAATAAATACTATTAATGTCTTGTGATTTTCTTTTTTCTCCTTTCCATGTTTTTTTATTTGGAGTCCTGAACCACCATTATTAAACCAGTTGTTCTGAGAATATCTGACCTTTAGATATCCTTATTTCACAGATATTAATCTCAGTATATTCCATAGTCCCACAACTCTTAATTGTTTACAGGTGTATATGATCACCTTGAATATCCAAAACAACCTGTGTCATAATGAGTGTTTCAAATAAAGAGCAGATTTTTGATCCTTCTGTCCTCCATGAACATGCCAAAACTACAACCATTGTTACATGAAACTTAGTTTTCTTTATAGCGTTTTTATTGCTATTTTTATTGTTCTTTAACAATTTCTAGTAATTATAGGCATATTCTGTATTTTTTGATATCTAAGTGTTTTGTTTTTTCTGGCAGACAATTGAATAATCTTTCCAATAGGGCTAAATCTGCCTGCAATTATATTATGCACTTTCTGCACACTTTTTTCCCATAAAGCCCAAGCACTTAAATATCTGTGTGCTTAACAACTCGTTTAGTAAAATTAAAAATAAGATTTTTGCTCTAGCTAATTAAATTCAGACATCTTTTCAGTCTGTATTCTCATTATTGTAAGGATTTCAGTGCCACCACCAAATTCTTAATGATATGCATCAGGAAAAAGAGTTTAAAACTTTTGCTTTCGTTTTCATCAAAGAACGTGCACTAGCTGGAGGACATCAGCATATCATCAGGTGTTTCTTGAAAAAAGTATTATTCTCTTTGTAGCTTGATGCATGCTCTTTTTCCCCTCTCTTCTTCAACCAACCAAAAAAAAAACACTGACACTTTACACTTTCAGTTTTGAGTTATGTTGGAATAGCAATACATTGGTGATGTGTACTTGGATAATAATTGGTGATTTGATGTTACAATCACTCAAACAATGTGTCAGGCAAATATTTTTTTTAGTAATTTCTAATGATTAGGTGTAATGATCTGGGTATTGGAATGACAGCACTGAATATTTCAGGCAAGAAGAAGGGAAATAAGGGTGGAAAGATGACATAATTCATGCAGAAACAGCAGATATTACTGACTCATTTTCCTTTCTGCTGAGAAGCCACAATACACGAGTGAGAAACACTCCTCAGGCTACTTTGCCTATTTAGATGTGTGCACAAATGTGTGCATGTGTTCCCACGCATGCATATACCTACATACGTTGTTGTAGCAAAACCCACCATTACAAATAAGTCTGCCCATTTCTTTCTCTACGGTCTGTGCTTCTGACAGAAGCCCCTCAGAATATATATGTGTGGCTAATTTGGAAGACTGGTTTACTCTTTCACGCTGAGTTACCTGTGCAGTGTGTTGTGTGCTAACATGTCCCGCTGGAGGTCTAGTGTTACTGTTTTGGAACAGATAAAGGAAAAATGTGTTTTATTAATCCCACAGAAACTTTTGCACCAGAAGCACTTTCATGGTAGGTGAGGGCACACAACAGCTTCTTCAAAATAGTACTTTTAATTTGGTTTCCATTGCAAAAAGATCTTTCTTGACTCTAGTAAACTCCATTTTGAAGAATGAGCTATCATATAATTGTTCGACATGATTTCATACTTTCTTGATTTTCTTTTTTTTATATTTCCTTGAAGAAAACCAGCAAATTCATTTTACTATCATTATTCATCCATTGCTATACTACATGTTTACACTTCCATATTACTAAAATGGAAGTATTATTTTCCTGGGTGTGTAAGCACAGGATTATGTCCTTTAAAAAAAAATTATAATTAAAAATAAATAAATAAATAAACAAAAAACAAACCCCAAAGGGTACAGTGTTAAGCTGATCCACTGAATGTACAATAGGAACAATAAATGACTTACAGAGCTTCAGCTGAAATGATGAGTTGCTTCTTTAGCCTTGTATCTCTTTGTAGATAATAGGTTTTTAAGAACTCCAGTTTTTCAGTTATACTTCCCGGGAAATTTGTCCAGCAGGCCACATGTTCAAGGCTACACTTTGCTGAAGCGTACAAAATAGAAAGCAACAGACTTTAAAACAGATGTATTATGTGCAGTATTTAACAGGAATGGTTTGCCTTTAAAAAGATATTCCAAGTTCTACCTACATCTGTCTATGTGAATGAACTTGCAAGTGAGCCAAGGGGCTGAAAGTCCAGAGGACCTCAGTTTATTGAAGGAGTCCTTTTACCAAGGGGAGAATATGATTAGATTGACAACTGACCACACCGTTTCATAGATTTCCATAGGATTGTGCAATACACGGATTACCAGCTGACTGTACAGCAGAATGGCGGGTGACTCTACCCACTCCAGCAAAATTAGGGGTTACATAGAAATCTCTTTGAAAATTTGCTCATATGGTTTTAAGGGAATGTGTTTACTCTTTTGTTTTTGCAATCAGCTGAAATGTGGAAAAGAAAAAAACATGTGGAATGTTTCTTTCTTACGTTTCAGCTCTGTATTTTATCAAGAGATAAGAAAATATGTAAGCTTGCTTCACTGTATTTAATGTTTTAGCCCAGCTCTGGTTTGTCTGGCCCTGGGGAATAAGAAAGAGGATCTGCTTTTGACAGAGTAAGATTAGTGTGTTCTTTTGTTGTGCTCTGTGTGCTTGCATATTTAAACTTGAAGCCTAAGTGATTGACAAAGTGACAGGAACCTAAGATCCAGTTACAAAAGAAAATACTTCAAGCAAAAACTTATTAGCACAGGGCACTTTTAAAATATGCTTTTGTAACTAGAAGAACGATATTCAATTCCTTTGGCTATCTTTCACTTACATTTTTCCCAGCAACTTAGCAACACAGTGTATTTGCATATTTAGTAGTGGTGGTCTTCCAATTTCCTTTGATAAGCTTTCTGAAACAGTTTTATACAGAGAGTTGTAAACTGAACTAGTAATAGAACTGAAAGTATGAAAATACTTCAATGGGTCTTCAGGCTATCAAAAATATAGACAGATGTATAATATTCTGCTTGCTTTAAAAACCATTACTCCTATTGATTTTTGTTCTGGATGACTCAACCATAACACTGGATCGACTTTATTAAGCAATTTACATAGAATTCAGTGTCCCTCTTTAAGAATGTTATGGTAAAGCTGACCAGAGGATTCTTATAATTCAGGAATGCACTTTTCCTAGGCACAGTCCGGACACAGAGCGGACAATTTTACATCTAGCAAATCCTCTTAAAGTTTATTTGAGAAGTCAGAATTAAGACCTAAACCAAGGAAGAATGGTCAAAGATGTATAGAATCCTCAAATATGTATTAAACAGACTTTTGCATTATATCTGAAGACATTTCATAGAAGAGTTTCCTATAACGGAGTTAGGTTACTGGGAGGAATGTATCATCTCTCAAAAAGAGACAATTGGCTTCTGCTAGTAATATACATGTACATTTGTGTGATACAAGGTACACTTTCATATATATGTGTGAGTATATATACAAACTCACTGGAGAAGCAAATTCCATGGGGAATGTTTCAGGAGAATATAAAGGCCATGTAAAGATGAGTTCTGAATAAATCAGAACCCACTTCAGTTATGCCATCAGGAAAGTGCTTGGGCAGATAGGCAGAGGTCACCGTTACAAAAGAGGTAGCTCACCTAATGCAGAAAGTTCCTCCTTACCCTTCCCAGGACACTGCAAGTAAGTATGTCTGACCTAAAAGTAGCCCTCATTTTATTTTATCTAGAGCATTTTACCAGAGGAAACTTTTCTTACTGTGCCTGCTCACTTTGGAAGCCTACCAGATGATCTATTACCACACCTTAAACTCCAGGTTCAGAGGCCATTCTTTGGAGTGCACCTGAATTGTAAAAGGCTTCCTAAAGGAATAGGGATATGAAGAAAGATGGCTGAAGTGTGTGACACTGTGCAACACATGCATCTAAAGGGGTCTGGGGATCATCAGTTCAGGTCTTTTTGTTAAGGTAAGGAATGCCAACATAAAGTTTGTGGTAAAATGGTATAACCTGTTTTGTACAGCCAGTCTGCATAACATAAATATAACAACATAAATGGCTACACATCAGATATTATGTTTTTTCTGTATTTTTTCCCCAGTTCCTTATAGAATTGAGACTTCTGTGATCCTACACTAAGTGCATATGTTTATGTAAGTCCTTCTAGAAGATTTTAATCCAGTTAGCCAGATTCACATACTTTTTTCCAGAGGGATCTGTCATGATTCTGCCAATGATGTGGATACTGACCACATAGCATAGTGGAGAGAGTTTCTTGGTGCCCATGTTAAGGAAAAGGT
This sequence comes from Myiotriccus ornatus, assembly GCA_036023395.1. Classification (NCBI taxonomy): domain Eukaryota; kingdom Metazoa; phylum Chordata; class Aves; order Passeriformes; family Tyrannidae; genus Myiotriccus; species Myiotriccus ornatus. The sequence goes on from JAYRBT010000082.1 coordinate 97,994,811, forward strand.
AAAGTGTGAATTCAACGTCGATTTGATTAACACTTAAGAGAGAAGTTATAACTCCATCTAAGTGAGATAAAACTTCTTTTGCCATTTGCTTCTTGTCAAACAAAACCAAACTCCACTGCAATACAGGTATCCATAGGAAACATACTCCATTCTGTCACAGAACTTCTTCTGTTCCCTGTTTATTGGTAAATTTGCAGTGATTTGTGGAGTAAATAAGTTTCACTGCCTTCCATTCCTGATAAAATAGAATCTGAAACATAAAATTTTCCCATCATGCAGCAGAGGGAGAAATAGAAATTGCATCTTTCATACTGCAGATTAGCAATTTGCCTACCAGACCGAGCTGGCAGCAGTGCCTTAGGTCTTTACAGAAATCCCAAGTAGGATTAAAATAAGAGTTTAAGCTGTCAGGTTTTCCTAACTATATGAAGTGAGCATATACTTGAGGCATGGTCACAGGAGGAGGATGACTGAATAGTTAGACTTCCAAACAAAAGCTATTTCTGAATGATCTCTTTTTTTTCAGGCACGACAATTCCCAGAGCCCCAGGGTTTTAGGGGTGGCACCAGGACAAAACAATGCTGCAGCAGTCCTTCTACAGTCAAGCAAACAGTGAATCTCCAGAGGTCGAAAGACAATTTGTTCATGTTTTTTGCTTTTCCACTTTGTGCTGTGAATTCTAAACAGAAACATGAGTTGAGAAGTACTCTACTCTTTAGCTTCCCAGTTAAAATTTGACACTTGCAGGATACCATGACAAGTTTGTACTTTTGCATGAAAGTGTCAGGATCACGATATTTACTATAAATATCTAGTAAATATATTAGGTTAAAACTCTTTGCTGTAAATACACAAAGTGAAGGGAAAAAAACAAAAACAAAAACAAAGTCTCCTGTGATTTTTAGGAGTTTATTTTCCCTGCTATTTTCACAGGCATGCATTTGAAAGTTCAAACTGCCACTGAATGTAGACAAACTGTCAAGGCATGTGTCTAACATTACACAGCTCAAACCTGATACTCTTGGGTAACTTGGGGCTCTAATTATATACTGACCTAAATTTTTCAAAAGTGATTTTAGATGTTTCTCATGGGATGCACAATTTGAACCTGTTTAAAGACACCAAATCTCCGTAGTTCTAAAATACATTTTCCATGTAGTTATCTGGACCTTTGTAAGAAAAGATGTATTAGGAGGGTTAAGGATTTACTCAGTCCTTACATTCTGAAATTTGCACTGGCAGGAAGTCATCCTTAATTTCTTGTAAATATCATCTGGAACAAAGTTCTAGAAGAAGGTTTGCACCAACGGCAGTAACTGGGCTTTACTGCTAAAAACAAGAAAGCATCTATGATTCCAAGGTGCTGAGAACGACCTAGACCAGGAATGATAAACTTTTTTATAATATTTCCAAACAAATGAATTTTACAAATCTGTGTAGTGGCAAGGAATCCAACAAACCCCTGAAATTGTATTGATTAGGTATCTTAAAAACCTGCAAACTCAAAATAAAATTCCTTCATTTGGGGTTTAAATCCCCTATGAAAATTGTCATCATACTTACTGCTTTCGATATTTCCTGCATGTCAAATTTTACTAAAAGATGTGTTTGCCCCCCAAAAATTTGTTTTTCTCTGTTTCAATTGCAATTTGCAATTTAAAGTGAACAAAACACCTTTGGCTTGAAAGAGAGAGACTTCTACCCTAATAAACTTGAAAAAATAAGAGTAACTGAGGAAGAGCATAGCTGTGATGAAATTCAGATGTTCAGCCTATGTCCCTTTAATACTTACCGATTTTTTTTTCTTATTTCTTGGGTTAAAAAAAAAAAAGGATATTTCATCAGTCACTTTGTGTTGCCCTATTCAGCAGATAAAACAAATGATGGATGTTAGCTGGTATTATTTATTCAAATACGTATCTTTACTATGTTATTTGATCTTGGTATAATGTAATCACTTCTGGTTACAGATATTGCTATCATCTGTTATGCTTGTAATTAATTAATCACCATTTAATTCATTTTCTTTTGTGATACATCAGATGCTATCATGTGATACCTTGTAGTGCCATTTTCTATTAACAGGATTTGGTGTTAAGAGCTGAAAGTACTCCTTTAAGGATCCCACCATTCAAAGTTATCTCTAAAGAGTTTTAATTCTCTACAGAGTTGTGCTACAGATAAGTCAATCCGCTCTACTTCACATTTATGATATTAATTGTTGCATATGAAAGATTTTCTAACTCACTTTGCATATAGAAGTTTTGCTGTCAGCAATAGTCTTCTTAATCATTTTAGTAGAAGTTGGGTCCTCCTCATGCAGCTTACACTTATTTGCTGGAATAGCTGTAGTCAGGCAAAACTGTCAGTTTACAAGAATCCATAATGTTACATTTACTGACAGAAGTGTTTGTGAAATCAGAGATTTGGCAAGTACCAAAATTAATTTAAAAATGCTAGTAATAATCTCTGTTGATCTCTCCTTTTCTTCATGTTTTTATTGTTTGGGGTTAGGATTTTTTGGGGCCTTTTAACATAGAAAACACCTGTGAGTAGCTATTTCTTCTTTCTTTTTTGGTCTCGGGGAAAAAACCCACAACTCTTGGATGTTGTATTTGACAATTTCTCCATGTACTTGATTCATAGAATAGATCATAGAATGGTTTGTATTGGAGGGAACCTTAAAGATGTTCTAGTTCCATACTCTAATTCATAGATAATTCTTGATTAAACCTTTGAAAGATGTTTTCTCGTATTAGAAAAGAGGATTTGGTCAAATGAGTTGTAGGAGGGGACATTACATAGAGGATTCTTCCTAACTGCCAGTTTTATATTATTTATTATTCAAAAAGGATAAGCAGGATATTTTCCTGATATACAGTAATAAACAGAGGTTGTTTCTGTTTCCTGATAATGATTGTCTTTAGTAACACTAGACCATTAGAAACAGAGGAATTCCATTACCTTCCGGAAAATGACGTATTTGTAAACTGAATTCTGAATTTGTACAAATGAAAGAAAAGCAGAGTTTTTCCCAAACTTGTTTTTTTTGAAAAATAATTTTGTCTCTATGTACTCTATGTATAACAAGGAACCTTATTTCATGTGTACACACACTGGAATGAATTCTTATGTCCTTTGATATTTCACAGCATCATATGACTACTCACATAACCATACCTAAGCAAGACAGCAAACTAAACTTCTTGCTATAATATCATATTTATTATTCAGTGTAATATAAAAAGAAACAAAGGTCATTTTTTTCAACTCTAAGTATGTGCCATATTAAACTGCATTGAACTCTGTATACAGAGCAGGAAATAGCTTATAATGGAGTTACAACATTTAATAGATTTAAAATATTTCTTTTTAGAGAAAATATGATACTCTGGTCAGTGCTCAAATGTGCTTATTTCAAAGTATGCGCTTACATCCTGTGAAGCCAGTGCAATGTCTGCTTTGACATCTAAATGAGCCAAAGTTCAGTCTTTTGTAGACTCAGACTCAGCTAACATAAAATAACAATCCTGGTCTACTTAAACAGAAGGCTTGTTGAACTAATTTTTTGCTAAATTTTGATTAAACCTCCATAAATACTGTACATGCCTAGATATAACTCAGAAGAATGATTTATGGTTTTTTACAGTTCTGAATATTGGTAACTGATAGTACATATCAGTATTATATATTTCTATTCCAGCAATGGTATGCTTGTGTTTGGTTACTGATACGCTTACATGTAGCTATAGGAAGCTGTTATCTGAACAGTTTAGCGTCTTTGCTTCCTGGTGGGGGCTGGGGTGGGTTGTTGTTAAAAATTCAGAAATAGTCTCATATCGTCACTTCAGAAGAACTAAGATGCTTGAAAACTATTAATTCTTCATCTATGAACTGCTTTATTTTTGTTGATAAGCTATCTAAAAACAAATCCATCACTTCACACGTGCGGTAGAGTATAAATTTCCAAAATATATGCAAAACTTCAAAATAATGTGTTTCTAATACTTGTGCTTATCAGCCCTCCCATTTGCAGCTATGCATAATTCTCAGGGACAATAAAGGGCAATAAATATGTGTTTGCCAAAAGGATGTAAAGTAATACCCAACCACTTTATTGAGCCTTAACAAGTGGTGAAGTCTTGAATCTTCTGCTACTCTTAAACTTAATAACAAATTCAATTTCAGCAAGTGGACACAAAACGTGGGATTTTCATGTACAATATGGCTACTTTACACAACAGTGGTAATGTGAAAAAAAAAAAAGCACTACAGTAACTAAAAAAAATAATATCTAACTTTAATTTCTCAAATGTTTTAAATGAATACAATAACTACACTGACAACTGTCATTGTTACAAAGCTATAAATCCACATACAAGTGTGCTGGTTTAAAAGTAAACTGACAGGAGAAATGAACCCAACTCAAGACAGATTACAAGTCAGTTACAATTTACTAAAAAGTTTACAATAAATATAATGATACAGAGAAACCTTGTTTTTAACCCGCAAAGACAGATGTATAATCCCACACCCTGGTACAAGACAAGAATAGTGTTTGTTAGCCCCTGTGCTGAGCCCCATGTGGCCCCCTTGGGTGCAAAGTAAAAGGAAAGGAAACCTGTTGGTACAGGTGATGGTCACAGTTCTGTTGATGTAATGATCACAGTCTTGCCAAGAGTCGGGGTCGTATTGTACTTCTGATCCTCCTCTGGATCCGACAAGTGGTGCCAGAAGCCTTAAAACCCCAAGATTATATATGCTCAGGTTCAGTGGGAATGTCAGTACCCCCAGGGATACTCCCCCACGGCAGGGAGTTTCTCAATGGGTGATTCAAATCTGTGAGTCATGGGATATATTTGGAGTCTTTGATGGTCTAGGTCCTTGCAACTGCCTATTATGCCAGTCCAGTATGGCCCATTAGCAGAGGTGCCTCCTCAGGCTGGGTATGAAGGTGCTAATGTCTCTCCTGAGACGAGTTATCACAGTTGTTGTCACAGTTATTAGTGTGAAGAAAAAAAAACACCCATCTTGTAGCCTGAGGTGTCAGATGTGCCCTGGGCAGCTGCTACAAATGATCCATTATTAACAGTCCATCAGAAATGATGTGGAGTACACAGCTTTGGTTATACCCACATAGCTGTAAACTGGCCCCAGCCCCTGTAACTAGGACAACAAGTATTCACACTTCAGCTTCATTTGGATCTTACCAGGCAAGTATCGAGCATTGCACTTGGGATACTCTGGGGAGATGTGATGAATGTCAAGAAATCATAGCAAAACATTAAGTGCTAGAAGAAAAATCAATATATAGCTAGTGTAGCATATACTGGCCTTCTGTCCTCTACTGTTAATTCCCAGAGTTTTTTTTAATTTCCATTTACTTGCTAAGTTTAGCATAGATTTACTCCAGGGTTTTATTATATTCTAACAAGCAGTGGCTGCTGTTATAATTAAAGTGATATACTGTACTGCAGTAATTGGAACCAAATAATCACAAATTCAGAGTATGTAAGTGTGCCCATCTTCTGCTCCTTGAGTGGAAAAGGACATGGGGATGTCGTAAGGAGGCATTCATATATTTTTGGCATAATTCTTTAACTTTTCAGAGAGCTAAGAAATAAGAACCTATGGTTCATGACTAGTGCCAAGACTTGTTGGACAAAAAATGTGCTTTGAATACAGAAAAACGTTAAAATAATCTGTGACTGCAAAATATTCTTTATTACTTTATTAATAATTTGATTTAAGCTAAGGAAGCATGTGTGTGGCAGCAATCTCACCTGCAGGGAAAAAAAGTAGTTATTACATTAGATAGCTTTTTTTAGTTGAGCCACATGTTGAAACTGTCTACTAGCCATGAATAGAGTAAACATTATGAGAGAGTTCAGGCTCAGAAAGCAGAGAAGTTATTGTAGCTCTCAATTCCCCATACCATTACCTTCCAGTCTGTCAGGCTTGTGCACCATCATCTCTGGACCTCCTCTTCCAGAGGAACCCAACTGGAGTCAGACAAAGCCTAGAAAGTGGAATAAGTTATTTGGAGCAGAGGAATTGGAAAGGAAACAGAAGCAAAATGGTAGAAAAATACCAGACTGAAATGTCTTACCATGAAAAGCACAATTGTCCATGCAGGGCAATTTTTTAATAAATTTTGAATGAACTTTTAAAGCTGATCAGTTAAGCGGACACTGTGGCTTCAGTGATATGCACAGTTTTTGTTGGCTATGTCTGTTGTTTCTATTAGTAAGTTTTTGTTACCAAAGTGCCAGCCCACAACTAGGACTAATAAGGATGGGAATCAAAATAAGTGGATCCTCCTATAAGAAATGCACTGTCAAATGCTTGTAGTCTGAAATACGCTTTTGATCATGGACCAGTATCCTTCAGAAAAGACCTGTGCAAGTACATACAGGAACATAGCTCCTCAAAGGGCTGCAATAAATCTGTTAACAGAATTTCTGAATATTCTTCTCCCACATACTCTTCTTCATCCTTTGTATGAGTAATAAACATAATTACACAGGTCCCTGGCTACATATGTTATGAAAATATTATGAAAAAGTAATTCAACTAAGTTAACAGAGTCTACCTAAAAGAAGAAAAGTTCACCCTCTCATAGAAACCAGATATTTTATGAATACATATTGACATTACATTATGTCAATAGTCTTGTTGATTCACACAGGTTTAATAATTAAATAAACTGTTTCATGTCCCAGTAATACCTCTAACCTTTTTTTATTAAGCTAGAGTCTGTAATTTATATCTTTCTTAATCTATCCTCTGGGATCACACTTACCATACACTGCATGTTGTGCATAAAATAAGTAGTTTACTTATTTTTAGATACCTGCTATTTCTTTCCTTATAAAAGCCTCTAAACCTAAAATTATTCTCCTCACCTGACAAAGAGAACTGATATATGTATTTAACCTATCAAAAACATCTAACAATTTTAACAGTTTAAAAATATGTGGAGTGTTGGAAGATGGGAGGAAAAGACCCAGACAAGTGAATCTAACATTCCTTAAATATAATGTCATGCTTTTCCACTGATGCAGTGTGAGATACACGTTCACTTCCATCTACAACAATGAAGCTAGACAGATGCATAAATCCACAACAAGTTATAGAAGCATGCAGACCCCAGAACATCTGTTGCATTTTATCTTTTCCAAGCAAGGTCCTTTCCACCACTTAAGGTTTGGTACAACCCAGTTCCACATTTCCTTTTCAACCAAGCTTAATTTTGCCCTGCATTAGACCTGGTGTGTACTGAACAAATGTGTCACTATACAATAACCTTAAAACTCACAAATGCATTTTCTTGATCACAAAATTTGTATTAACATCTCTATACAATATATCCTATACATTCCTGCTGTGGAGTGAAGTCCCTGAGGACTAAATTTTTAAAGTACTTTGGCATTTAGGTTATTTTCCAAAGTACTTTCTTAGTTGTTCAGAGGCCTTAGTGTTTGCGCCATAATGCAGGTTCTGATGGCAAAACAGCAGTTGGTAAGATGGCACCCAATTAGTATCACTCTTCTCCCAAAAAGAATTTATAATTCCTAGTTCTGCTGTTTTCCCAGCTCTTACTGTGTGTGTTCATATGCATGTTACCAAAATTTCCCCCATTACCCTATTTTTTTTAGAGAAGTGCCTTCACAGATGGGTTATTTCATTGTGATTGTGATTATTATTCCCACTTTTAGCCTAAAGAAGGCTTCAGTGGCCAACTTAATAGTACAAGACCTATGGAGTACTTGTTGTATGGGTAGAAACACATATGGAACAGCATTAGAGAATGAGTATGCACAGAGGGGCACACGTGTTTTTAATACTAGCCCTGGTAAACTGAAGTTTAGGGAATTTCAGAGCAACAGTTTACATGTGCAACTTTCTTCTAAGTGCCCCTCTATAGCTTCATCTTTCATGATCTCCTTGACCTCTTTTTGCACCCATGAGTTCTGGATTTAATTACACATATTGTGGAATAGCACTTCCTTCTGTTTTACACCAGCTGGCTGAACTTTTAATTTTCTGTTCTTGCATTCTTTTATTGTGAGAAGAAAAAGAATGAGGAGTGATTATTCACTTTTCCATACTGTTCATATTAATGAGTGTATTTATATGAACATGCTTAAAAATAAATGTTAACCGTGCCTTCCCATTTTTTACAAACCAAAGAATCCATTCAGTCTCTCCTTTTGTAGAAAAAGTATCACTACCAGGATCAAGGAGCTTTATTCAGTTTCAGTTTTATTGTCATTGTACCGTTTACTGTATGATTTAACAGAGTTTACCCAGTTACAATTTTACTATGTTCTGGGTGAGCTGTAGAAAACGAGGACAGAATTAAAATGCATGCAGAGTCAAAAATACATATATAGCGTGGATTAGCTCAATGCTACAACTAGTTTTACTGTTGTTTTTTTGTATTTTTTTCCTTTTCTTTGCATCCCTCCATCTTGCCAAAAAGAGATGGTTTACCTGTTCAAAAGAAAATGTCAACTCATGCAACATACACACTTAGAGCTTGTTAAAAAAACCAACCATACAACAACAGAAAAATGAGTATAAATACACTTTAATCTCTTTTTCTCTCCCTTTTCTTATGCCTACTTGCCTCTCAGAAAAAAAAAAAAAAAAGGTGAGCAACTTTCACCTGATTCCAGGTGTAAGTTTTACATGGTATGAGGAACCTTATTGATCCCAAGTTTTTCACAGTATATTCATTTCATTCAATTTTTATGTAGGTTATGGGATGGTAAAATTGACAAAGAGATAGACAACAGGTTAGCAAAGGCATATAGAGCTTTCAGAAAACCCAATAAAAACGCTTGGTGTAATAAACACCTGAAGAAAATACAAAAGATTAGGGTTTACAGAGCCACTGTACTGTCTACTCTTTTCTATGGGTCTGAATCGTGGGTCATTTACCGCCACCACTTGCATCTCCTAGAATGCTTCCATCAACACTGTCTCTGTACAATCCTAAACATCCACTGGACGGATTATGTGACCAACACGTCTGTCCTTGAACAGGCAGCAGTCACGAGCAT
>JAYRBT010000082.1:98007048-98029044 GCA_036023395.1 Myiotriccus ornatus
CTCTGAGACTTCCTTGCAGCTCTGTTGCATCTTTCTCCATTCTCTGTAGGCTTCTGCTGGCCCACCTCCGACACCTGCTTACTCTGTAAACCCTTTAGTTCAAGGACTGCACCCTACACTGCAGTAATTGAGTGATAGATCTCGCATCTCTTGCCCTTACCATGACACAAAAAATAAGAGTATCAAAATACTTTGATCCTTCTTAGCAGGTTATTGCATTTGAGTGATAGAATCACTGTAACACTGTCCAAAACATGAGACTATAAATTATTTGTGCATGTATTATCTTTTTATTGTTGTTATTATTATTTTTACTATTGAATTTTTTACCAGAAGAGTTAACAAAGGTAGCACATTTCCCACAGCTGATTCCAAAATAACTTCATTTTTACTTTGATTGAATGCACAGACTTCCTTTCACTCCAAATGCCTCAGTTTCCAACAGTATGGTGGTTCTCCTCTGATTGCATCCTCTGTGGAGTACAGCAGGACATACCATGCATGGAAGCATCTCAGCTCTGTCCTTCTTCCCAGCTAGCACTTGAAGTGAATTCACAGTGTCTTAAGTTCTCCTCCCATTGTAGTCCATGGTGACACAACAAACTGTTCTTCACTGTGGAAATAAGAAAAAAAACAGCCAACTGTGCTCTACAGCACAGCAGGGATCAGTCTGGTGTGTGTTCATTGCCCATCCTTTTGCCACATCAGCTGTTTTGAGCCAGCGCTAGAGGGAGGACCTACCCAGTAGGTACCATTCTCAATGTTGTATATGGCCCTCTGCACATTTGGAGGCTGAATCCCTTTGGGACTTGCCACAGATGCAAGTCCCTTCTGCACCATCTCTTTTGATGTATCGGTCACACTAAAGATGTTATGGTCCTAGCTCTAAGTGCAGAAGGCAATGAGGACATATATCTAGAGGGAATATAACTCCAAGTTCATACGAAATGTCTTTGCAAAGGAAATAATTTTAATAATATTTTAAATTGATTATTTATTTTTCAAACACAGAGCTATATTTAAGTCTCAAGAGAGGAACATTGGACTAACCTGGCAACACTATCGAAATGGCATGACTCAATTCTACACTGTTATGTGTAGGTGCACACATAGATATATAGAGATATATTATGCATCTATTCACACACCTGAATATATTTGTGTGTGCGTATGTGTATGTAAAATTTGTAACTTAGGTCTTATCTGTCTGGGAATCTCCCTAACACATTCCATCTCACAATGCAGCCATGTCATTCTCTGAAATAATCTGCCTTGGATGCACTACTTCCAGCAATAATTGCCAGGCAGATGGTGGTGGTAAATTAGGCAGTATTACTGGTAATAAAAGTTAGAAGCTTCAGATTTTCTGAATGGCATATTCATATAAAGACTTTCAGAAACAACATCTTTAATGACAAAAACAACATCCAATTTCATCTTTCCTCCATTTCCTTGAACATTTCACTAGTATTTGTTCTGTCTTTTGTAAGCAACTGCTGTGGTTGTGTTATTTTTAAATACCACCTACTTCCAAATAACTACCTTCTGTTTACTATCACCACTAGCTCTCTCATCAATTCCTATCAATACCTATGCCTTGCATAGAGTAAGAACATAAAGTTCCACACTTTAACACAACATAATATAAGAACACTTGCAAAATAATGTAGGCAGAAATGCTTCTGGTTGCTATTACTTCCACTGCAAATAATGCCATCTGCTTATCATTATGCCCCAGTGCATGCTATCTTACATGTGGACAGAACTTGTAATATGTTTCTGCCTCTGTAGTAAACAGCTTGAAAACTACGCCCTGGAATAATGTCATGAAGAATACCCTCTTGGCTTTTTCCAATTAATTTCTCAGCAACAATTTACAATAGAAAGCTGTAGTTAAAAAGCAACAAATACTGACTTGACCTTTTAAATTGAAATTCCCATGCTTTAGTTATTCTGGCAGGAAGAAAGAGAGGTTCACAAAAATAAAATGTGAGCACTAACCAGTAATAAACCCAGAAGTTTCTCAAAAGGACAAGAAATGTATGAGAAAGTGATAATAAGTTTGAACATTTTATGCTAGTATGAACATGAGGTCACACATCTGTAAAAGTGTCATACATTTAGATGTGTCTTTATTATTGTTTCTTAAATTTCACACAAACTGTGATTTAAGTCTCACAGTACAAGTTCTTTAAGTTTCCATGCTTAGGAAAGTTTCATTGGATCTGTGATTCCAGTCCAATAATCTTTGTATTATGTAATCTTCAAAATACCTTAAGATGGTGTGTGTGTGTGTGTGTGTGTGTGTGTTCTGGCAAAACAGTCTACAAATTTGGTATGTTTATTGACTTTTTTTATCTGTCCTTTCATCTGTTGTATTCTGGCATTCAACAGCCAGACCTTCGACTTCTGTTTAAAATTGCTTCTGCAAAAAGAGAAAGAGGCAGATCTCATAAGACCATTTTCAAGATATAGAATGCTCCTGCCTTTAGAATAAGCAAAATCTTGGGGTGGGGTAGGTCCATTTTTTGCATTAAAAAAAAAAAAAAGGCTTGAACAAAAAAAGGGGATGGAAAAAAACCAGGGTTGGCCACTCTTCTGTCAATCCACTGTCCTTGTTTAACCAATAGTTACATTTCCACAGTTACAAAATCACTGTACAACTAACTAGTCATTTCTCACCAAACTGTGAAGACAAATTTGCTTTGTCTGTTCAGGCAAGATGAAAAGTGTACAAGGAACTTATATTAAATACTGAATTCCAGAGGTCTGTCTCTGCTTTCTCTGGGAAGCATCCCATGTGATTCAACTTGAGATGACGCAATGGCCAGTGGTTCCTGGCGAACATTCATCACAGGCTTCAGAATGAATCAAACATATCTCATAGGATATACTTCATATTTAGAATGTCAGAAAACAGGCTGGAAGATTTCCTGCAGGCAATAATCAGCCTGAACTGTATCACTTTCCAATTTAGAATTTAAAACATTTGATTTTTATGTTCTCTGCAGTTTCAATGTGATGAAAATATGTAAATTGTTTCTTCTTCAATAAAAAAAGAGTTTCTCCACTCTTGTAAAGAGTTTCTGAGCTATACTGTCTTTTTTCTTCTGATGTGCTTTAAACAGTACAATGACTTTTTCATGTTTTAACTAGGCTGCAAGCACTGATTTTTACATTAAACAGTATGATGAGATTTTTGTCTAGCAGTAAATGCAGTGAATCATTGGCCCATATTCCTTTCACCCAAAATAATTGAGTTTTACTAAACGAAATCTTTTTAAATATGTAATTTATCTATTTCTATCAAAATTAAATTGAACTAAAACTGAACTTAATTAGCTCATACTCCAAAATGCAGCAAAGTAGCTTTTTGATATGTGAAAAACTCTGAAGTACTCAAATACTTTTGTTTTCAAAAATGGGCAGGTTGTAGATAGAATTCAAGTCACATCTGGACCAGCTGTTCAGAACAGGGCTTTACTCACTCAGAATCATGACAACACCAAATTTAAGTCATATTTCTCTTTGCCAAGGAACTTCTGCTGTGTGGTAGCTTTTAATATAGTGGAGTGCTAAACCATGCCTATGATTCATGAATTAAAAAAAAAATCCACAGGAATGCAAGGAGCTCTCTCTGACTGATTGTTTTCTGGCAAATTAGTACATTTCCCTGCTATCTGAGCTGAACAGAATACTGTGAACAGTGACAGAGGGAAAAAACTGTCAAACATTTTCACCTACAGTTTTTCAGAGGTCATTCAGCTCCTCAAGGTGTATCTACAGAGACAGGTCAAGACATGTGCCTGAGCTGCTCATGCTTGTAGCCAGCTAGAGAGAGGCAAACTCAGTCTAGAAGCCATAGAGGTGTATTAGGGTGGTGCAGGACATCATTTGATACGCCAGAGTAACCTCAGCAAAGGTTGTTTACGGCTCCGGTCACAGCTCTGAGCAATGTGCTACCAGCTACAGCTTGCAGGTCGCAGTTGGCTCACATCCAGTTAGCTCCAAGCAGGGGCATGCTGGACGCCTGCCTGTCCACACCCATCCATGCACTGCACGTGATGAAGACACAGACATCTTGACAGTGTAATAAAACAGTGTCATCGCGGGATCAGTGTCTGTCTCTTGCTTTGAAAATAAACCCCCTTGTCTTTGCTTTAGCATTAGCACAGCAGCAGGAGGCCCTTGCACTGTAGCAGAGTTGATAAGCACAATTACATGCCACAGGCATGACCTACTTACTAAATGGACAATACGCAAACACAAGCGCTCCCACTTCATTTGCACTTTGTGAAAGTAATGGAGGCGATGTATACAAATTCAGGCTCTGGATTTAGTTACCCTAAATACATAATAAGGGGCTGTAACAATAGATACCTTAGAAAAGAAGTGAAGATCCACAAAGAATTGATAACATTTTTCAGGAGTCTAAATATATATTTAGGAAACTATGATCACACACAGTCATTTTTTTAAGATAGCTTTCATTATAAGCAATAAAAGCAACGCTGAGGAACTAAAGAGAGGGATATTCTTCTATGCTTTCAGGCTGTCTGGAAGATTGGTACAGTGAGTGAAAGAATCTGCCAGAGCCATGTCCCCATCTCCTTCCACGACAGACTCTGTGAGCCACCTCCACACATTCTCCACAGCACCAGAGCCATTAATATTAATCATTTGAACCATATTAAAGGCCTGAACACTTCCTAAAGACTTACAGCCCTGAGATCTCTTGCTTCTTGCCTAAAGGTCTGATCAAACAGCAATACAATTTTGAATCTGGAAATATATAAGCTGCTTATAAGAACACAGCAAAGGGTATTAATAAAGACTGTTCCAGCACGGGCACTAATAAAAACTGTAACACGAAAGAAGAGGTTTCTATTCCACCTCAGAAGTATGTCTCATATGTAGGATAAAGTACAAAGCTTATAAAAGTCTTTATGGACTGTAACTGTAATATGTCTGTGGTTTTAAATGTGAATATCAGAAAGACAAAAACATTGTCTTTATCATAATTTAAAAGGTGGATGATCATGGTCAATAGTACCAAACAGGGCAGGCTCATCCAGTAAAATTAATAAGGATAAATGGGCAGAAACCATCAAAATGAGAAGATTACTCCTTGCTAAGTTACAGGGATGCTTTCAGTTACATGGTTGAAAGTGTACTCAGAATAGAAGCTCTCAAATAAAGAAACAGAATTGATGAAGTTTTCAGTGAGAATTTGGTCTCTCAAAGGCCTCATGGGTTGCTATTGATTTTTGTGGATTTGAGCTATTATATCAGCTGGGGCTCTCTTCAAATAATTTACTTCATCCTACCTGCTTGCTGAATTTCCTATTTCACCTTGTCTTTCAGAACATAGACCCAATGAAATAGGTCCTGTCATATTAATATATTTGTTTAGTACATACTTCCCAAGGGTCCTTTACTGTAAGTCACACAGACAATAGAGCTAATTACGATTTGCATCACATTCTCCTATGCTCAGACCCAAGATTCTTCCCCAATAAACCTGGAACTAAATCACTAAAACTGTAGAGAAACAATGTATTAATATCTACCCAAAACACTAACATAAGCAAAAATCATGTGTCTGTCAGAGTAAAGGAGCTCTAATTTTCATGAGAAGTGCTTTCTATCTTACAGCAAACTGCATTTACCAAGAAAAATATATTGAAGTATTTTCAATGGCAAAACCAACATGAATCAGCATGCCAAATCCTGAATCTTAATAGAAAATCTGAAGCCCTTAGGCAATAGCAGTAAAAAAGAACAGTTCCCTTGCATGGTGTTGTGCAGGCCTATAGGGAGCCAGTAAGACACGGAGGTGGGTATTTCTATAAACTAACTTTTGCCTAGGGAGGCCGCTAGCTTTCCATGGGCTCCATCTGCAGTCAGCAGAGAAGAGAGAGATGCTCTCAAAATGGCAATCCAGAGCCAGAGCCAAATTTAACCTCTCTGAATTGCTCTCCTGGGGGACTTTTTCTCTTCTCCATGACAGTAGAGCTTTTAGAGGAATATTATTAGCTTTAGGTAAAGGGAGAATACTCAATTAAACAAGAAGCAGTGGGTAATCCCCATCAATTCAGACAATAAACTTGGAGCTGTTTCCCCCTATTTGACACCTTTTTTAATTCTGTTAAACAGCCTCAGCAGCAAACATGAGAAGTATCTTAGTCTGCAGTGAACCTGTAATTTTCCATTCTAAAACCTGTTTTATATTTTCTCCAACTGTAAGAACTTTTTTTTTTTAATATATCTACTGTGGAAATCAGAATTTTAAATGAGCCTTTACTGCTCTGGGTAAATCAAAATTAATAAAATGATAGAACAGTCTTCTTTAAAAGAATATGATGCTATCCTAGCCCCACAAAATGTTTAATAAACTTTTAAAATTTTTTAAGTAATTTCTAATTCGTGGAATAAATTCTAATTTCCTGCACGTAGCAAAGCAACACCACAAAATTGTGCACTGCCACAGGAATTCCTCCTGTGTTTAAGATGTCAGGTAGATTTTTCAGTAGCAGTTCAGTACCAAAACCATTATTTCCTGACAGAGAAACCAGACTCACCTAAACCAGACTGCCTAAAAGTCTTTGGATGCTCTTTTCAGGCAGCAGCAAACAGTAGATATTTTGAAAAGTGGGGAGTCTGCATCTGGAAAAGAACCTCCCAAGGAAAATTGCCATCCTGTAATAAGTCAGCCATTTCTCACTAAACTGTTCTTTGCTCTAAATAGACTGGCTTGAATTTCCTATGTACAAAGCATACTTTACTCACTGATATGCATGGATTCATGTGAATAACTACTATTAAAACTAATGGAAGTTAAATGCATCAGTCCCTGAGTACTATTAAAGTACACCTGACTTGTACCATTGATTAGCATTAACATGAGACTTGCTTCATTATCTTCAGCAGTAAATTGTTAGTCATTTTAGGTGTCAATAATCAGTATTCACTTTCTCTAAAATACAGCTGCTAGGAAATAGGGAGTTTTCATTCCTCAGCAAGAGTCATAAAGCAGAACTAGTCCTGAACAGCTCTTCAAAACGTGGGGTGCTACAATGTCTATGAGCACTTTATCAAAACCATGTCAGCATTGGCAGAAGCCTCTTCAGCTGGCTAAGCATACTTCATAGGTATGGAAAAGATCGTGTGGCAAAGTTCAGGTGCCCCACAATTCTGCTAAGAAAGAATTACCAACTATGAAGTTTGCACAACACGACTATCAGCAGGATTAAATAGTAACCATGGAATTACCAGGAGATTCGCTTTTTTTTTTTGGGGGGGGGGGGGAGTTGGGCTTTTTGTTTTTTTTTAAAGAAAATGGGGAGTCAGCTTGAAATAAATTTAAGAACCATGATAAGGAAGGGAGAGACCTTGGGGAGGGAAGGCAGAGCCGCAGGCACCTAGATTGGGCCCTGCCTGCAGCTGCCCCAGCAGCATCACCACCACTGTTTCGGACAGGGTCCACTCATGTGGGACAGGTGGTGGGACCAGCCTGGACCTCATGGGAGCAGACATGGGGGAGACCCACACCAGGGAATGTAGAGGTGACCTTGCCAGGCTTTTTTCACCATTTTCAACATATATCCTTTGCCCTATAATTGTGAGAGGTAAAGGCATACTAAACTTGTAAAAGTTTCCTAGTTTCCTCTGACCCTCAAGATGTCAGATTTCCATCACTTTGGATGAAGCACCTGTGCTGGAGGAAACATTGCCTGGAGCTTTTCAATGGCTTCAGCAATCACTTCCTCTACATAGACTTTTACATTGGCAGTGGTGGACTTCTCATGACTCACTGACAACACAGTAGCTCTGCAACCAGCAGCAACATCAGGCTTTAAAATCATAGAATCACAAATTGGTTTGGTTTGGGAGGGACTTCAAAGATCACCTAGTTCCAATCCCCTGCCATGGGTGGGGACATCTCCCACTAGACCATATTGTTCAAAGTCCCATCCAATCTGGTCTTGAACACTTCCGGGGATGGGGCATTTACAGCTTCTCTGGTCAACCTGTTTCAATGTCTCACCACTCTCACAGCGAGATATTTCTTTCTAATATCCAATCTAAGCCTATCCTCTTTCATTTTGAAGCCATTCCCCCTTTTTCTATCACTACCTGTCCTTGTAAAAAGCTCTTCTCCAGCTTTCTTGTAGCCCTTTAGGTACTGGAAGGCTACAACGAGGTTTTCCTGGAGCCTTCTCTTCTGCAGGCTGAGCTAACCCAACTCTCAGCCTATCTTCCTAGAAGCCGTTCTCCAGACCTCTGATCCTCTCTGTGGCCTTCCCCTGGATTTGCTCCAACAGGTCCATGTCCTTGTGTTGAGGACCCCAGAGCTGGATGCAACTCTCCAGGTGCAGTTTCACAAGAGCAGAGCAGAGGGAAGAATCACTTCCCTCACACTGTTGGCCACACTGCTTTTAATACAGCCCATGATGTCATTGGCTTTCAGGGCTGCGAGCACGCATTGCCAGCTAATGTTGTACTGTTTCCTCACCACCAAACTGACATCAAAAACTCGTAAGGAAGATACTGGGAGACACAAGCCCCAGCTTCTCTGTGTAAAATGTTGCCTTTGACAGAAAAACAGATACAGAAAAGCATTGCAAAAATTGATACTGCTCAAGAATTCACCAATGCAATTGTAACTAAGCAGATATGATTACTAAATCATCTAATTATTTTGTGAGAAAGCCACACTATATTCTCCCCTCCCCTTCCATTCTCCCCCACTTCCCTTATGTGATACAAATGAAGGCTTAGTACACTCACCCTATGACTTTGCTTTGTCAGAGGCTTGTTTTTCTTGTAAGTTCACAGAATCCCAGAATCGTTAGGGCTGGAAGGAACCTGAAGATCATCTGGTCCAACCTCTTCCAAGACAAGGTCACCTAGAGCAGGTTCCACAGGAACTTATCCAGGTGGATTTTGAATGTCTTCAGAGAGCGAGACTCCATGACCAAATCTGGGCAGCCTGTTCCAGTGCTCTGCCACTTTCAAGGTAAAGAAGTTCTTCCTCATGTTGAGCTGGAACTTCTTGTGTTTTAGTTTATGACCATTACTCCTCGTTCTGTGCCTGAGCATCACTGAAAAGATTCTGGCACCCACCTCTTGGTACTCTCCTTTGAGATGTACTGATGAGATCTTCTCTCAGCCTCTTCTTCTATAGACTAAACAGGCCCAGCTGCCTCAGTCTTTCCTCATAAGAGAGACACTCCAGACCCCTAATCATTTTTGTGGATCTCTGATGGACCATCTCCAGTAGCTACTTTTCTTTCCCGTAATGATGAGCCCAGAACTGGACACAGTACTCCAAATGTGGCTTCACAAGGACCCAGTGGAGGGGAAGGATGACCTACTATTATGACCCTCCCCAGAGGTGGGGGAACTGAAGTTCTGGTTAAAATAGATCCCTTGGGGCAGATTGGTGTGAAACAACAGTGAATGACCAGTGTTTATAGTCTGATGTAACACTGTAGATCACGCACAGCCCTCTGGTGGAAGGCCCTAAAAATGAGGGGCTCTTTGATGGTTTCTGACCCCTTCTAAGATGTGATCTCAGTTTCTCACACAAAAGTAGTTGAGCCAGTTATTCCCCATCTGAAGGGATGAATGTGAAAGTCACAATAGCTTACCCTGGTGGGGCAGAGTTTTACACCTGCGCCAGTTGTCTTAAGGGAGGACACTGGCATGATGAAAAGCACTATCCCATCTCAAAGGATCTGCTTCTTACTAGCCTTTTCCCTTATCTGGTTCAAATCCCAGCTTGTTGTTAAACAAATGTAATTTTGTCATGGTCATCCTCCCGTGGTGGGTGTGCACCCCTCTGTCTTACGCAGATCAGAGGTTTCAAAAAACACTAAACACAATCAAAAACTCTCCTCCTCCCCTTCAGTTCCAGGGTGCAAACCTGGCCTCAACAAGGCACCCTGTTGCTTTTGCAAATGGCTGATTGTTTGAGTCATTAACCTTTTACCTTTCAGTCTCTCACACCTACCTCAACCTGCTGTTCACACTCTTTTGAATACACTCCAGGATACCACTGGCCCACAAGGGCTCACTGCTGGCTCATGGTCAGCTTGTCATCCACCAAGACTCCCAGGTCATTCTCTCCAGAGCTGCTCTCTAGAAGGTCAGCCCAAACCTGTTCTGGTACTTGGGGTTATCCCTGCCCAGGTGCAGTACCCTACGCTTGCCCTTGTTGAATCTCATCAGGTTTCTCTCCACCCAAGTCTCCAGTGTCTGTTCCATTGTAAAATTCTCTTGTTTCCTGTCAAATTCAAGTATGTGCGTCACCTGCTTCTGATTTTATAAAGCATATGACTTCGTTTTCCAAAAAAGAAGCAAAGATTAAAAAGGACTTTTTCTTTAAATAAAATGTATTAGAAGTTACAAAGGAAAAACATCATTTTTTATCATTTTTAGATGTAGCCCAGAGACAGATTTTTCTCTCCACAAAGGAGAAAATTGAATTATTCTGAGTGCTTTCTCTTTCCTTCTCTTATCCTCTCAACTTTCTACAAGCAGCAGAGCAATCATTAAAAAAACATGGAGTCTACAAAAGAAAGGTTAAAAATAGAACTTGTGTAAAGCTAAAAGAAAGGTTTACTAAAAACATTCGTTATTCTTTTTTTTCCTTCTCCCTTTTTGTTTCCTCTTTGTTTTCTTTTTTTTTTTCTTTCTTTCAAGCCAGAGAGACTCATCCAATAATGGAATCTAGAAACAGAACACAAATCCCATCCAAGAGGCAGAAAATTTAATGATGTTAAAGTCTAATGTTTATGATGCCTTTCAGTTAGTGAATGGTGGTAGTAACAACTCTACAGCAACAAATACCATGTAAGAAACTATTTGTTAGTGAAGGGCTGTTGCAGAGTGTAATATATAAATATAAGTGCCCTTATTTGCAATAAATATTTAAACATTCTATTAAAAAAAAAAAAAGGAACAAAACACAAACTGAGGCTCCATTTCCATGATTTGTTTTTAAAGAAGCTAAAATTATGTATCATTAAGCTGGCAAACTGTAACAAAATGAGAAATTGTTGCTGGAGCAATTCTTTTCTCTTCTGCTTTTTCTTCTTCTATTTTTCTATGTGGCAGTGCTTTCTACCACTTCACATTTTCCGTAAGCTGTGATTCTTAGCAAATACATACATAATCACACCCGAAAAAAGGGATATGGGTGAGTAAGATGCAAGCAATAGAGGACTTAAATTCTCTGTTGTTTAAATCCTCATAATTAAATTGATTTCCCCAGAGTTACATAGCTTTGCCACTGCTAAGAATCTGGCCTCACAGTTTTAATATGGTAGAGGCAGAGCAAAAATTTTCTGTGCACTCTGAGAAAGAATTAAAAAAAGTTTTAATGGCGTTCTCCATCTTTGCAGCCTCACCAAGAGTCACCCTAAACTTAGATGAAAAGAAAGAACTGCATTCTCACACTTATTGTAAGCTGAAAGTGAGAGGGGAGAGGAAGAGAAGCATGTGCTTTCTGTATCTGTAGGAAGGGTAGTTCAGCGCACAGGCTGCTACTGGGGTTTCCACAGTCCTGGATTCAGGTCTGCTTTGTGCTGCAGAGAGTGAAGCATACTGAGTGAAAGCATGGATCAAAGCTAAAATTTAGACTAAATTTAGCTCCAGTCTTAGTCATCTGCTCCTCTTCTTCCCTCTGCTGTATGGGATCTTGCCTCCTATAGTGGCAGCTACCTTCCCTGTGCAGAAGCTGAGCAGAGGCAGGACTCCAACCACGAGCTGCAAAGACAACCACACAGCAGCAAACGTCTTCTGATCCTCTGTTCTGGCCTCCAGTCATGCTACTCTGCACTGTGATCAGAGCACTCAGCCCTTTCTAAAGCAGACTTTCCTTTTTCTTATTCTTTTATTTTAATATATAGATAGAAAAAGAGAAATACAACCCCACCTCTCACAAAATAGTCACACGGAAGAAAAACTTGGTGTTGGGAGGGTTTTTTGTGCTCCATAAAACTGGGAGACTTGCTTTCATTCTGTTTTGGTGGGGGGTTTTTTTGGGTTTTTTTGTGGGTTTTTTTTTTCTTTACCAGAAGATTCAGATATCCATTTTTCAAGATGTAATATGGTAACAAAGCAGAGCTCATATCCAATAGTTCTTCAGAAAGGATGTGCTAAAATGCAAAAAGAAAGCCTAGTGAGTCATTGGTCTAGAAAACACAGACAAAGTAAATAAGAGAAGGAGGACATGATCACAGGATGCTATCTGCTTTTTATCCACTGAATGTCTACAAATGCAGTCATGTAAAGTTTTTACTGCTAACAGACATGACGACATATTTTTGACCATTCAGTGCAATTAGCTTCCCTGATAGCTAAATTCTGAATGTTTTCGCACACATCTTTTAAATAAGCTTAAATCAGTTTAAGTGAAAAGACTGAAAAGCTTTTGATCAGTTCAGTATATGAGTTGCAAAGATGACATTAGACTCCTTCCTTCAAAGCCTAATTTGATATGTTACAGGTACCACAGAGAAATCAGCAATTAAAACCTTCAGTGTGTGAGGGAGGAAAACCTAAATACCATCTGAACTGCACTGTTTTCTTGAAAAATGAAAAATAAGAGGCTGAAAGTTTGCTTTCTTTCCTCTTTGATGTTGTGTGTCTTTAAAAAAATTAAAAAAACCTCATGTTATTCTCTGAACAAAATTGAGTACTAGCCTCAAACCCATTCTATTTTCCTGAGAGAAGATATGATTATATGAGTAAATCCAGTTGGGAGCTTAATAAGCTTTGGCAGAAAAGGGACTGGAGGAAGGTGAGCAATGCAGCAAGCCAAGAAAAATGCCCAAATTAACCTTCAACCTCCACAGTAACATCTGAAGATGCCAAAGGAAAGTTTTTGAGTTAATTTCACAAGGGTGTAGCTCTCTGTTAGTGAAGGCAATAAGTGAAAAATTGTAAAGTAATAGAAAATATATTGTAGAAAAAAGAGAACATTTTAGGTATTTCATGGAAGCTCTTTTTTGATCTCTCCTTCAAGCTGTAGTTTGTAGCTCAGCTTTTCTGTGTTTTTCTCAAAGAAGCATACATTCTGTGGAGGATGTCTCACTGGACTGAAATCACCAGAGCAAAGCCATTCCCAATTGTCATTCCCAGTTCCTATTGTCATCAGCTTTTCCCTTCCCAATTGTCCTTTTAAGGGGATGTTGTTGTGAAAATACTTGACGTAACCATGTTAACACCCGCATTTCAGGAACATTGAGTAACTACCTCCAAAAGAAGTACAAGGTAGAGAACAGGAGAGAAACCAAAATTGCTGCAATTAAAAACTGTATGGCAATGAAACCAAGAGAAAGGGTGTTTTATTTTCTCAGAGAAGAATTAATGCCCAGAAATGGCTCTTTGGGACACTGCTGTTCTAATAATAATGCATGTTCCCACTTACAGGATAATCTCATCTATTGTTTCTGATTGAATTTTTAATCCAAAGAGATATTTTTAATTCAAAGGGAGAGTTCCAGATAGGTAACATCACTAAGTAATTTGGTACTTCAGGTAACCGTAGAAATATCTTTCTTTTCTATGATTCTATAATTACCTAAGGTACCAAATTACTTAGTGATGCTGCCTATCTGCAATTGGACAAACTCATGTTTGGAAAGAGACACTATCATTTACCAGGAGCATTTTTGAGGGTAGTTTGCATTAAAATGTTTCTCACATCTACTGTATGCAATCTTTGTCATGAGGCCAGGTAGAAAAATATACATGAACTTAGTGAAATAAAAAAAAATAGCAAATGGTGTATTCTGTCTGTTTGCCAGGTACTTTATATCCACTGATGCTTGTTTTTAAATGCTATAAACAAAATAATCTCAGTGCAGGGCAGATAGTAGGATGAAGAAGACAGAGACCAATGCCATGAAAGCTTACAGTAGGTTTTTCTTTTACGATAGAGATAAGTTTGGGAACTATACTTAATCTGAGTAGGTTTGGGACAAAGGGTTGGGAAAAGATCCAGCCATGATGGAGAGCATTCAAAGTGTTCACCTGGAGATAATTCACCTCAGGCCACCTACTTGAAGAGCTAAAAGATAAAGACCAAGTGGGAAAAAACCCAATCTCAAGCAAAGCCTGTCATTGCCATTGCCTGAGGTGCCTATGCAGTGAGGACTCAGAACAGAAAGTTATTCTGCCTCCTGTTGGATTCATGGGTTTGCATGGTCTCTGCCTGATGCAGGGCATCTCTCTGACAACATGAGAGTACTGCAGGGGAAGAAGGGGAGGAAATAAGCAATTCTAGAGAATTACTGCTTTCATTATTCAGAGCTAATAGAGACTGAGACCATCACCTCTCCAGCCTTTTAGTCAGAAGAGCCTCACATCAGATCTGCCATGGCTATGGTCTCATCTGACTGTTCTGGAGCACTGGGATACACTGTGAAGTAGAAATGAGATAGCAGGGAAATTAGTAGATTTTAGGCTTTGTTTTCTTTGGCAGCTATGTGCCAGCCTGCTAGGTATGCCAGGCCCCAGACTATTGCAATAATAGGCAGGAGCTTTGTCAGGATGGATGAGATGAAGATGCAATTGTCCTGTACCCACAGTTCATCCACCTGTATCAGTACTGACTTCTATCCTCTTCCAGTGTGCATCTGCAATGGCCACAGGTACCTGTGTGATAATGGGCTCAATTTCCAGTGGCTGTGGCTTTGAACATCCTGCTTTATTCTGTGTTAAGGTGATTATTGTTGCCATAGCTACAGTGGACTGTGCTATGAAACCTTTGAAGAAGGTAACCATATGAAGCCGAGGTGTTCCCATCACATCCTCAGTGTACACAGAAATTCCAGGGGTGTTCCCACAGGGTTTCACAAGCCAGGTTCCTTCCCCAGCAAAGAATAACCCTTGCAAACAAGGGGGTTTTGAGTATGGAGAGAGCTGGGTGTGTGCTTTTCCAAAGATCCTTGGAGCTTCCCCCACTTGCTTTCCCACTTAACACATGCCAAGGACACACCAGGAGATCCCACCGAAATCTGCATCAGCTGGGCGGTAGGCCTGAATTCCCCTGACACTTACACAATGTTTTCTGCTTTTACTGAACAGTTTTCTTTTGCTACAATCAGTGGCTGAGCTTAGGGCCGTTCTTTTCTGCTTTCTGTTGCAGCTTTGCACTTACCTTCATTGAGGCTTCTTGAGCAACGGTGACAACAGAACCTACTTGGAAAACTTGATTTGTCAGTGGGTTGAACAGTTTGCTGTAGTGCCATTCCTGTGATGTGTGATACGGGCATACAACAAAGAAACAGGAAAAGTTGTAAGTGAATAAGCACTCAGTCTTTATCCCAGAAAGAAACAACTCTCAAAAAAAAACTATCCCTCATGTTATCATGTCTGTTCTATCACTCATTTGATCCAAATCAGAACCTCTCCAGGGATTCTATCACGTGCTTGCAAATGTACTGGGTTTTTTGTATTAAAAGCTATCATTTTCTATTGACAAAACCATGTACTAACATAACAAGAAGCTAATGAATTTGTGAATCTCAGAAATCATCACAATGTTAGACACTACTGCATCTATATTTATAAGCACTCAAACCACTCTTGTAAGTATGTTTCCACTCTACTTACTTCAACCATCTCTCCCCTGGAGCAAGGCATCTCTTCCATCTTTTGCATCAATTTCACAAGCTGTAAATAATGGGAATTACATTCCTTCCCCATCTCAGTAAAGGTCTTAAAGATCTACAAAGGAAAAACTTGTCTTAATGGAGACTGTTATTACCATATGAAAATATTAAAAGAAATTGCTTCATATTTTGGTTGGTTCCATTTCCTATCAGAACATAAAATATTTGTAACGCACTAAGTATTTGAAAAGATATTTTTTATTTTTCCATAGCAGAAACCATAAGCCCTAATTGATTCCTAGTCCCAGTGAATAACATCACGTTGGGTAAGTGTAGGAAACAATAAGAGTGTACTGTAGCTGAGATCAATACAGCTTGCTTTTGAACTCCACAACCAATCTCTCTGGCTACACAGGCTGATAAATAGACAGTACTGCCCCTCAGCTGCACACCATTAGCCATGCTTTTCCTCAAAGTGTCAGAAAGTAGACTGGTATACCTAGCATTATCTCAAAAACAACAAGAAGGTTTTGTCGTTCTGCTCAGCTAGGGACACTTGGCTGGCATCTGCATTAGTTACAAATGCTATTAGTAGCTCATTTATCTTGATTATTATTCTTCGCACAAGTCAGCAGTGGCTTTGAAAGTATTTGTCAAAGCAGCAACAAAAGAGATTTTAAATTTGAAATGTACCTCTCTCAAAAAATAAAGCATTTTGAAAAGAAAATAAATAGGATTATTGCAAACAAAATAAATGTATTAAAGTAAGAGCACTAAGCCTAAAGTATTACAGTATGACATCAAAATCCTGAACTGTGCTTTTAAAAACCTGGTAAAGTGTACTTTCAGATGTTAATCTTTTAAAACTATTTTAGCATTTTTCCCACAAACAAAAGTGTGACTGTAATAACCAAGTTCCATACACAGTATTCTTTTTTTTTCAGGTTAGTATAATCTTCTCAAGGCATCTAAGGCATAGTCATTAGTTTCACAATAACATAACTGAAAAAAAATTCAGTTCACCATCATAAAATAAGAAAAAGAGTTCAAAGATCAGAAATGTAATGGCAAGTCCTTCAAAGGACGCATATACAAGGCTGTATATACCAGTAGCTTACTAGAAACTCGGCTTCCCCTCCTTTTCCCATTCCCTCTTTGATCTCAAGCTAAACATCAGAACCCAGCTTTTAAAAAGACTTGAAGTGCCTTTCATTTTCTCTCAGCTGCCTGAGGAGCAACAGCTCCCGCATCTTACATGAAAGAATTTATTTCTCCCTAAAAATAACTTTAGTTTCAAATGCCCCCTGCAAAGAGGTTGAAATAATTTATCCTCAACTCTGTGAAGACAAAAGAAGGAAATTGCATGGGTAAGCCTTTACCTACAGCAGGGAAAAAGGCAAAGGAGTCATTATGGATGTGGCTGGAGCAGTAATGGAACATTTCTTGCTTGTCACTTCTGTAAGAAGGAGGCACAGTTAAGATGTGGCAACCTTTTGGCCCCTCACACACAGATCATTAACAGCAGGCTGAGCTGAGCTTTTATTAGGTATGATCTAGAAATTCTTACCCTTCAGATGTTTTCTGGGTTTTCCTCTTCCCCCATCCCACCCCCCATGCCTTCTTACTTCCTGTAAATGCTGAGAGCTCTGAGACTTTTTGCTCATTTAAACTATTAATTTTCTTTGCCTCTCAGCTAACATTGCTCAGGGTCAGGTACATAGCATAAGCTTTTTCTTTTAATATTAATTTCAATATTAATTTAACAGGCAAGGTCTGGAGGTTCCATTGCTCATAGGCACACCTTTCTTTGCTCATTCTTCTTAATGTCATGGCACAAATCAGGATGGAGAACATCTACAGGTGGTGAACAAACCTCTAAGCCCAAATTCACACCAGTTAACCAGCCAAGAGTTGTATCCCCATGTGAAATAGAGCTGCTTTGTGGCTTTCAGGGCTGTAGGTGCATGAGAGATTTCAATACTGATGTTTAGCCTGGTAGACCAAGAGAATAACATCTCTCCAGTTACTTATAGATTCTATTATATCAGCATGTCTGGTGAAAAGAGCCCTTCCACCCCAAAAAATGCTCAGAAATCAATTGGGTCAAATGCAGATGCCTGAGATGACTTGACGCTGTGACATTTCTTGCTTGCTAGCTAACAATAAGACAGAACTCAATAATAGTTACATGATGCAATTTTTAAATATTTAAAACCGAGAGAGATCCAGATTTTTTGTGATTGATGCTGCAAATATGAGGATATGCAAAATGTTTTGACATTTCTAGCTTAAGCCCCATTACACATCCCGTGTGCTTTCTCTCAGAGGTGCATTTTGGCATGAAAGGTTCTATTCACAGCCAGGAGCCAGATGGACCACTCCATGAGCCTTCACACTGTAAATAAAGTTTGGCCCTGAAAAGACTAATGATTGTAATAGGGACACTTTTGAAGCAACAGATAATAAAAAAAAAAGATACATGTTGGTTTGAAGCTGTGATTTTATTAGAGGATTAGACTGTCCTTTTACTTCTGTATGAAAAGTATTTTACATAAACAAGTAATATGGTTTAAATGTGCCAGTACCAGATTCTGTGTCTGGGGACTTGCTGAATGGTTGTCTGTGTTGCAACATCACAAAAAACAGCCTTATACCTGAGAGAAAGCTCACTTGGAAACTGATACTAGCTGTCCCTCGCTTGATCTTGGCCTTCTTGTGGCAGGAGCCTGAAACATCTGCATTGTTAAAGGAAGCACAAGTTCCAACACAAGGAACATCTCACAGTGGGGAGAGCATGAAACCTTTTAGACCTTAGATTTTGTGCCAACTGACCTACCTGGCACAGTCAGCAATAGATTAAATGTTTGTCTAAGACTGAAAAGTAGAGCAAGGCTGGCACCACAGGGAAGGTGGGGGATTAAGAGGACCCCAAACAACCTTTAGGTATCATCACTTTGAAGCTGAGTGTGATCCATGTATCTGCAGAGACCCAGCCACAAAACTGACCTATAACTTTCTTCCTTCTACTGCAGATTAAAGACAGTGACTCCAACCCAGTCTTAGAAGACTGTTTTGAGCCTAAAAAGAAAGCTGCCACAAGTGTAGTGTTTTCATCTGTCTGTAGCATTCAAGATTCTGATTTCTTCTGTTACATCTGCAACATCTTTATAGAGAGAACAATGCTATAACTACTACATACTGTAATTCAGTATGAGTAGTTTACTGTTAACATATAGGTTTGATATTCAGAAAAATCTTCAATGCCATTGTCATTTATTTTAGTGATTATCATGAATTTTTAAGCATGCAAGTCTCACATAATAAAAAATAGGAAGGCAATCTTTCAAAACAAATGTTCCCAACTCACACTCATTAAAACTACTTTACGGTATTTATTTGTCTAGTGTTTTTTTTTGTAATGTGACCATAAGAGATGACCAGTTGTCATGCTTTAAATAGAAGCAGTCTTCATTACCATGCAGGAACCCATTCAAGCAGACTATGAAGGTCTTCATACATTACATGCAATATGTTTATGATGGATTCCATGCAGCATGGGCATATGCACAGTAGCAAATTGTGTTGATACTGGTGGCTTTGACAATCATTTTAACAACATTCGAAAACTCTGTAGAGCACTCAGAATGCTGAGTTTATTGTTTTTTCTTTTAATTACTTTATCTTCTCATTTCTTTTAAAAACTGTGACACATATAAAGAATAAATGTAAAGGTTTTGATGTGTCTCTCACTGCTTTTCAGTATAAAAATAACTTCTATCACAGAGTTCTACAGCCAGTTTTGCAACAAAAAAAGCAACTTAAAGACAAGAAAGTAACTTAAAAACCAAGAAAACAATTTAATATCACTAAAACCAACTGTGTGATCACATCAGGAGTGGATACGGTCCTTCTATATGCAGCCTGTTCTGGAAAGATGGGTAACTTGTGAAAATGGCCTCCTTATTAAGCAGAAAACTATGGCATCAGTGGCTTACTTGCCCAGGCCCTCTGCAAAGTTGATCTATGAGGGAGGAGAAGTAAAAAAGAGGTGAGAAAACCTCCTGAGCTCAGGCAAGACTGCAACCACTGTCCCAGCCTGCAGGCTGCAGTGACCACAGTCTGCTGTGCTTGATCCTGCCTGTTTACAAATCCACTCTAAGCTGTGCTAACCTGGAGCTGAACAGAGATGCTATTCTGTCCCCTATTCCCCTGCCATCCCCACACAATTATGATACTAATAACAAGTGAGGAGAGAATTTGAAGTCTCTGTGATGGTATCATGCCAAATTTGAATACCTGAATAATGCACACTCTATTAAGAATTCTGTATACAATATCATAAGGAGGTTTGCTTCATAGCACCTAGTGGATTTTGAAGAGAGAATTTGCCTGAGTGATTACTTTTGTACTTGTCATTGCACCTGAAAGGAATACCACCCAGTTTTGCAGAGAAGAGGTAGCAGTTTCTTCTGAAGCATCACCTTGCATAGGAGCAGATCAACTGGAACTAAGTGCTATATGTATTTTGACTGGTTTCAAACCAGTTTTTGAGGTGTAAAAGGTATGCACAAATCATCATAAGAGAAGAAAGTGGAATGAAAAGCAGACTGCCTCTCAGGTATTAGAGATGCAGTCTAGTGGAGATTTCAAGTGCCAAAGTGACTGAGGCTGTGAAATAACCTGTCTCGGGAAAAGAGAAATCTGTTGGAGGAATGAAAACAAACATAGAACATGAAATAATCCTGGAAGCAGACTGAAGAAAATACTCTGAGCTAGAAAACACTGAGAGAAAAACTGCATTTGTCTCTCACTGTAGTCTTGTACAGAACCCAATTTTTCTCTGTCATTTTGAAGTGGGAGGGGAAGAATCACATGGCAGCAGGCCTAAAAAGACAGAGGCTCTTCCCTTTTGAGATTTATAGTTAATTCAAAGAGGCGACAATACTTTCAACTGACAAAATCAATGTAGCTGGGGGTCTGGTAGATAAAACTGCTGCCTTTCTTGGTAGTGGAACACCTCTAAGTGGAAAAAACATTCCCTTTTGGGGAACATAGGTTTACAAAGAAACACCAGTGGTACGTATATGTAGAAATCTTGTTTCCAGACTACATGGCTGCTGCATGAGCTCCAGATATTCTTAATACTCCTGGCGTGACAACTTTGCTCTCAAATATTTAAGCATGCCCAAATATCCATGAAGACATGGTGGGTACTGGAAGTAGTGATGTAAACATGAAAAGAAGGCTTTGTTTTTATTGCTTGTG
Organism: Myiotriccus ornatus; assembly: GCA_036023395.1. Taxonomy (NCBI): domain Eukaryota; kingdom Metazoa; phylum Chordata; class Aves; order Passeriformes; family Tyrannidae; genus Myiotriccus; species Myiotriccus ornatus. The sequence goes on from JAYRBT010000082.1 coordinate 98,027,940, forward strand.
AGGACACAGTTCAAGTAACGCAGAATAATTTGTATTTAGTTTCTCTTCTTCCCCTTCCTTTCTTTGAAGATTGCAGTTTTAAAACTCCAACTGGCCTCAGCAGATGGGAACTTCCCTCATGACAAGAAAAATTCAGGAACTCTGCTGCATACTACATATTGATCAGCTGTTTCTGGTTTCTTTCATAACAAGCAATAGTGACTTCAGTAGGAGAGGTGGTAAGAGTCTCTGGGAGCTACTGTGTAGTTTTCAGTAACATTTCTCTCTCCAGTAGTCTGTCTTGAGGACTTCGATAATGCTCTGCCTCCTTCTTCTTCTCTTTTAATCTGCCAAGAGAATAAGTGGATGGAGCAAACACCTATGTGTTGGATTCATTTCTTGGTTTCTTACAGAAGAAGGAATCCCTTACCTAAGAAACTCACCCTGCTAGCTCAGTTTTAATAATGCTCTTATTTCTTCCAAACAAATAACAGTCTTTTCCAAATGGAAACAAATTTTGAACTGCTCTAGCAGTGAAAAATCTTGATCTCTGGCATAACTGATCTGGTATCTACCACTTTTTCCTATGAAATTAAAATACTTGGATACTGTGGAATGGAATTGCGGGTGAAATGTCTGCTCCTGCAGACAGAACAAGGCTGCTGGGATACTGGTTTTCCAGTTTAGGTGACCAGTCTTTTAAGTGGGAAGGCAAGTTTCAAGCTGGTAAAATCCATCCCAAAAAAAAGCCCAGTCCCTCTCCTCTAATGTATCTGAGTGAGTGGACAAACCCCATTTGAGAAATAACAGCTTCCAAAAGCAGGTTTTCCCAAGGCACTTTGATAGCTGATCAGTTCAAACAAGGAACTACCTAATACAGTAGCTTTATTACAGTCTCCAAAACCAACAGCTTCAACTTCTTTATTTGCTCTGCACTTTCCTTACACTTAAGAAGACTTTCAGGGCATGAATAGGCAATATGCGTATGTACAAAGCAAAGCAGATAATACTATTATGCAAATGCTAGAACAGCTTCCTGAGCAACTACACACTGTGGTCTTTGGCAGCTAACTGTAGGCATAAACAGCAAGAAAATTCCACACATAAGGCTGAAATTCTTCAGTAA
>JAYRBT010000082.1:98029144-98044141 GCA_036023395.1 Myiotriccus ornatus
CACTGTGGTCTTTGGCAGCTAACTGTAGGCATAAACAGCAAGAAAATTCCACACATAAGGCTGAAATTCTTCAGTAACATAATAGCTTTAAAATGTAGCCCTTAAAAATTATTTTGAATGATTTTCAGAATTGTAGGTACAAGAGATTATTTGAAACCTACTTTGTGAGCTATATGACTTTAAGTATGATGAATCATCTCTGTGGGTTGTTATGGCTTTTATAAACATACTGCTTCTGTCACTTTCGAGCTAATCCTAATATTTAATAATTGTATCTGTGCTTGCACTCCACAGTAAACATTAGGCAGTTAGTTTAACCCTGTTTAGTAAGAGTTGTGTAAATCTGATTGTCTTGTGTATGCCTTGAATGAAAATAAGTATAGACAGTTAATACCATGGCACAGTCAACATGCAATAGCTAGTTAAAACTGTGATAGCATGACACTGTGTTTCAGTCCTTCTAGATCGTTTGGAATAATTTGATGTGAAATCGACTGAAAATGTCTCCAGTGAAATAAAACTAAAACTAAAAATAATAATAATAAAAAATATATTTCTGCTTAGAAAATCATGGGGACAGGTATCCAGTGGTTTTTAAAAATGCAATGCTTTGTAAATAATCAACACCAGAAACTGGACTCTCTTGGATCTTCTGGCATTAAGCCCTAGGTTGAATTTGAAACAAATGATTGTGCTCACTAAACAGTCACTATACCCAGGTGAATGTCTGCATCCAGTGTGTGCTTGTCCTACTTAAAAATGTCACCTCGAAAGAAGATGGATGATTAGTCTACCCTGTTTATATTTCACCATTAAAGGCACAAAAGGAATACGCATTAATCACTGACCTGATACAAAGTCTGGCATTATGTCCTGAAAGAGAAAATCATTATTTTAATTGGAACTAATGGCTTGTGGCCATGATAACTCATGGCAGGGCACAATATTAATGTCACTTTGTCTGGTGACAGAATATCTTATGCCCACTTACTCACAGTCTGCCATAGTGTCAGCTGGAGTGTCTGTCTTCAGGCCAGATGCACAAAAAAGGCTTTGTTGCTTTCCATCCCTAAAAGAGAGGCTTGAAGTTTTTTACTTAATGTCACCTTAAAGTGATAAACCCAAGTACATGCCAAGACTACTCTCGTCAGTGCTTAATCAAGAGCCAGTAATTACTTCCATGCATTTATTCCTCTCTTGTATTTTATACCAAGTGTGTTCATGTCAGTATCAAAATAAGTAGATGGATGTTTCTCTCAGGAAAATGTACCTCAAAGAAGGAAAAGGGAGGAAGAGAATTTTGCTCTTGCCTCTGAGTTAAGTGCAATGGGTGATGTTGTCTAATAAATAACACTAGCATATCGAAAGAGACGAAATACTGATTATACTCAGAGATATGAAAAGACAATCTAAAAAATTCAGAAATTGTTGGTGCTGATGGATTGTTTTTTCATTGTTTCTGGAATTCCCAAGCAAAGATTATTATAACCCTTAACAGCTATCATCGTTTATTGTACTTAGAACTAGAATCTGAACTGACATCTGATCTGGAATCTTTACTGTAATCTCTTTGAGATAGGAGAAGGTGGTGAATGTGGTACGTGTTTGTTTTCTAGTCTTGATAGAAAAGTTGAGGATATGAGGAATAATATCTTGATGCCATAGCAAAAAAAATGTGCAGGAATAGTAATGTTGGGTTTAACCTAATGCCCTTCAGAGTTATCATTTCAAATTCCTCCTACATCAATTCAGGCTTCAAGATCAGAGCACCCAAATCATAACAGTACAGTGCCACTAGAGACTTTGGGGTAGTGTATTTATCAGTCTTCTCCCTAGAGCCACTTCAACTCCTTCAAACTCCTTCAAGCTCTTTTATTAAAAAAAAAAAAAATCTGAGAGACCCATCATAGGCCTAGGATCAAGCAATTAATTTAAAATTCACTGTTCTGCGGGACATTTTTGTAGTTAGGTGCAATTCTGAGCAATTCTGAACAACAATTAGTGCATTTATCTTAAAACCTAAAATTTTTGCTCAGTTATTTAGTTTCTTACCTAAGCAATTGCCAAATGCTGTTACGCATGCAAAGATTAAAAAAAAAGTCTGTGCTGTAACACAGTATAGATACTTGTCCACTAGTAAGCCATAAAAGGTTAATTTCCAAGGTAGTACATAATAAAATTTTACATCACAGCTTCAAAATCACTGGTTCCTTTTAACATCATACTGAAAACCAACACTCATATCTCAGGATAAATCCCAGAAATGTCTCACTTTTTGCTTCAAACTTTTCTATTGACACTTCAAAGTAAATGATCTGTGCCTCATCATAATCTACCATATCATATTCTTCTACGTGTGCCCTGATCAATGTCAAAGTAATCATTACAATTGGTTTTGCTTCACATTTCTCTTTTTTATTTCAAAATACAATGGCAGTATTTCTCATGTGCCTTGAAAACAACATTTCCATACACTCCATCTAGGATGATTTCCAACTGAAATCCATTTTTCCCCTTCCTACCTGTGAAATCAAATCTGCATACACACTGTTGTATTTGAAACACACATGACCAGTTATTCTGATGGGAATTGAGAATCTTGTTTAAGCTAGTGCAATAATGCAAAATTTCTACAAACCTATTCCAAAGTGTTCTTTCTTTTCTTTTTTTTTTTTTTTTTTTTAATCTTGAGAATGAAAGATCTATTCTAAATTTATTTTCCAGTAGTGAATCATGACATGCAAAATTTTGTCTTCAATGAGGCTTGGGTTCTTATTTGGAGATGATCCTTTCCTGGAACTCCTTAAGCTCTGAGTGTTCTCAAGTAACACCTTTTGATAGGAGGTGTCCATTCTATTATTCTTAGCACTTACTGTTCCCAAGTGTCCTACAAAAAATTTACTTCTGAAACTGGATCTCCTTGATCTTATACCATCAGTGTCTTGAGCAGTCATATATGACCCTGTAATATGACCAGGGGCAGTGGGAGAAGAAATTCAGTATATCAACTTCACAGAGTACTCTGAAAAATGAGCCTGTAGACCGCTTGCAGCAGAAATTACAATAGATCTTGTAAATATTTCTCTAGTGTATAATTCTCTGCTTAGGCAAGTTTTCACTGTGGATCGAATTGTGGTCCATGAGAGGGCATTATTACTAAACAAAAAATAAACCTTAAGAAATTATGATGCTTTGTGAAATAGTAGAGGCATGGGGGAAGTTATTGACTATTCTAAAATGAATGCAGGAACAGTCTGTGCTATATTCATTCACCTACACAGAGATCACTGTTGGATGACAGCTTTGCTAACAGGGCATTTCTAGGCAGAGGCATGGTCTGCCCTAATAGAGCCATTATGAAAATAAATGGTTCTTTTTATCCCTCCTCAACTGAAATAAGGGCTTATGAAGCTGCATTTTGAGATAGTCTGCAGTGGTACATATGGTCTTCTTCTTGATTTGTTTCAAAGACAAATAACTCTGAGAAGTTCCATTTAAAAAGTAATAAAGATCATACTAGGCTTAAATCCAGGGTATGCTAAGATAACTGTTTTAAAGAAAAATTATGAGAGAAGTTATTTTTTCTGTCCTCATTTATAGTTAAATAAATTAGCGTGAAGTCTGATTTTTAAGGAAGCTTGAAAATACCATCATGCTCCTTAGGAGTCTTATTCATTTTCTTAGAAAGGGAAAGGCAAACACAAGATTCTGAGAGCTGTGACAGTCCTGCTATGCCTAACTTTGATAACTGTTTAAAAAAAAATAGAAGAATTGGAGAGATTATTCCTATGGAAAAGCTAAATTCAAGAGCCCTTTTTCTCTACTTTATATACTACAATTTACATATGTGTACATTTTTGTCTATGTTGTCTAACAACAATAGCTGTATCTTCTGGGTCTCCAAAAGACAGCCTTTAAAATTATAAAAACATTTAAGAAAAGCCCTTAATGTCAATAAATATTGAAGTCTTGTAGCTCTAAACTAGTCAATTGTTTCTTAGTTGCCTGTCATCCAGCCACGGCCCTCGTCCCTGTAAGCGTATTGTCTGTATATTCTGCTGCTGCTTTTCAGCCTCAAACTGAGAGACCTGGATAACACTATTCATTAATACATCAAAAATGTATATCCCCTGTTTTGGAGGAAGGGCAACTGCTGTGGGCCCGTTACAAATACATGTTATTAGAAGATGTGTATTAACACTTCGCCTTCTAAACATGTTCCGATGAATGCTGAAGAAATAACATAGCGTGAATACAGGAGAGTAGTCCTAATGGAAAAGATATTTGAATAGCTGAGAAGGCTTAAAGAGAAGGAATCCACAAACCCATTAATATGAAACATTATTTAATTCACTATTAAATATTAGTTTACTATTTAATTTACCAGTGAATGGAAGGGACACCTAACTGTCAGGAACAGAGATAAGGTGTTGGCATGAAAATGACAAGGATGCCAATGAATTTTGGGGGAAATGTACTGCCACAGATTGGACCAGTATAGTTATGTCAACTTAGAGAAGACTTTAAAAAAGACAATTTCACATTTGGTTCAGTTCAGTCACTGGCTAAGCATTTTGACAAGATATGAAGTGAAAGAGTAATATGCTGTTTCAAGAGAACTGTAGAGTAAAATCCTCATACCAGCTAGATTGTCATTTGAAAAGCTTGTAAAGAGGGGATCTAGGTGAGTCAGCAGCAAAACTGATGATGCCTTAACCTGCCAATTCCTAAATAAAAAACATCTTAAATGCAAAAAGGCAGCTTTAGGACACTGAAGAAGGAACTGCTCTCTCCAATAAGATGCTCTCCGAAAACGAAGTAATCTTCCTGATCTTAAATTTTAAATTTTAAATTTCATCCGTATTCTGATAACCTGTAGGATAGAAATTTACAAACTTTACCGTTGTTATCTCAGACCTCTAAACTGTCCTAATGATTTGGCATCCTAATCAAGACACCGATCCATACGTTTAGTAGTTCCTGCTCTTTCCGTACCCAAGTTCTATGCAAACAAATTGTACTACATAAACCAGAGAGGACAAGTAACTAATTCCCATATAACAGTGTAACATTTTTAAAACCAATGAGATTTTAATGAGGAGAGTAAAAATCTAATTGGTCGTACATATGGAAGGTAATTCAAAACTTGGATCATTCCTATCCTTTATTTGTTTTTTCTTATTCTTACTAATATTATTTTATTTTTTTTTTTTTAGTGAGGGAGTGCAAAGCAGATAAAGACCAGAAATACATGCATTTACCAGGATGGGATATCATATACCTTTGTACATAGCAGTTCTGCTACTCCTAGTAGCAGAACAATGTTTTCATTTTCGTCCTTCATTGCTTCATTCCAAACAGTTTGTTTTGTTGGGATTTAATGCTACTGATCATTAACCCACCTCTTTATTTTTATAACTGGAATGGATATAGTCATCTCAGAGTCTTCCCGCGTCTTTGTTGGAATTAGATTCTTTAATTCAGTCAGTTGAACCATATGGTGCCTATTGCAAGATGCTGTGAGTCTACTTCTTAGAAATAGGTTTAGTTTCTTCTTCTTTGGGCCTGCATACACAACAATATTCAAGTAAACTTAATGGATTACTATCCCATCAGTGCAGATTAGATACAATAACTTTCCATGAAGAAATACTGAGAGAAATGGGAAGAGAATAACAAGAGTTCACTAAGAAATATTCTCAGCACTTCACAGTAGTGAAAGTAGGCCATCACGATAATATGTAGCCTGCACCAGTATTCTCCTCTCTATTGTATAACATTACACTAGCACCCTGTTTGTCACTTGCAAACTCTTGATTATTCAACAGAAAAATTCATTAAAACATGGAGTGGAAATCACAAATATATCAAAATAGGAATATGAATGAGAATTAAAATTAGCTGAAAGCATTTTCGAGCTGTGTATGAGGAACCAGAGCAAATTGTCCAAAATTCTAGAAAATGCAAACCATAATTGCAGAATTATCATATTAATATAACTTTTTGAACCACACCAAAGTATTCAGTTTGGAGAAATGTAACTGAATATATTTTGGGCTGTTTAGACATATTTAGCTGCTTACTGTGCTTCCTGACTATTAGGAAGCAAAGAGAGGGAGGGAGACTGCCCAATATAGATGCCCATTTAAAATTTCCTCAGTAGGAAAAAATTAATGCTCTGGGCTATAAAAAGCCGGTTTTAGGATAATAAAAGATTAGCTATGGAAATACAGGAAGCCATAGAATTTTCTCTGCATGGTAAACTACATTGTACTGAACCAAAGGGTTTGATACAGGATTTCTGATATTGAAGGAAAAATAAAGCAAATCATTAATCTGACTGTTGTCAGCTAAACTTAATTAAAAGTTGAACACTTCTTTTATCAATTTCTTATTTCTTTCACTCACCTCTTAAAGAAATGTTTTACTTGGCCTTAGAGTAAAATAAGAAAGTTTCATATAATGTCAAAGACTTTGCCATCACCCAAGATAATGGTTTGTTTGCCTAGAGGGAAAATGGAATGAATTGCAAGTAATACAAAACATTCTTTCTATTTTTTTTTTCCCTGCTCTATGGCATTTCTTCAACTGTAATCAGATGTAGTTTTAGCTATAGGGCTGCTATTCAGATCAGGAACTCTTTTAACCCCCTGCTGTCCCCAGAAAGGTCTTCTTTTAGAGACACCATCTCTACATTTGATGTGTTCTTCAGGACTTTCAGTTTTATTGCCAGCCAGGAAAAGAAAGAATAAAATAAATAAAAAATAGCCAGTCTTGTGTCTGGAGCTTGCAAAATTTCTGCTTTGACCATGACAAGATCATAAATATCCCTCAATCAGAGTGGAGAATTTTTTTCTTATTTGCTCAAAATAAAATATGTATTTAACATGAAATTAATGTCAAAATGATTGAATAATATCACAAATAAAATAACATAGGAAACAAAACAGCTATGTCATGAAATGTAAACATATCTCCAGTTCAAATACGATCTGTTCTAATACTTTATGAATTATGAGAAAATGAACCTACTGCTAATAAGATGCTTTCTGGTTTTAAACAGAATTCTTATTCCTTGCTAGATTTTAAAGGAAGTAGTACAAAGAGTTACCATGTCACGGAACTTAAACAAGCTGTCTTTACAGAAACAGAGAAGTGCTAAAGTTTCAATACCAGCATATGAAACACCATTGAAAATAGTAGGCTGCTTTTCCAACTCATGCTTTCTAAATCTTGTCCCTCTCCTTTTTCCCATTTCAAAATAAAACCCTGTAAATCCACCAATACATTTCAGCATTTCAGATGCCATGCACACTTCTTTAGCAGGTTCTAGAGTATAGACATTTGGGGGAATACCTATGCAAAAAGCAAATAGATCTCAAATCAGGGGTTTCAGAAGATGCAACTGTCAGAACATGTTCACCTGTCAGAACAGGTGGCATGTACAAAATCACTTTCTTAATGGTAGGAAACCAAGACTTTCCATGACTGTCTATATAGAAGGACCTGTCTATTTAGTAGGGCCTGTTGCAATAGGACAATGGATAATGATTTTAAACTAAAAGAGGGTTGATTCAGAGTAGCTATATGGAAGAAATTTTTTACAACGAGGGTGATGAAACACTGGAATAGGGTGCCCAGAGGGGTGTGAGATGCCCAGTCCCTGGAAACATTCAAAGTCAGATTGGATGGGACTCTGAGAAACATAATCTAGTTGAAGATGTCCCTGTCCATGGCAGGGGGATTGGACCAAATGACCTTTAAATGTTGCCTCCAATTCAAACTATTGTATGATTCTATAATATCTGCCAGAAAAAAAGTCAATGCCAGATTTGTGAGACAAGTACAAGCCCATGGAAACTGTTAGCTATTGTTTGTGTCCAGTGAATACACTGTTTCTTTGCCTGTAGAAAAATATAAGCCAGGCAGAAGAGGATCAAGCAGAGGGGAAAGGCAAATGAATAAACACATAGATTACTACTGCTTATCTATCTTTTCCTCTCTCAAGCAGTAGACCACACGTTCCTGTCTAGGTTTAAAGATCGACCCAGGCTTTGGGTATTTGACTCCTTGTCTTGGGGAAAAAAAAGGAGGTGATTTAACAAAGATGAGAGATTTGGGAAGTTAGGGATTGAACTCTTGTTCTTTTAAGCTCTCAGTTTTACTGAAGAAAACTGAAGAAATATCTGTACTGCCTCAGCAAACCAATTACGACCCTGAAGTGGGTTGACAAAGTCCATAACATATGCAGCCCTTTTAATACACTATGCATTCATCAGTATATGGGGAGGAATGGAGGAAATGGCATCAAAATGTCAGCCATAGTAACACCTTCTAGAGCTCTCACTTCTAGGAACAGCTAAAAATGGAGGAGTCTGGGAAACAGCAATAGTGATGAAAAGGCTTTGAGTGAAAACTTCTAACATACTGTAACATTTTAATGCAACTATAAGCAGAAAATAACATTTTTCTCACTCACCAAAGTAACACCTCTCTTTGTCAATGGAATAGTTGATACATCAGTTAAAATAAAATGTAAATTGAATTTTCCATCTGGCCACTCTTACACCCAATAATTCAAGCCAAATAACGTGTTGTCTTTAAGGAAATCATTCCACCAAGCAAAACTGTACACCCTATTTTTTCTTTTTCTCATAGCTCAGCTTAAAACTCAAGATAATGATCAACCTTATAGAACAAAGCAGAAGGTAAGTCTGTTTTTAAGCAAACTTTTTCTACCTTTACTTTAGACTCCCTGTGAAAATCATATGGTTATATTCTTCTCAGTCTAGCTAATGACAGGAAATTAAATCAAGTAAATTTAAATGTATCTTTTTAGATAAAGCCATTATTCTTTCATTGTTATCCAATTCCAAACTGATTCCTGAGCTAAATGCAAACTTTATCATCTTTATCATCTTGCATCACCTTTTTTTCCCCTCCCCTTTTTCTTTTTTTTTTGTTTTGGTGAGCATCTAGTTTTTTAAAATTTGATAAATTCCACATCAACTTTCCTGTATAGTTGTCACTCTTACCTCTGTAGTCAGTGACATTTTCTTCAACTACATTTTGATGGACAAGGCAATCCATTTTGTTGTCTAACCCTTATATCAAAGTGACAGAAGATTCTGCAGTTTAACACCTGGAGAAATTTTCATTACTTCTACAAGACTTAGATAACACTTCCATTAACAATGCTTAGATCAATGCTTCAAAACATACAGTTATAAAACTTGCCTTCAGGCTCCTGAGTGTATTTTTAAAGACAAACATTTCAGATGAATAAATGTAATGTGAACAAGAGAGCTAACCTTTTACAGAAAACACTTTTGGTGTTGAAACAAGACATTTGTTAATGATGCAACAATTTTCTTGTTGTCTATTATACAGAAGGTAGTTGTTTTGTGAGGTGAAGGATTTTATTTCAAAACACAAACCTCCCCTCCCCCGTCTGGAAGAATAAACCTGCACAGGTAGAATGTTCCCTTAATATTAAAAATATGAAGAAATCTCTTTTGCAGTATCACTTAATAAAAGTGGTTGGTAAAAGGCTTTGTCATTTATCAAAAGGCATGGCTAAAAACAAAATTGAATTTGAAATATAATATGGCATACTTTGCTGAGTTGGCAAAGCTAAGAGAAGTAAACTGAGGCTCAATATCTGAGTTTGTCCTACTGGACTTTAAGATCTCTCTGAACAGTGGGGATTGTTGTAGGGAAAGAGAGAGAGGGACTAGAGGCCCTGATTCAGGAGTGTAACACTCCCAAAGGGGACAAAAGAGTTAAAACACAACACAGCCTTGTATATGTTTACCCACTCTTCGCCATACTGTTTTGTAGCAATCCTCTACAGAGATCATGTATACACCAGGGACAGTAGGGAAGAGAACAGTAACACAAAATCTTTCGTTGGATTATAGGTCTAAATTACTATAAGTAAATTACAGAAAGGGTATTACTGTAATGTTGATTTAGGGAAGAAGGTGTGAAGTGAAGGTGGAGACAAGAGAAGGATACAACAAAGTACTGGCTATCTAGTTATTCCCCTATCAAAAAAAGTGTTAGTTGTAATCTGCTACATTATTTTCTGCCTTCAAATGTCTGATGGTTTTTTTCTTATTATGTATGGGTGTAATGAGTCCTCATATACTCAATAAATATTTAGTTGTCCTGAGCAGGGAATTGGTAAACCCCCTAGACTAACGAAGTAGAGCTAGATTTATTTATTTTTTATTATAGAACAGAATATACAATTGCAGAACAAATCAGATGCTAAACATTTTCAGTAATTTAACAAATTTTGTCCCAGGCTATCATGCCTAATACTCTGATAAAGTATTTATTACTCATTTATGAAGTTAGCTGGAGGCAACATGTCTGTTGCCAAACTTTGAGTGTGAGAAGATTAACTGATACAGTTATGTCACTCTGCTCCAGATAAAGTGCAATTGGGAAACGCATCATGCAGCTACACATACTAAATATTGTTGATTCTGCACCGTTCCCAGGAGACAAGAACTGCAATCTCAAGTCCAAAAATCACAGCTTCTATTGACTTCCAGTACTGATAACACTATCAGCAGACGGATGAAAACTGCCTATGTATGATATGAAAGCAACACTAACATCTCCTACTATTCACAGGAACAGCTTGTTTCCAAGAAATATTGCACTCTTCTTTGGCCCACCCTTGACTGACCCAAGGATGAGGACCACACTCAAACATGACTGTATTGCATCATTGTAGGTTTTGCACCTTTCACTGCAAACTAAATGTAGGTTAACTATGAATGTCTTCCTAACATGGAACACCCCTAGGAAGCCATGGTATTGAAATTTTCTGAAAAGTGAGTATGACACAAGATACCAAAAGGGTCTTGATTTTCTGCACTGGAACACAGCAACTAGCACACAGAGACTTTTGAGACCGAAAATCTGAATCGCTAGGGTCCAACCCTGAAACAAGAGGATTGCTCATCAGCCTGCACAATATATTGTTGCAGGGTGGGGCTCTGCCTTCACTTGCTTCAGCAAGTCTTACTGTTATGGAACTGTTTGAATATTGCTTCTGGGCTTCTCCCCTACTCCAGAAATTGTCCATTTTTTGGTGGGAAAAATCTGTCTTCACACCTCTGACGGCTACCTACATATCTTCCCCCACTCTTTGCTGAAGTCTTTCAAGTTTTTTGTATAACAGTCTCCAGCTTGTGGTCTTTCTATTCTCTTTAGAGGGCAAAATAAAGTAAGCAGAAATCAGGTTTCTGCTTCTACATATTCAGTTTTTTCTGTGAAGGGACCTACTTTCCCTCCTTTGGGAGAGCTCCACCTGGCTCAGACTGCAGCAAACAGAATGAGGCAAAAAGGTAATCCTTTCACCTCTCTGTCCTTCACAGGAGATAAGGTACCCACATATGATGCTGCAGACTGGTGTGATGTGTTTTATTTACCATCTAATCTTTGCAATTGAAATACATGCCCTTCCATTTCTTGTCTCATTTTCCTCTCTAGCTGAAAACTACTCTCTTCTGTCACACAGAAACATGAGAAATATTTTGCTTTCAAACCTTAAAAGAGAGACAGGACCTATTTCACGTAAAAAATTAGAATGGGATGCGTTGTCCTTTAAGCAGATTGCAACAGGAGTACATTGAGGCTGTAGGTACGTGAGCAATTGAGAGACTTTCATGTTTGGTGCACCCTCTCACAGTGAAATGGCAAGCTATTCTCTTTAATCACCATCTGTGTGACTTCCCCAATGGCAAATTTAATATAAATAAATCTATACCATCCCTCAAATATTAGGTCTTTTTGGTGGGGACTGAAAACGCTGCCTACAAAAAGTAACTCTGAAGTAGAATGTAGGAACCACCAGCACCTTTGATTTTGTTCCGTAACTTAATGACATACACCTAAACAGGTTATGCAGTACATTGTAAAAGGAGCTAATACTGCCTTAGAATTCCTTGAATATATTTTAAGGAACACCAAGTAAAATATAGCTGCTGCAAAGCCCCAAGCATACTATATCATGAGTCTGACATTACTTTAATAATGTATAACACAAACATGGTTTTGGTCCAGAAGGATCAATGGAGGGAGGTAGTTTATTAAGTGAGAAAAAGAAGATCTAGAGGAAAGTCAGAATGAGAGAAAAAGCTATTGTGAAATTTGTGTTTTCTAAATTAGGATATGTGTGAATTATAATTTTCCCTGAATTTCTCAAAGTCTAAATCAGTTTAGCTTAACATTTGTACTTTATACAATGCTTTTGGCTTCACTGTCTTAAAAAGAAAATAAAAATAATAATTTATGGTTCATTTTTTTAAGAAAGCTCAGGGTCTTTTATTAATTATTGAAATGTGGTAGGACTTCATTTTGTACATTCAGTTATCCTCGAGAAACGCTTCCTTTTCCTTTATGTACTATCAACATGTTAGTAACCATTTTAAAGGATCAGTTTTTTAAAAACGTGTTAAGATCACATATAACCTGTGAGTAAAGGATATATCATTTGCCTATTCCGTATGGTATATCTAAGTGCTAACCAGATGCCCTGTAACTTATTACTGAAGACTTTAAATCCTTGCTCCCAGAGAAAATATGGCTTCCTTTCCCCTCTGTAACATGACGTAGTATAAGAATCCTACACCAGTTGTCTTCTGGAATTGCTTAAGCATTTCTATTTTAAGATCCCAATCTTTTGCATTGCCATTGTGAAAGAGATTACTTATGAACAAATCTGTTATAAAGAGTGTTTTTAAACTGTTTGTGGAGCTGGGCCAAAGTTCCATTATTGTTGTGACAGAGCTGTACTGAAGTCAGTGCTGTGTCACTTCCACCTGCTACAGATACACTCTGAAGTTGACAAGTTCTGTATCTTAAAGCTGAATTTATACACTATATATGTCAGATGCAGTGCATTTCAGGTTCTTCCAGAAACAAAGCTGCAGGAAAGAGAAATTGTGATGCTTATTTAAAAAGAAAGAGCGAGCACACAATTGAAAGAAACAGGGAAATGCAATAGTCAGACATACTTTGGATCTTTGTAAATTAATAGGAAAAATAATGCATTGCACTTATCTATCACTCACCTAATTTTATATTATATGGTCAAATGTACAAGCTCAATATGGTAAAACAGAGAGATGGGGGGATTGTTTTCAAATTTGAATCTGAAATGCTCTCTCAAACCTTCAAACTCTGAAGAGTTTGCAATTGTAAGACAGGTCTCTTCTGGTCCAGAAATGCCCTTCCATAAAAACACTACAAAATATTAGCTGACACTTCTTTAGTTGGCTTCACTAGCTTCCCTGGAAATCACCTAGCAACAGCACTCCTGAAACACACACATGCATGTCATTAAATAAGGAGGAATGGGTTTCAGCTCTAAGAAGGTCATCAAAATCGTAATTAAAGTGAAATGCATTACTATGTTGAGCTCATTTGTAATTAAAAAACAGATTTATGAAAGATGTAGCTATTCATCTCAAACATATTTATTTTATAACTCTCTTCCCATTTTCATTTATCTCAAACAAGATTTGGAAACAAGCGTTAAAGAGTAAAGTAAGTATGAGGAAAACTACAACATGGAGATTTTATGTTAACAGTGTTTAATTCAGAGAAATAACAACAAAACTGTACAGTGGCATCAAAGAGATACTGGAAGTTAATAAGGAACATTTCTAATTCCACATTTGAAAGAGGTCAGTCTCAAAAGGAGCTTTCACTGGTTTATTTAACCCTGAAAAAAATTACATGAATAAGAAAACAGCTCTATTTACAAATTCTAGATTAATAAATATAAAATGGATGATGCATTTGGGAAGTGGCCTTGTTTTTACTACCTTCACTTTCTCAATTCTATCTTTGAGCACATTTACCAATATGTGCAATTTCAAGTCTCCCATCTAGCAAGAAAGAAAATACTTTTCTTTCACCGTGTTTCAATACTTTCAGTTTTACACACCAACCACTGAAAGTGCCTTTCTTAACAATATATAACTATTAAATATAAGTTAATTATACTTAATGTTTTTTACAAAATGGACTTTTGTCCTCTGAACTTTTGAAAGTCTAATAATTTTGAAGATACCTTCAGGAAACACAAGTACAATTTTGTTTTCTTTCCATTTTACCTGGTGGAATGCATAAGCTGAGTCAGATGCCATCAGATGGAAATCAGTGGTATGTTTCTGTTCACTTTGGCAACAGGTCTAACCCAATAAATATGATTTCCTGCCATTGCTAGTAGAACACCACAGGCTTTACCTTGATTAGCCAGTGAAAGGTTTCAGGTCTCACCCAGGCTGATACAGCCTGAGATGGATTTAGCTTACTGCATCAATTGTCAGGTGACTTCATTCCAGATGTGGTACCTTAAAAATACCCCATGCAGCAATGTCCCACAGGCCTAGGGAATCAATGAATGACAAACAACGGCTCTTTCTGTCACAAATATTTGGGGATCAATGGAAAGGAAAATATTGCAAGAAAGCTTGTAGAAACAAATCTGAAACTGAAAGGAAAGAAACCACCACAAACATTTTGCTCCTTCCTCCAAAGTGCTCAGGTTGCTGACGACTTGTTATCACTATCAACCCTGTGGCAGCTGAGAAAGGTTAAGCCCTTGACCTTGGGATTCAGGAGGACACTGAAAAGACAAACATCACAACAAAGAAAAGGGTGGGATGGAAATTGTTTGTGAAGCAATTTTAACTGTACTATTAATTAAATTTTTATGTACTATTTTGGACTATTAGACTGTAAAACATCATTGTAACTAAAAATAAACTCTTAGCATTCCTTTTTTGCCCAGAGCAAGATTTTGATTTAGATAGTTATTATCTACTGAATTTCTACATGACATTAGAATCATAGAATTAACTGGGTTGGGAGAGACCTCTGAGATCATCAAGTTCAACCCTTGATCCAACCCCACTGTGATTACTAGACCATGGCACTCAGTGCCACATCCAGCCTCATCTTAAAAACCTC
>JAYRBT010000082.1:98044241-98065146 GCA_036023395.1 Myiotriccus ornatus
CTACAACCTCCTCTCAGGTAGTTGTAGAGAGTGATGAGGTCACCCCTGAGCCTCCTCTTCTCCAGACTGAACAACCCAGTTTGGTTGTATGTATAACATCATGTAAAATTGCAACTTAGATTTATGCAAGAATGTTTAGAAGTCTTCAGGCATTCTTTCGAAGAGAACCTTTCTGTTTTATTGCAATTATTTCATAGTACGTTGCCCAAATACTTTTTTTTTGCTCTTTCACAGATATTTCCATCTGTAAGCACTGCTGTATCTGGTAAGGATACACCGACTAGTTCAGGAAAACCAAAGAGGTGTGTGGCTACTATCTCTTTGAATGAAACACTTGTAGTCATGTAACCCTCCTCTCAACTTCCAAATCACACTGTGGCTCCGCTTAACTGGTTCACCAAGGCAATATGACTAAACTGGTATAGTAAAATTGCCTCTCTGGTGATGTACCTGCATTTTAAGCAAATATTCTGGAAGTGTAGCCTTCTTTTTTTTTTTTTTTTTTTTTTTAAGAAGACTCCTTGTTTTACTCCTTGTATTTAAAAATACTTATTTTACTTCATTTGGATCAACTGTTTGACAAGTAGGTGTGACTTAGTAATTGGAAACTATTGATCATTAATGTTTGCTGTGATGTATCTCTGCAGTTTTTCTGAGATCCTCAGCAGTACAGAAAAGGCTAAGAGTAGTCAAGCTGTTTATATCTAAGGAATCACTCAGTAACAGAAGGATTTGTACAGTGCGAGCATTTTTTTTCTGAAGCAAGAAAGAATTCAGTTAATGAAGAAGCCACATTAATTTGGATTTAACACATGTTTTGTGTTTAGAAACAGTCAGCTAATGCTGTAGTAAGATCAATAGGTTTGGGTTGCTTTGAATTTTTGCAAATTCTGTGATGTAGTCCAAGCTGTTTATTACCTGCACTACGTTCTCTAGACTGTAGAAGCAATCTAACATCTCGCTTCGATACTTGTTTATCTTCTTTGTGTGTTCAAAAGCATTTTATTCAATGTAGGGGCATTAATCTATAGTTTTAATTTTAGACAAAAGTGTTGGACACACTATTAGAATTATTTGAAGTAGATCCAAACTAGAGAACTATAATACTTTGCAGAGTAGTCATGTTTATAATGTTCTGGGATAATAATTGTAGCTCTTCATGGTGTCATCCACTCCAAAATATTTTGTGTTAATGTCACAATTAATCAACAACTCAAGTAAATGATAACAATATTAAGGAATTACTGTAATACTAATTTAATCAGATTATTATTGCATTCTTATGTTATTATGAATTATTATGAATGAATAATACACAGAGGATAATTTAATTATGACACTTTTAATTGCCCCTTTTTTTCCAAAGTAGTGAAATTGGGAAGAGATCTTGTCCAAATTAAATTATTCAAGAAAAAGTATTTCTGTACCAACTGACCATGTTTTAAAAGATACATTTATTGCTTGATTTTCTAAAACTAATAGTTCTATTATTTAGAGTTTTCTATTATTACTATAATCTCCCTAAACATCATTCTGCAGACTTCTGTTTCATTTTGGTTGAAACTTGCACTTTATCCACTGGAGTTATGATTCAAAATATCAAGTTTGTGACAAATATTACTAGCTTTAAAAAATTGCTTCTCAAATTTCATTCCTACGATGTGGAGGACAAGAAGGAAAAATAATCAAGCATACCAGTTTTTGTAGAAAAATGTAAAGTACAAGCTTATATTATTAAATCCAGAGTAAAAGTATTAAAGTTCTTGTGTTTTGTGCAACTTCTATTACATCACATTTAATACACAGTGTTCTGTGTACCAAAAATAAAAGGCTCCATTTTTAGAACCTATTAAAATTGCTCTTCTAGCCTATAAAGGAACTTGTAAAAATAGCATCAGAGAAATAAATTTTAAATGCGCCTAGTACATCTGAGCCAGAAATCAAATTTTAAAAGAGGCAGAATGGGAAGAGTCTGTTCAATTGACAGGCATATTTGTCTTCAGAAATGAATTTACATTCTCAGTGAGGTATCATATGTTGTTTAGATTTTTTATTTTCATTTCCAAGGACTATTATCCACTCCTTCAACTGACAGTCATCACCTGTCATCCTTTAAATGATCTCTTTGCTTCCAAGGAGACTTGCAGCTTCAGACTAGCCACATGAAAGCACAGTGCCTGGCACAAAGTCTATCTACCCTTAAAGTACCATCATCAGTTGCTTCTAGCTCAGACTACCCTCTTGTTACTAGCTGCCCAAATTTCATTTTTAGCCATGATAAGATACATGTCAAGATCCCATAAGTGAAAGTATCAGAAATAAAAAAAAAAGAAAACACTATATATACATCTAGGTATTTATATGTTGCTTCTTGGAGTCAGTCGAATTAATTCTTTGTAACTCATAAAACCATTTTGCTTGACACACTCACACACGTTAACCTCCACTGGTCCTGACTTTGGCTTTGCTTAATCTCAGTCGTGCCTTCTCTAAGTTTAACTCAAAGATTGGGAAGTTATGAGCTGCTGAAAGGCTTCAAGTTTTAAGCAGATGTCATATTTCTAAGAAGCTTTATATATATATATGAGCCTAGTATCAGTCATTTTGATCTTGTAACCATGTGCCTTTTACTAGGACTGAGACACTGACATTTTAGCGCTTGTCTTGATCAAGTTTTTGAAAAATAGCTAAACACAAGAAGCTGACAAAATTAAGAGTGTTCTTTGAGCGGAAATAAGCGACAGTGTCTGTAATTACATACAGATTTTCAGTCTTCCTGAATTTAACTTGATTAGAAACATCTCCAAGGAGGATCTTTAATTTCTTTGGGGAAAAAAGGATTCACCTAAAAAAAAACTGTGTTTCTTCTTGAAAATATTGTCCTCAAGTGCTTATACTGCAACTTGGTCATGTTTCCCAATAAAACGTTCTCCTAAATATATTCAGCTTCTCTGAATTGTCTTCATATCCAATGACATGTCTCTTAGTTCTCCTGATTGGAAATGATAAACTGTCCATTGAAGGAAAATGGCCTTGTCGAGCAGGTAAATGACACTTAAAAATCCACTTCAGGAGGTGCTGAGGTGACATTCGTATATAGGGTTTCAGGTTGTTTCTTCTCCTCCCCCATGCTTTCTAGATCACCCATTCAGGATAACAAAAAACTGACATCAGTGCTTTTTAACTGAAGACTCTTCACAAGTACAAAAATAGCTGTTCAGTTGGTGCCCCAGTTTTCTGTAGGGAACATAGCTGATAAATCCTGCTTGAACATATCGATTTGTTCAAAGGACCTCATGGGCTGTAGATAACTAATCTGCAATGGATGCAGTAATTACTGTTTGATCTCACATAGGAAGTAGCTGAAGAAGAAGTAAAGTTAAAGGCAGAAGCAGGGAAGGGGCTACCCAGGTAGTGTCCTCATGGCCCTGACAGTTTTTTAAGCCAAATTGCCATGACAATTTGATGGGAGAAAGAAAAGTCTAGTCTAACAGGTGGTATCCAATTGCACCTTCTATACCAGCAAATTTGACAGAAATGTAAAGTCATAATTGTTTCTTGGAATTAGGTAAAATTAAAGCTAGTGCTGCTGATGATGATAGGACTGAGAGAGCTCTGACTGCTCAGCCTAGAGAAAAGAAGGTTCCACAGGAATTTTTTCGAAGTATGTAAATACTTGAAGGGAGGGGGGAAGGATGGTGCCAGGGTCTTCTCAGTGGTGCCCAGTGACCTGCAAAAATTATCTGGCTTCTTGTATAAATAATAGCCCATAAGTTATTCCCAACATTTCTGACTTTACCTTTTTGGATGCCCTAATACTAACAGACTATTAAACTGCCATTAGGTTCAATTGAGTATCAGCATAAGGTTTACATGAAGCAAATGAAGGGATTTTTAAATAAAGTCTCATTTTTAATAGTAGAATGAGCTCTTAAACACCAAGAGTTTTTGTTCACCTTCATGCTTCCCAAATAATTCCTACTCTTTCTAAAAATGTAACTAATCTTTAGATCCTCACATGCAAAGTTCTAAGTTCTGGTTGTTTCTTTCAGCCTTTTTGTTATGATAACATTAAAAAAAAAGTACTATTAGTTGATAAAGAAAACTATAATTTTATTTACACGCACATATTTGGTGATATAAGACCATAATAACATTGGGAAAGAGAGCTCAAAGATAGAAGCAATCTGTTAGAGCATTTGATATTATCACATGAAATTTTCTGTGGCAGATTAAGCCAACTGCCTGTGGATAGAAAAACTATCTGAACCGAAAGCTGCTTGAAACAGTGGTGATTCATTAGCAGTGGTGACTGCCTGCAAGCTGCCAATGAACTTGGGTGTATAAGCTGGAATACAAGGCAAAGTTCCTGACTACGGACTTGTTTTTGGCTATGAAGTTATTAGAATCTGAGATAGTGAATGCAAATATAAAGTAGGAAAAAAAAAGAGGAATTGGATAATATGAAAGGTATCGTTTAATTGCCAGTGCAGTTATTGTTTCATTTTCATTTGCACTTCAGAATAGGCTCACATTTTAAATAGATTTGGAATTAAGGTACTATGCAAAATTTAAGAAATGTAGCAGCTAAATGGACAGCCTGAAGCAAGCAGTAAGATAGAAAGAGCCTTTTTGCACATAGGATATGTCAAGGAATGTATCAAGGTGGCTAAGGGTAGAGTGTATGGTTATCATCCGGACTATTTTGCCACATGAGGATAAGACAGTCTTCGCTGTCATCTGCCTGTTTAAACAAATGCAACCGTAGTGACAAATCAACAGCTTCTTCTGTCTCTGAAGAATGCAACTCTCAGTATCATTCATACACTTGCAGCATTGAAATACAGCACACATAAAATGTCTGCGCCCCAGATATGGGGTTTTTTAAATTGTCCTTTATGTCTGGTGACTGGAATACAAGTTTCAAACTATTATTTGGCTTTAGCGCTTTCTCTCCAGGTCACTGCCTTTTGAGATAGTGCTTTAAAAACACCTCATATCATCTTGTATTTCTGTATGACTGCTGCTAGCTCATTGTGTTTCTTGACCAAATCCCCCTTTCTTACATTCAACATGCATTAAACATAATAAAAAATCAGGTGTCAGATTCAAGGAGCTGTTACAGCAGCACTTATACTTGAACCTGTTATGTGTGATACATACCAAGTGCAGGGAGAACAGACCTGCTGCATAGTAATTTTAGATGATTCCTTAAAAAAATCTTGTTCATGTTGCCCAAATACACTCATGATAAAATAGATGTCTAAGAGCACATTAGCAGAGTGTTGGAATATTACATTTAAAATGTCATTGTCTTCAATCACTTTTAAAAAATATTTAGGCATTCTAAATAACAGGCCTGAGTAATGATGGCATCAAACGAGGTTTCTGAATTTTTTTGCTCTGAATGCTGACTTCTTACAGGACTGCCAGCTAAATGTATTTCAAATGAGAGATGGGCCCAACCGCTCACCTTAGAGGAAACCTTTATTGTGGGTGTCCCAGACTTTCTAAGATCGTTATCTTGCTTTTGCTTGTGAAGCAAGCACTGTGAATTGGGTATTTGGTCTTAGCAATTAAAGGCATGTAACTGCAAATTCTTTTTGAAGTAGAGAAGAGCCCCAGTTGAACTACAATTTTTATTACAAAGATTTTCAGAGTTTTAAACTCTACTATTCCTGATCCTTCAACATCTTTTGACAAGGTGGACTGCAAACTAATAAAGCCACCCAAGGTCTATCAGGATTTGAATTTTAAACGAGACATTTTCTGTTGCTACCCTTTGTTGGTATTGCAATGAGAGGAGAGATTCATTCCTGAGGGACTATTAAGATTTTTTTCTTAGCACCCACTTTTGCATAAGATCACAGTCTGCAGCATTCAAAATCTAAGCCTTCGGTTACATCTTCTGAAATTCAACGAGCTTACTTCACAGCCACCCCTTTCATGGCAACACACAAGATTTACTATACATTTTCTTAGTATTTTTAGTCCCATTTTAGTCCAAAACTTTTTTATTACATATTTTAAATTCTAATTTGCTGCTGTTTAAGATAAGTCATATTTCCCTCATCAGATTTCTTCTTTGTTCTGTTTAAAGACATAGATAGATATATAGTAATAGCTCTTTTATTCTACTGATTAGTGATACTGGCTTTTTCTGGTCCTGCTAAAGCCTGTTACTGTAGGTGGCATAAATATTCTCTGCATTCAAAGATGGGGTCTTGAAATCATCTCCACATTCTACCAGATTTAGGCAAGGCCTTTCAGGATCACCTCTCGATATGGAGTCATTGCGAATAAAATGTCTACTGAAATCCAGTGAATATTGAGATTACAAAATTTGTCACAAGATGTTACTGCACTCTGAAGTACAAATTGATTCAAAAAGCAAGTATATTGATTTATAGAAGACTATTTTGTATTGACTACACAAAAGTGTATGAAAGGTCTAGCATGGGAATCCTTACACTGGAAATTTCCAATGGCTGGGATAATGCATCTGCTTGTCTTTTATTCTATCAATTATTCTCACAGCTTCCAGAGTGATCACTGTGAGATATAGAGCTAAATGGACACTTGCCATGACTGTTATTTCTTTGTTGTCTTAATGTAATTGGTTGAGTCATAACACAGCTATTGATCAATAATAATAAAATTCCATTAGACTCATTTTCCAAGGAGACATGCAAAATAGTGTCAACTTGTTTTGTAGAAAAGGTCAGTACTTACCAATTTTAACCTTCACACATTTCTAATCACACTCCTGCTTTCTTTTCATAGTGCATTTTTTAAATTCTTTGAAAGAGTTGAAGTGGAATAAGGTGTCTTGATAAACTACAAATGAAAAAATCATCTATACTTCATATCATTAGGCTGTAAACAATGTTAGGTGTCCTGAATTAGTCATGTAACAAATGTGATTGTGTGTACCATACAGTTTTATTATTCTCTGGCTCTTTTTGGCTGTATTTGTTCCAGCAGTAGCAGCAGAGGTCAGGACAGTGACAAACAGGACAGTGTAAATCTGAACATAAATGGACTAAGAGTCTACAAGGATCCTTCAAGCATGAAATAGTTTTTGAGAAAGAAAAATAAATATTTCCTACAGGGGATATGTCCCTTCACACTGAAGTAGGAACTGTAATGTCATGAAATAATGGTTACAAATAAGATTTTTTTTGCATATTTTTAGCGTGGAAAATAAGTTCCTGGACAGTCCCTCATGTGATTTCTCCTTATGAGTTGCCAGTAGGCAGAGTGGAATACTTGACTGGTAGGTTTCATATGTACCATAAAATTGTCATGTTGTCAGCTAATGAGTTACAGCCATTCAAGTCTTAGCCTATGCTTTTTGTACTGTAACATAATTGCACTTGAGCCTAGGGAGTTTGTATGTTCATGGAAATTAGAGGAGCTAAGAAGTATAAAGAGGTCATATTAACTCACTGAGAAGTATATGAAAGTATAATAAGTACAGAATAAGAAGTATATAGGAATCGTATTTCTCTATTCTCTGTATTCTCTAAAACTTAACCAATTAAGTTCTGTAATCTAAATATTATAATATTATCAATATTATAATGAGCACAAGCCTTGAGGCAGTACCCATGGACTCAAGTTTGGAACATGAATGTTGGCCAACATGTGATGTAAACTCCCAATTTAGGGAGCACTGAAACTTGAATACAATCATCATGAATGATACAAAGGTGTAAAAATAAAAAAGCAATGTGTTCTTTCCTTTCTTTTAATACTAATGCTTATTTAAGCATTAAAGTCCTTAAGTTCCTTAAAGACTAAGAAACATTAAGGAGCCTTTAGTCTGGTTGGTTACAGAAAAAAAAAACCACAAGAGACATCAATTTCACATGACAAAACTATGTAGTTTATGTAGTGCTAAGCACAGGATAAATCTCATAGCAATCCAATCAGATCTACATTTGGGTAAGCACCCTAAGCAGTCCTTTCTCAGAAATCTGCTACAGTCTTTGAGCTAGAGTATTCACCTGTACAAACACGTGGATAGTGACATTGGAGGAGGGGGGGGAAGGAAAAAAGCTGAAGAGGTATGAAGAATGAACTGTCAGAGGCTATTCTTGCAGAAGAAGGCTAGTGCATATTGGTACATTAGTACAAGAAAGTTTTTCCTTGCTGAAACAACTCCGAGGCTAGCAGAAAAAAAAAATCTGTCTCTGGGCAGCATCTTTCACAAGCACTTACTTCAAGGTAAAGCTTAAAAAAAAAAAAAATAAGAGGAAGAAAGAAAAGGAAGAATCAGTTCTTCCAACAGAGGCAGTAGCCCACATTTAAAAGAACCAGAGTAAAATCTCAGTAGTGTGGAAGCCAAAGTTGAAGATCCTACTGGCTTCACTGGCACCACCGTTTAATCCCTGGAGTGTTTCAGAACACTCTCTTTTGCTACACTTAGAGCTAACACTCACAGAGTCCTGACGCTATCCAAAGATGTGCACATATAATTTGCATCATCTTAAGCAAGAACAGTGTGGATATCTGAGATGTCAGTGCAGGTCTGTTTGTGTGGGATTAAAAAGAAAAGCTTAGGTTACAGCCCTAAGCCTGAGAAATTTTCTTTGATTTTCTCTCCCATTCATGAGCTGATCAAATCTACCACAGCCAACATGGGAAATTTCATGAGCTTCTTTGCAGACAAAAGGTATTTTGCTATATTTAATGTGACTCCCAGCTCCAACATAAAATTAGGGATATGCAGTCTGGAAAAAGCACTTACTAAAGGCAATCATGGGCTCTTCTTCCTGGAGACTGCTCTCATGTCTTTCCCATACAAAAGAATGCTCAGTTCATGATTGGAGGAGGGATAATTACATAACTGCTATGTGATAGAGTCAGTGTTTATTCCAGCTAATTTATTTTTTAAATAAAACTAATAATTTACAACCGTACCTATTAATTTCTCTTTAAATTGTTTAAGTAAACGGGAGGAAATTTGAAAAGAGTGTTCTTTGATGATACACTGTTATGCACAATGCTTCTCATTTTTGTTTGCAAAAGATAAATTATTAAATAGTTTGTCACTGTGGTCATACAGTTGCTTACTGTGTCAGTGAGATAGGAGTTTATTTTTTGACTGAATCTCTAAAATTAGGATGAGCCTAAGGTGTTCAATACACTCAATTTTTGTTACTTATTCTTAACCCTGAAAGGAGGAAAAAAACCCAACAAAACCCCCATAAAGATAAGGAATATATACTAATACATGTACTTACGAAACAAATATACAAAAGTATCCTGAAACTATAATGTTTATTTTCGTTTTTTCTGGTAAGTTACTAGTTTAAGGGAATTTTCCCTTGTATATGACAGGCAATATAAAACTTATACTAAAATTTTAGTGATCACAGATAACTATCATATATATTCTCCCCTTTAGACAAAGAAGAAAATGAAAAATTAGTTTCTCCGTAAAAGGTCCTCTATCAGGTTATTAAGCAGTGATAACCTGGTAGATGATTGATAAAGGTAGCTATTCAACAGTTTTGACTTCCTGCTACTTTGGTGGAAAAAGGAGTAGCAGTTCATGTATTTGCATATGCGATGTTAGAATAATGAGTTCTTTCACATGAAATGAGTTTTGATAAGGAATGAGAGACATGTTCGCAAATTGCAGGGACATATTTATATATGGAAGACCCAAAAGATGAATGGTGATGGTCAGCTTCAGGTCCCTATCCTGATTTTTTAACAAAGACTGACCATTTGGAGATGATGTGTAGAATATATAGATATGACATATTTTTATTTGTCTGTGTGTGCCTCTCATTCTTTCTCTTTGTCTCTCTCTGTCTTTCTCTCTGTTAAGATCTGAATCTCTGTTAACCAATCTTTGCTGAGCCAGTATCGAAGCTTGTTTGAATGTTGTAACATTTTATTTATTTTTAAAAAGAGGAAATATCTTTTTTTCCCCCCACAACTAGAGTACCTCCCATTCCCACCAGCCCTTTCTAACGTTTTCCTAGCACCTAGGAACTATGTCAGTTCTCTAAACTTTTCTCTTGTGGCACATTATCTTCATCCTGCCTATGTTATATGTTTTGCCTGCACAGAGGAAATTTTGATGCAACTGCAACAGATAAATCATACACTATAACAAAAGGACCTTTGGGTACTGTATTTTATACAAGTTCATGAAATGAACCAACTAGAGCAGGTTTAGAATTGTGTGACTGTTCCATATCACAGAAAAACAGTTTGGAGAACATCCAGAATTGTTCTGCCAAACCAAAAATATTTTTTTGCCTTACTATGTTTGTACAAAATACAATTAAACTTTGCATGAGTTTTTAGGAAACATAGAAATCTCTATGGTAAATTATCCAGGAATTTTAAGGTAAATAATCTTATGGTACTTCAGGTTCAAGGACCATAACTTCAGTGTTTGTGGGCTATTAGTGAAGCAAAATTTGAATTAGGTTTAGCTATGGAACTGGCTTTTTCCAGCCCCTTACTGTACCTATGGTTTGAGACGCAGTAATCATTTACCATTTACATATCATAGTTTTCAAAGTATCTACTTTTGGAAAAGAGAAAATAAAATAACATACAAGTATCAGGGAAAGATTGTGTTAACTTAATTTTTACTTTGCCTTAAGTTTTAAAAAATATAACTTTAAAGCAAAAATACTTGCCTGCTGCCAGACTTGATTTTTCTTTGCACCTTTTATCACTACCTTCCACTTCAGTGAATGTAGCATGTGGCCTCAGATGTCCAGTTCTTCACAAATGTTTAAAGCACTGGTAAAATGATGTTATGTGTCAGGGTTCGAGAAAAAGAGTTTGCAGGAAAGCCATAAATATTACATACTCTTTGGATGTATAACATGTGGAATGAGATGGGCACTATGCACCGTGCATAAAATTTAGGTTTCTTTATGTGTTTCAATACAAGTGGAAGAAGGATTGCACAACCCATGAAGCAGCTACTATGCAGATGATATATCTACCCAGGTACAATTATTGAA
Source organism: Myiotriccus ornatus (assembly GCA_036023395.1). Classification (NCBI taxonomy): domain Eukaryota; kingdom Metazoa; phylum Chordata; class Aves; order Passeriformes; family Tyrannidae; genus Myiotriccus; species Myiotriccus ornatus. Next base: position 98,055,242 of record JAYRBT010000082.1, read on the forward strand.
TGCAGAAAATTGATTATATAAATGCACAGTGGAAATACAGCTCTAAGCACAAATATCACCATCAGGCTTATTCATAAGTCTTATTCAATATTAATGTCCTAGAGAGTTCACATAGGGCCATATCCTAAAGTCTTTATCCAGCAAAATTGTCATCGCCTAGAAGTCACCAAGAGTTTTGCCAATTTAAGAGGTCTGGGATTTGTTCAGTAGGGAATAGTTTCCTTGGCAGGTTAGAAATGTATCTTCCTGCTGTGCAGGAAACAGTCTATAAAGACACTTCATTACTTGTAACTGGGTTTTTTTTCCCCAACTATTCTTCTTTATGGAACATATTCTCTGATAATTACTATATCTTCTTATACTGACACGTGCTACGCATGAAGCATAATAATAATAATAATAAAAAAAATTAAAAAGTTGAAAGCAAGATAAAAAGACAGAAAAAACCCTGTATTCTATCAGCTAGCTGTGTGAAGCAAAAGGAAAACTAAAGCTGAGGGATTTCTTCAGTTCTAGAAAGATCAACTCAGTATACCTATTGCAGTCTAAACCAGGAATGTCAGAGAAGTAAAACTTTAGACAGGGTTTTGTTCTTGACACATGAGGTACAAGACTATATTGTGAAACGCAAAAAACTTACGAGGTTCTGAGGGTTGCACTAAATGATATTTTGTTTACAGGGAGCTGGACAGAACACAGTTTTTACAAGTTCTAGATTTGATGGGAAACCTTTAAAAAAAAAATAGAATTGCATTTTACTGACCTCTTCTGAGGATGTTTTATGAATATATCTGAGATTTCCTGCAGATTTAGATCACAAAAGCACAACACCTTTAGTCTACTGGTAGCTGCTGTGGAGTTTCTTTGAGCATCTGCTTGTGTAAAATTTGTATCTGTTAAATTAAACCTTTAAACACATATTGAAAGGGCCTGTTGCATTATAGGTTCTACGTATCTTTCGAGTTTATACTCTTCTATTTATTTTTGTCCATATTTACTGAGGGCCTGTGAGCAAGACCAAAATGAATGCCTGTTCTACATTCTAGTCTTCTCTCCTACTATATTCAATGACATTACAGAAAAAGGTAATTGGATGAACGTATAAATCCAAAATGTGGAAAAGGTATTTAACCTGGATAACATATGCAATGGAACTGATACTTAAAAGGTAACTTTTAAGTTTCCTATTTTAAGTACAAACTGGTACTTCGAAGTTGAAGATGCTCCATCAATCTATCTTGTAGAAACTTGGGATTCTGTGACTGCCCTTGTGTAGTATTTCTCATTTGTACTACTGAAAATTCAGGTTGATTTCCTTGTCGGTTGAAAATCCAAGGAACTCTATCTCTGCCCAGGCTCAGTGATTTATGGATGATATGCTAGCTCTTTTTCTGTCCACCAACCTAACCTCACAGCATCTTACAAGCTGCAGTGTCACTAAGACAGTTGTTATTACTCTCTTTTAAGCCCAGCAGTTGCCCTTGCTCTTGGTTCTTTAAAACAGTCAATTGTGACAGTAACTATGATGTATACTTTCTCTTTGTACAGGAGATGGAATTGTGCAGCACTGTTCATCTATCTGATCCCCTTGTAGGCTTTTCACCTACTGCTGTAATTTATTTTTCAGAAAAATACCTCTTGAAAGTAAACACAGATGTAGGAATATTATATTGTGTGTGTACACCTGTGTGTATGCCCAGTTTTCTCTTTATACAGCATTGCTCTGTGCCTGAGGCTTTTTTCTCCATATATTGCATATATCTGTTCTCTTCCATCACACACTATTCTACGGGCTAGCCTAATTCAGACACTTTTCTATGACACTCCAATATGACACTGGGTAGATTGCCAGATTAAAAGGTAAAGTTTTCAAAATCCTATTTATCCAAAGTTTTATATTACCAGATTACCAATATTTCTGACTTTTCTGTTGGAACTATAAGTATATATGAGTTAAAAAATTTCTCTTCTAGACCTTTCTAGGTCTGTCACGGAATTATTTTTATTGTGACAGTTTATGAAGAATGAAAATTTTCAGGGTCTTGATTCTGTCTCTTTACAGTCTTTTATGAACTGCGATTTTTTTTTAAACATTATCAGAAAATAGTAATGGAGAATAAAGTTGATCTAAGTAAGATAAGGATTATTCCATCTATATTTCAATGTTTATATGATTCTCATCCACCTCACACAAGAGCTTTTACAGAAAATTTGCCATATTAAGGTGTTGAAAGAAGTAAAAAATGATCATCACATTTGGAAAGTATTCAGGGAATCAGAGGCCCTGTTCCACCTTGCCTTATCCTGAAAAGCAGGAAGGAGTTGCTGATGGAAAGGCAGAAGACTCTTTCCTCTTCTCTTCCAAGTTAATTTGCAGACCTTGGTAAGAGGACCACCAATTGCTCTGTAGGTCTGGGTGAATCTGGAAAGCCCTGTTTGTGTAGGAAATCATGCCTTCAGTATCTGTGTGAAAGATTAGCTACTATTTCTCTCTCATTCTGAACTTCAGCTTCCATTTTCTTGTTTAGTTTTTCAATTCATAGTGGTTACTCTTGGCTAACAGGTCAATTCCTACCGAGCTGCTCGCTCACTCCCTCTTTCTTTGGCAAGACAAAATGAAAAAAAAGAAAGCTCATGGGTCAAGACAGGGAGAGCGTTTGCTGATTACTACTGTGAGCAAAACAGACTTGACATAAGGACAATTACTGTTAATTCATGTCCAATTAAATCAGATGCAGATAGTGAAAAATGAAGACAAATGTTAATGTCTGCCCTCCTGCTTCTCCCACGCTCAAGTGCACTCTTCCACTCCTGTATCCTTCCCCTGCCCCCAGCAGCACAGGGAGGATAAGAGGTGGGAGACGCCTCAGTTAGCATGTAGTGGTTGCTGCTCTCTCTGCTCCTTCTCACACTTTCCATCTGCTCCAGCTCAGCCTCTCCATGGGCTGCAGTTCCACCAGAAAAGACCCATTTTGCTTGGTATGGTCCAATGGGTGCAGTGGGGTTATGTGCTGTGGAACCTGGAACACTTACTCCTCCTGCTTCTTCTCTGACCTTTGCGCTCACCCTGTTTTTTCTCACTGGTTTTCTCCTTTGTCCTCCACCTTGGTGGTGTTCTTTGCCTTTCCTTAAGTACAGTTTCCCAGAGTCACCACCACTTTGGCTGCCTTGGAACTGGAACCTGCTGCAACTGCTCGTGTTCAGCACAGGGCAGCTCTGATCTCTGTCACAGAGGGCACCCTGGAGCACCCGTTGCCAGCTCCTGGGGCGCTGCACTCCATACAAAGGCTTACTCATCTGCTCTCTTGAAATACTTTTATAATCTGTTTTGATACACAAGCACATTGCATAAATCAAAAAGTAAAAAGCCTACAAGTAAATAATTTAAATTAAAAAAAAAAAAAGAATAGAAACACTGAGTTTTCCTTAGGTAAGCAGGAATTCGTGTCTGCGCTGTAAGTACCAGGCTATATGTAGGTCCCACCCCCACCTCAGTCCCTGGTAGGGTGAAAACCAGGTGGACACCAGCTGCTTTGCACTCAAGATGTGGCTTTGTTCCTTCGGGAAGGAAATTGAGAGACACGCTCTTGAGGAACTGAGAGAATTGAGGACACACTCCATGAGGGGCCTCTGCTCAGGTGACATGGGACAGAGGCTTCAGCGTGCTTACCATCCTGTCTAGAGACAGAATATCTTGCTTTTACAAGCATGCAGCAACTGCATAAATATCTTAGGCTTTCCAGTGCTGAGAAGGAATACATTTTGACATTTCAGACTTTAGTTCCATTTCTGAAAGGGATTTTTTGGACTCCTGATTCATGGCATTTTTGAAAGTTTCACCTATTTATCTAGTACAGCTTATAGTTACTGTGCCAATGGGAAAATTTATGAGCAGAGTAAAATGCTGAGATAGCATAAAGTGCAGAGCTGATAAGAGCACAGCACATGACATGGCACCTCACCCTGTTGAAAGCCTAGACGTACTGCTAGAAACATACTGATTCTCAGTGTCTGGAAAGTCCTTCCAGGTAGAATTCTCTGTCCTCCACAGAAGATATCTCCTTTCCCTCTCTGCTATCCTTCCATGATCCCTGCTCCAAATAAAAAAGAAAGCAGTGCTGTCCTTCCATCCCAACAGCTTCCTTGTACCTCTTCAGTGTTAGCTGTACTAATAAGGTCATTCTGCCCTTATTAGTACAGCTAAATTATTCCTTCACAGGACACAATCTGGGAAAAAAAATAACTTAGAACATATCTATCATTTAACAAGTGCCCTTATTTAGGTTAGAGAATGTATAGACTTTCAACCTTCTAACAGATTTCAATTCATAAATTTATTTTTGGAGATGATGTGGACAACTCCAAGCTTTTTCACAACTGCATATAACAAGAAATAGACTTTTTCCCAATAACCTCTCTTTTAGAAGATTGTTCTTTTCCTATTTTATATCACAGTGTCCTGAATATTTTTGCTGAAAAAATTTGTGAGACACAGTTGTGTTTCAGTCACCCTTGCAGCCTTCTCATTTAGGTCGTGACAAACTATTAGTTTCTAATGGAACTGACTCTAAAACACTCGGTTTTCTTTGTAACCTTAAAATTTAAACCCCAACTTTTTCTTGTTGGTTTTGGATGCTTCTACCTTACAAATATTTTTTCCTTTTCAAAAGAAGTGAATGTTTTGTTGTTGCTTTAGGTTTTACCCACATTCTCAACAGTTTTCTCGTAGCATACAGTTCTATATTAAAGTAAGGCACTCTCTTGCTTTGCATATAGCTCTGTGCTAAGCTGTGCACTATTCTCGTAAGGGAAACTTAGGTTTTTTACAAAATATCACAGAAACATTAATACATTGGGTTTATGATGGAATTTTTTAGCTTGCCAACCTCTAAAAAAATAATTTGAGTGTTTGTAAAGACAGCATGATTCACAGAGATTTGTTTTTAAAGTCCATGAAATTCTTTAAATAGCTTAAAGACCTCCTACAGTTCTTGTTTGATTTGTAAACTGTAAGATACATTGCATTCACTTCAACCAGCTTTTTGTTGTTGTTTTAGTCAGCAGACACACAGGCCATAAAAGCTAATAGCATCCTTTTCTGTCTAATATACCTTACACGAGGACATTGTTTTAAATTGTCTACTTGTAACTTACTATCACCTGAGCTTTTTAACTCATGGTGGAATTACATATAAAACCAGCAGGAAACATAAGCAAAAAAAATACCTGTTTAATGTATTTATGAAAATAAAAGTTTTTTCTCTTAGTGAAATTACTTTAGAGGTATGTGTATTTCATTCTAGCTATTCTAATTTCTTTCTTCTATCACTTTTTTTCTAATATAATCCTTTCTGTGCAACACATTTGACTTATAAATCTCCTTTTTTTCTGATTTTCTTCTTACCTTAATTTTACTTTAAACATTTTACCATCTCTAGCTGGTATAAATAGGCCAAGGAAATGAAGTTATATATACACCACTCAGGAATTGTTCCAGGTCCTGTTCTTAATTTTGCACAATTTTTAAATGTTAGATTTTTATCTTTTCTCCTTTTTTCATAAGTAGCTTCCCTTTCTGCTGCATGGACTTTCCATGTTTTTTAATATTCTGCACAGTGTTTGAAATATATTTCATATTCTTCATACTCTGCCCTTTTAAAGTCCAATATTTTTATTCTTCTAACCTTATGAATATTCTCCTGAGTGCTTAAAATTTGATGCTGTTGCTCTATAATCACAAGAATCATATCTTCACCAACTTTTGTCCCATTGATCACAAATATTTATTTTCTTGAGGATACATCCAAAGACTTGTCTGGCCTTCTTGTTTGCTCAGCAGATTTGAAAAGAAATAACTCCATTTTACTTCCAGAAATGACTTTCCATAGTAATTTCATGAGTTTTATTCTAGTCTATGCCAGGGTAATTGAAGTCTTCATGATTAATGATATGCCTCTTTAAGAGAATCTGTTATGCATACAAACATTTCCTGAGCTGTCTCTTTTCACACTGGTTTGCACATTTCCTTATAACACACTTTGTACCCTCTCTATCATATGTTTCCATCCAGACCTCTCCTGTTCTGGTAAGCATGCAGAATATAACTTCTCTGTTCTTAAAGGTATATTGTCCTTTACTGCATATATTCTCCTGTTACTATGGTGTTTTCACAATTTCTTAGAGTCCTGAGCCTGCTCTCAGCTAGCATACAGTAATTAAGTTATTTTTGTCTAAACACATATGGTTGCAGCTCTGCAATCTTCTGTATTTATATAATCCCAAAGAATTCATGTAAAACAAAGACTTTCTTGATTCTCTTTTCTGAATAAATTCTTATTACTTTCACTTCATTATGTTCAACAGCCTGCACTTTGTTACCTTCATTGTGACATTCTAGAATTATTTGTTCTTCTTCTATTGTCACTGTGAGTCATGAAGATGGTAGCTCAAGGACATGCATGTACAGGTTGGGACCATTGTAGCTTCAAGGAACTCATCAGCTTGAAAATCTTACAGAGTAAGGGACTGACAGATGATGGTTGACTAGAGAGGATGCATTCAGTATCTAGTAGAGAATTCAAAGAACACAGTCTATAGAGAAGGGTAAATCCAAAACCTACTGATATGGGAAAGGTGGATGTTAAATCTCTTTTTAGAATAATCTAGAATCAGTAGTAGCTTTATAAGAATAAATATATTTATGAATCATAAAATAGAATAATTGAATGGGTTGGGTTGGGTTAGGTTGGGTTGGAAGGGGCCTTAAAGATCCTCTAGTTCCAAACTTCCTGCTGGGGACAGGGACACCTTTCACTGGATGAGGTTGCTCTGAGCCCCATCCAATCTGTCCTTCTACTTCCAGGATGGGAAATAGTAATTAGAAGCCTTAAAACAAAGTGTATTTTAAATAAAAGGCTTGGGGTTTACTTGTTTTTCTTGTTTTCTTCTCTAGCTGAGTGTTTCACACTACCACTGCCCTCACCCTCCAACCCCATCTCATTCCTTTAGCCTTCTCTTGTTTCAGGTAAAGGAAATAAAAGAAAAAAAAAAGAGTACATGATGCCTTTTGTTTTATTTCATTGTATTGTCAGCCATATTTCTTTTTACAGTTCTTAGCAAAAGTCAGGAATAAAAGTGACATTTCTTACACCAAAAAATAAAATGGTGTGACATCATGCAGACATTATGGGCATGAGAAGATGACAAGGAAGGAGGATTATAGGTAGAGAAAGAGAGATCAAGACTCATGCACTCATGCATAGTCTCCTGAGGCTGTTATTTTTAATTGACTGAGCTTTTTGAGTAATCAGTTGCTACTAAAATCTCAGTATGCCATCACTAAGCCTGGCCTTTAATTTGCAATTAATCTGTGAGTACCTTTGCCCTTTCTTCAGTAACTGTAGATGGTAGTGGTGAAAACACCATTGAAGTCTGTAGGATTTTTGCCACTCTAGATAACTCTTTACAGCTACAAGTTTACTGTGTCTTGTCTTTAAATAAATTTGCATACTCTTTCCTTGAGGGTTTCTATACTCAGCCCTTAAGTAAATAAATAAATAAAACAATATCCTGTTGCCCATGCCCTTTCAACAGAACACACTCCCTATTAAGATGAGCTATTCCTATATCGCTGAATGGCCATATTCACCAGTCCATGAATTTGTAATTTAGCGTGTTTACTGCAGTCCTGGGATGTGTACCGCTTAAAATGTTCACTGGGGACTTTGTCATTTAGCTGTGTCATATTATTATACTGTGTAATGAAACATAACCACATAACGCATGTAAATAACAAAGTGTCAGCTCCCTGCCAAAATATAAAGGGAATATAAAATGTACCTTCTATCACAATCCCAGATAAAACAGCATAGTAACCTTCTATAGAAAAGTAAAAGTTAGCTTGGTGAAATTCTTTCTCTTCTTTTTCAATTAAGTACAAGAGAAAGGAGTAGGTTCTTCATTTTATAATACTTCTCAATTTTTGTTCCCTACTAAGTTTCGAACTTGTGAATTTTATTTTTATTTTTATTATGGTCCTTACATATCTCTTTCAGCTGTAAAGTACACACTCCTATGCATATCCATCTTTTTCCTGGCTCCTTCTCTGCAGCTGTCCTCTTTCTGTCTTCCTTTGCTGCAATTTTGACAAAATATATTTGGTATTTTCTTTCTTTTCCACTTGCCCTTAGCTTGCCCTTAGCTCTTAGAATGAGCTAGGCTAAAGAATAAAATCTACCCCCAGACATATGCATGCATACAGCCACAAATCATTTCTGGAAGAAATTTCTCCAAATTATGAAGCTCAAGAAATCTTTCACCTTCATTTATCCCCACTCTCTCTCTTGCAGATTCTCTCATGCTGCACGTGGAAGCCCTATCCAGTGTTTGTAAATGAACAGACACTAAGCTTTTTTAAAGCATCATTTCACACATACACAGAGAAATTACAACAATTAAGAGGAAGAATAAAGGTCTATCACGTAATCACTTGGACAAAAGTATTTAAAAGCCAACATAGAAAACCAAAGCACATGGCAAATATGCTGAAAGAAAGCAGAGTGAAACGCAAACATGCTTGAACTGACATTAGACGCATTAGAAAGAAGAGTATGTGCTGTTTTTGAGATAGGGTAGCAAGTAAAAAGCGGTTCCACACGAAATCTAACAAGGATGCAGAATGCTGATTAAAACTTGAAATGAGAAGAGACAGAAAAGATGGGCTAGTTTCCTATTACCAAGATTTTGGGAGGAAAAAAATACAAAGAGTCCTCTTGAGTGAAAATACTTTTTTTAAATCCATTTTTGTCTTCAGTTTCTTACTTAATGTCTCAAGCACAAGAGAATGAATGGCATACGATATATTCTAATACTGGCTCAAATTTCAAAAAACAGCTTCCACTTTGTTTGTTCCTTTTGTGGTTGCCCAGAAAATCTGCATCTCTATACTTAAGCTGAGAATAATTTTTTGTGTTGTTGTACATTCAAATACACCAGAGTTGTCATAAACTGTACATACTGTTTTCCATGTCAGGGGATCCTCCTTCTACACCTCCCTGCTTTGGAAGCCTAAAATCTGGCTGTAGGAAAAGCAGAGCTTTGACTTCCCCTACATGAATAGATTGAGTAGTTGCTAAAAAGAAAATGCCTGAAGCCTGAAACCCAGCAATAAAAATTCTGTGTTTACTTAGTGGTTTCAGAAATGATGTGTTAGGTAAAATCCTTGTGATGCAGGCAGATGCTAACAATTTGAATTACACTTTCTGTTCTTTGGCGTCTCCAGTCATATATCTTTTCAAAAAGTAAAGTAAAACAAAAAAGAATTAAACTCAGATTTGATATATGAAAAAATGCAAGTAATACAGGTCCAACTTTACTCAGTTGTAAGATAATAATTATCTTTTCCTCACAGTATAATCCCAGTAGAAAAGGGTAAAAAAAGAGGGGGAAAAAAACCACCTCTGAGTAAAATCAATCAGGAAAGTTCAAGAATCTTTCCACAAGCAATTGTTGATCCAAAGAGTCTGAATTCATCGGGTAAAAAAATTGTTAACAATAATCTGCTCAGCTTTCATCAGAATGACAGTGAGTCTTTTATGAGTTGAATGAATTGTCTAATATGGTGTATTTATAATCTACTTTTAAGGACTTATCTGGTCAAACTTTTCACTGCAAGCAAAAAGTTGAACTTTGCCTTTGGATATCTTGTGAAAACTGTAGCTGTAGTATCACAGTCAAACATTGCCTCAGAAGCTTTCAGATGTGAACACTTCAGCATATGGGTTGCTCTCAGGTTTAGTTGTCTGTCATGAACTCTGCTTATTCCAGTATTGTGATGGTTTTAGTCTAGGCCTTCCTGGTGATCAGTTTGTAACCAAGGAAGTGGCCAGGTACCCAGTATTCCATAC
>JAYRBT010000082.1:98065484-98114621 GCA_036023395.1 Myiotriccus ornatus
CCTAAATCCAGTCTCTTTTGTCTGCATAAACCTTCTCTCAACTAATAGTAATTGTGTGGGGGGTGTAAAAGCAAATTTACCCAAGGCAAAACCACGACATTTTTTTTGGAGCTGATACTGTGCTTTGAACATTTAGCAGAGAGCCAGGTCCAAACTGTCACAAGTATGCAGCAGGTCACCTGCAACATGCGGGTCTCCTCTTTCCTCTCTCTTGGTAAGTAGCAGGACCTGAAGAAGGGGTTCCTGAAGACAGGAACTACAATCCTGTCAGAGATAAGGTTGAATGGACAGTGAACTGTTGGGAGAAGAACTGGCCAGAAGGATTCTAGGAACTGGCACTCTCACTTCTTCCAGACTGGATGAACAAATACAGCACTGCTCATCCTTGACAGAACCAGCATTTTACAAGGGACTAACACGAATCTCATCCTTATAGCAGCAAGCACAAGTTCCTCTCACTGCTGTCTGTCCTAAATACTCTGCTCAGGCTGAAAGACAAATGATTTCATGCACTTACTTCAGCAGCTGGCTGTTGCAGTTCAGTGGACTGAAGAAATAAAGACCACAAATACAACACAATACTGCTAGTCCAACCAGCAGATGCTCAGTGTGTCCTTGGAAAGTTTTAAAAGTCACCAGGGGATCACAAAGGAGATATCCCTTGAGGATTCTAGGTAGAGTAGTTTCTACTGGGGACTCATATATGATATGGCATCAGCTTTATTTTCAGGTGATCCCCATCATTTTGAGGATGTGAAGATGCAGGAGTGGGGATCTCCACAAACAGGTTTTCTTTCAGAAGGGTTCTAAATGAGGGGAAAATAGTTGGGCAACAGTAATAACAGGCTGGAGTCTAAAAGCCAGCACTGTTTGGCAGGATAAAAGGAGTGGGATTCAAGGAGTGCAGCTGGAGAAATCGACTCCCTGTCCCCCTGGGACACTCTCTGGGGGAAAGTTAGGGTTAGGCCAGGGAGGAACAAGGCATAAAGCCACTTGCTGGGAAGTCCATGCTGTGGCAGACCACTGTGTCTGCAGGCAGGTAGGCATCCCACTGTGACCAGGATAGAAAAGTGACAGGGAATTCCCCAATTTTAACCAAAAGAATTTACTACCGTCTTCCTCAGCAAATTATTTCACTTAATTTCTTCTTCTGTGAGGTCTATCACAGGCTCACAGAACAGTAGTCTCGATATTACGTAAGACCGCTCTTCTACAAGCAGAAAGAAAAAAAATGAAGCCCTTAGTCCATGTTTTTGTCTGACACAATTTTTAGTGTTTTGGGGTTTTTTCATTCTTACATTTGATTACCCACAGTTGATTTAATCTGTTACGAAACAAAGGCAATTTCAGTTGCTTCACAATTACAGTTGCAAATTACTTCTTTTTATATACCCAGTACTCACTTTTTTCCATTGCCTTGAAGAGCACTTCTTCCATCAGACAAGTCCACAACTCCTGTTAGAGGAAAATTCTTGTCCATAGAAGTGGAAAAATAAATTCAAGCAATTTCAAAAGGTTTTGTAATTGAGATTAAAATTCTGTTTAATAAACAGAGTTTTGATCTATCATTCCAGTCACTCTGTGAATATTAACTGAAAGTGAACATAAAAATGAGTCATGGACTTTATATGCATTGGTTCATATACAGGTATGCACATATTGACATTAAAAGCATTTACAGTATATATCCAGATTTCAACATTTATGGGTCTGGAGCAGAACAGATCTATTTACACCACAAAAAACCTAGTGCCCTTGCATGGAACACATATTTCATCAATGACAGAAATCTTTCCAGTTGTGGTAAATGAACCTTCAAAACCATGTTGTTAAAAAGTGTATCTTAAAATATAGTGCTGGGAAATGTAATCTAAAGCAAAGTATGATAACTTGCCACTTCACTTCAAACTGTCCTCATAATGAGCTTTGAAATATAATCAACAGTATTGACTTTGAGGTGATTTTCATAAGTGTAAGGACCAGTTAAAAAAAATTTGGAGGAAAAGAATTTGTCATTTTCCAGTTTGTTTTGTTATGAACCTGTTCATATTTTCCAGCTTGGATTTAATAAAAATTCCTAACACAGACCATTATACACTAGCTGAAAGTGGTAGGCCAGAAAAAAATACTAGTTAATAAAGAATGTTCTACTCCTCCATAGTACAAAACCTGGTATTAAAGTTCCTCTCTGTCTTATATTTGCAATAAAGGTCTGAATAAGCATTTTCAGTCCTCAAAGAAATATAGGCTGAAATTAGGTTGAAGGCAAAGAACGAGTAAAAGCATAGTTTTGCTTTATCTAAGCCAAGTCTAGCTGTTCTGATGCCTGCACTCTATTTTTCACTTGGAGATAGACTGCCACAGCCCTTTTTAATCTTTCCTGCTGGGTATAGCAGCCTGTATGAAATCTGAAGTAAGAAACTGCACTGCAGGGAGGAAGAGCTTCCCAGTGCACTGGAAAGTCCATCCTCACACTCAAGGCTAAAATGCCAGCTACTCTGCTGCTCTGAAGCATTTTTTCTTATAATTATCCCATCCATTTCTGATTTAAAAAATCCAGGCTACAATGCATTAAACACATCAAAAAATGCTGCAATCGTAGCTCTAGGAACAACATGAAGAGCAGCTTCCACGTGTCTGAGTTAGAAACCTGGATAATGGAATGTTATCGTTTCTTCTTAATCCACCTCAGGGTTGCCTGGCTAGATGTAGAAGGATAATTAAGGCATACCAGCATGGAGGGCAAGAAGACAGGAAATACAGGTGAGCTACAGCTGCTTCCTGCACTAGTGCTGGGACACTGTCACAGTACGAGTCCCTTGTAGGGCAAATTCTAAATTAATAACTCCTTCTTCAGTGATCCAGTAAAACTATTTGATATTTCCTTCTCTCACTGTCTCTCCAAGCAAACATATAGTGGTTGATAAAAGCAAAATTCTTTGCTTTGCTCTAGTCTCTAATCATTCAGAAAGAGACCTCAGACTGCCAGAAATATTACTTAGCAGATGATTTCTTTTTCTGTGGCTCCAGAAAAAAACCCACAACCTACAATTCCTATCACCCTAAACACCATTCCTGTAAAGAAATCATAGTAAGGGAAACTGAATTACCAGGAGGCTCTTTCTAAAGAAGTCCTTCACTGGCAGTGAATGCTTTACTGATTTTTGTAAAAAAAAAAAAAAAAAAAAATAAAGTTGCTTTGGAAACACAGTGTTGAAAACATTTCTGTTGTCTGTCATCTATTTTGGCTTGTTTGGTACTTGTTTTGTTTTTAATTCAGTAGATCCTGACTACATATCCCCACCTGTAGTTCTAATCAGTGGTTACAAATATTGCAATTAGCTGCTGTGGAAATGATTATGTTGTCACAAACAGAGGATTAGAACTTCATACGAGGAAAAATCATCAAGAGCAGATGAATGCCTGAAGATCTGGGTCTCATGCTAAGATTCTTAATAACAAAATAGAAAACCAATAGTAACAAAGAGGGAAACCAGAAAAGTATTGCTGCTTGCCTTTAATGCAATTTTCCCCCAAAGGTTATTAAAATCCATTGATTGTGAAATGTCTGTTCTCAGGCAAAGATTTAAACTGATTAAAATGCACAGTGTATTGGGGATTAAACCTTTATCCCATGACAAAGTTCCTCTCAATGGAAACATAAATGACTGGATTCTGAAATTCTAAGAAAAGGATTTACTTTGAAAAGGAAAACTGTTTAATTTTATCTACACCAGTGCAAGAAATAAGGGACCAGTCCTGCTCTAACTTACAGGTCTTGGTTAGAAACAATGTAAAAACTACTGTTCCCTATAACCAACACATTTTTCTAGATTCAAATCCTGCTTTTGCAGGGCTGACAGACCTATATATTGGTGCAAAAGACTGCATCCTGTCATGTTCTCAGGAAGCAGCTATATCCCATCTCTGGCATCATGACCCTGCACTACGAATCCTGAAAAGAATAATCCATTTTCCTGTCAAAGCTAAATCTGAGTGACTCCTAAAGATATTCTGATATTATTTACAATCAGAAATCATTCTGATTATATGAAATACATTTTCTGAAAGTATCCATTTTCAAGACAACATGTTCTTTTACTTGGGTCAATTAAATCCTGTTAAAACACTAGCAGAATTGCAGGAAATTCACTTGTTCTTGTTGCTTAATGCCATACAGGCAAAGGTGATGTTATCTCTTGCAGACACTTAACAGCAAAATGTCTAGTTCAATAAAGTATTCCACATTCTGAGATTTGAAGATGATATTGGGTGATGCATACTTTGATAATGATTTTCATTATTTTCTTTAAAGTCCCACATCTGGTGTTAATTCTGGACCCCAGTGTGCACACATTTGTCTCAGATCAGATAGGGCATTTTTATCAGATTAAATGGACAATAGGTATTGATCTATTAAACTCTTGTCAAATGCTGTATAAAAGACCCCTGCTTCTTTGTAGAGCAGGTTCAGACTTTTTTTCTTTTTAAGTAGGGGAAATAAATTACACATAGTCACTTTCATATAATACTGATTATCTTTAAATTACAGGGCTTACAATACGTTTAAACTAAATTCAGATTTTGTCTTGGAAAGGCCAAAGTCTCCCTATGTATTTTAGCATAGTGGCACTTATTATTTCATAATAAATAGGCAATAGTTTTAACTACGCTCTATTAGTGTAAACCAGTACACACTTTAGAGAGATTCTCAGCTACATTTTTTTATTACTTGATTGAGTTTCAGTCCTCTTCTATTAGGTCCTTAATATTATTTAGACTCCATGTCTGTTGTCTCATGCCTTTGAATCTCTGGATGGGCAAGCTTTTAACATAAGAACATAATTTTTTTGATATTATTCAAATTTTGTCTTCTAGTATGTTATTGCATGCGTATCTAGTTTACACATACATTTAATAGAAATAGATACATACAATAAACACAAAGATGAATATGTTAGTTCATACCTGTCCTTTTCTCCTGCTAGTCCTGGTTGGATGAGTATAGCAGCACTTTTTTTACTGCATGCTAATGTTCAGCTTAAAATGAATGAACACTTCATTGCAACCTTTTTATCTTCTGCAGAGATACTGCCCATTCTGTATATGGAAAGTTATCTCACTTCATTCCACTGGGTCTTTGGGTACATTGCACATGCTCTGTTATTGCTTAGATATTCCTTTCATCATATATTAGCACCTCCTCCCACTGTTCTAGATTGCAAAACTGGCTTTTCAGCCTCAGTTCTGTACTCGAGGTTTGTATTTTCCCATTATTGTTTAAAAAAAAAAAAAAAGAAAGAGAGAAGCCTTCAGCCTTCTCATCCATTTAATGTTCCCATAGAATGCAGGAATCTTCAAATATTTCTAGCAGTTTTACAGTCAGTCTATTCTATATGAGTTAAGTGGAAGCTATTAAACACATCAAGAGCTTCAGAGCTAGCTATTGTTAGAATGAAGACTGCCTTCTGAATCCCTGCCTTTTTCTGACATCCATTGCTAGAAAAGGCAGAGTGAAGTGCTGTTCAAAACTCTACTATTTCCAGGGAGTTTTAACTCTCATGCTGCTTTTGACTGCCTGTTTTTCCACTGCAGGTCCTTTCTTTGTTGCTCCTTTTCCTCTGTTAGCATGCAATTTCTATTGATCATTCGATGTTTTGCACCATAGGTGCTTCTTACTTCCTGTGTTAAAAGCAGCTGGTAAGCCTGGATGATCGAGGTAGAGCCTAAGGTGTGAATTCCTTCCACTTGCATGTCAAAACTGTAAAAAAAGTCCTCTCTGGTCTGACCAGGTCCTTTAATCCCCGTGTCCATCTCTCAGAGAGAACAAAAGGAAGTTTCTGACAAGAGTATAAGAATAGAGTCACCATATACTTTCCCCTGAAGTATCCCTTTTGCCTCCAAACTTTTTTGCAGCTCGAGTAATTCCTGGGCCAGGCATGGCTTCTATATATTTAGAAATTTCTGAAGGATTTGTTTTCCATGACTTTCACCAGCTTTCTCTGGGCTCTGTGTAAGCTAAAATAATTGCGATATATTTTGTCCAGGAGCACCACAGCTAAATTACACATTGCAAACTGTTCAACTCACATATATGCTGGCTACTTTTGTCCCCTTCCTCTCTTTATGTCCTGAAAGGGAAGATGCAGAAAACTACCACTCCCAATCCCTATGTACTCAAACCTGCTTATACCACACCTGCTCATTTATTTTTCAAAAAGAAGACTTCTCTTTTACTTAACTATTTCTGACATGAATGTTGGTGTTTGATAATCCTTGTTGCCTTTTGTCATACTGTTTTCAGCTATATGCTTTCTGAGATGGACAGAACCAGAAATGCACAATTACTACTGCATGACCAGTGACTGTCCCAGTGTCGTTCCTTGAATTTCTGTCATTTCCACTCAGTCTCAACAATTCTCCCAAGGCACCCAGTTGTGGCTCTATCAGAACCGGACAGCTCATTTAGTCGAGGTCCCAAACAACAAAATACTGTTTACCCGGTGTCAGGTTTAGATTAGCAGCACAGTTCTGCTGACTGAAACCTGTATAAGAAACTTCAGGAAGAAGATAATCAAAGCAAAAAGATTTTAAATTTGGAGTGTTAAAAGCATTGTCTTCCACCTTACAAGGAAAGTATTCTTCAGATTTTTGTGAGCTCGGATATGCAGAATTGTAACAAGCAGAGAAGCCTTCAAGTCTGAAAGGAGAAGAAAAAGGAGAAGCCCTGAGAAATATCACCAGCAGCATCAGAAGAGAAGACATTACCTGCTTCAGTAATATGTATGTGTTCTGAGTTCAGGTTTGAATAGGACTCCCCATACTGTACTAATGTGATGAGGTCACTCAAAAATACAGTGCCCTTGCAGTGCCAGTGCCCATCTTCTGCCTCTGCCTTTGTATTGCTTTGTGTTCTTGTTTGTTTTCTTCTTGCACCTCAGGCATTATTTTGCTTCTTCTTTAAGGACTATTAATGCCCCTGCAAGGTTTAATAGCTTTTGGTTTGTGGGGATCCTTTTCTGGTAAGGGAGACTGATGGCACTGGACTCCATGGTGGACTCAATAATCTCTCTGGTGTATTATTTATAATAATAAATATTTGTATGCTATATTAATCTCCTTTTAGAAGGGCATTGTAAGAAAGATTCCTGTTTGTATAAACTGTAACACTATCATCCATTCAAAGATAAATAGTCAGTATTTATTGTAGTGTTCAGCAGCAGCACTAAGCTATTGCTAGAGCTATAAAATTACATGAGAAGCCATCTGAAGGTATTGTCAATCAGAGATTTGTAGAATAGAAAATTACTGTAATTATTGGCTGTTTTGTTTTAAAATATCAATTTTCTTCAGCAAGTTGGCATGTTCTCCTTTTATTGATGACTATTTGATGTTTAAATTAATTTACTTAATTTTCATTTTGCTTTTTTTCTAAAACAAAAGGCAACAAGCAAACTGAACAACCCTGCTATTTCACTATTTACAGATAAATCATAAATTAGTGTGCTGGGTTTGACTGGGGTAGGGTTAATTCTCTTCATACTGACTAGTATGTGTTGGATTTATGCTGAACACAGGGTTGATAATATAGAGGTGGTTTTGTTACTGCTGAGCAGGGCTTACACTGAGCAAAGGCCTTTTCTGCTTTTTATACTGCCATGCTGGCAAGGAAGTTGGGGGTGTGTGGTAGGCTGGGAGGAGATGCAGCCAGGGCAGGTGACCCAAACTGACCAAAGGGATATTCCAGACCATATGACATCCCACTAAGTATATAAAGTGAGGGAAAGAAGGAGGAAGATGAGGACATTTGGAGTGAGTGTGTTTGTCTTTCCAAGTAACCATCACATATGATGAAGCCCTGCCCTCCTGGGGCTGAACACCCACCTGACCATAGGAAGGAGTGAATTAGTTCCTTGTTTTGCTTTGCTTCCATACACAGCTTGTGCTTTCCCTACTAACCTGTCTTTATCTCAACCCACAGGTTCCCTAGCTTTTACCCTTCAGATTCTCTCCCCAGTCCCGCTGGTGGGGGAGTGAGCAAGTGGCTGCACAGGGCTTGGTTGCTGGCTGGGCTCTAACAATTACTCTCGTGCTTGAGGAGTTATAACACTTCAAGCATGCATCAGGAAGCTATGCTTTTGTTAATTCCTTGAACTTCTTTTAGGCTCTGTTGATGTATCATCTTCGTCATCTGCAGATTGCCCTGGGATACCCTTTGACAAAGTCTATTAATTGTGATATATCCTCTGAAATTATGTTTGATCTCTCTTTTAGCTCTTTCTGCCACGGCCTGACCTTGCATATCTGAAACGACCCCTTGAAGTGTATTCTTATAGCACCTTTCACAGAGATTCTGAAATACTTTATAAATAATAAATCATAAGCTAATTCCAGACACTTGAAGAAACTGAAGAGTATTTACGAGCAATCCTGTCTTCCAAACCCTGCTGCATAAATCAGAAAACCAAATATGATGTAGCAGACAATGCAAGAGCTTCAAACAGGAACTAAAGTATTCCTCTGAATATAGCTGCAGGAAGAATATAATTCAACAGTACATTAAAACTGGTATTTTCCCTGATGTGGGATCCTTATGAGACCTTGGGTGATTAAGCAACTTGACTTGGAGCCTTTACTCCAGAAGTCAGTGCTCGTTAGTGATATATCAAGTGACAGGCTTAGTGTTGAGCAAAGACCATGGTAAATGCACAGCAGCCAGCATGGTCACTAGCAGTATTTTGGGTTTCCTTGGAAAAGCCAGTGCTTGCCAGTCAAGCACTCAACCTGCCTACCGGAGCATGTAAAATCTAGAGAGATCAGAGCATGTGATGGTATTGCTGGAGGCTACAAAGAGCAGGCTGTATTTTTGTCATGTCTTTGAAAGGTTTCTCAAAACGCAAGTTTGTCACAAACATTGTCCTGCAGTTTGTGGCTACTGAATACAAAACTGGAAACACAGCTGGGATTGCAGCTATCATCAAACTATTGATTACTTTTTTAATTAAAAAAAAAAAACCCACACTCACAAAAGGGTTCAACATTTGCTCCTGTTATCATTGCCATTTAGATATAATTTTGGAAATTCCTCATAAGTCTGGATTTGAATTAAAGGAGAAAAAACCATTGTATATGGAAGGCTACTAACAGTCCACTGTCAGAGCCACTATCAAACATCAAGCAATTTAGGTCATGAACTCTTTCTAGTACCAGGGTGCAAGATCTTTCTTTTCTGCTGTTAAATAATGTCATTAATACCCTCCTTCCCTGCTGCCACAGTGGTATCAGGCTATGTGACCTAGACATACTTTCCTGCATCTGACCTTTCCCCTTTTCTTATAGATCTGTCATGTAATAGAAGAAAAACAAATTGACATATAAGTAGCTTAACGAGTCAAACTTTCTTAACACTAGTATAAGGAAAGTACGACTTTCCTTTAAAAAAATGCAAATAGACCACTGTGCTCATTTGATACATTTTGCCTTCCATCTGATCACTGCTGCACAGGAGAAGGGGAAATTAAACACTGCATTAACTGGTCCCTACAGTTCACTCTTTTCTGGGCATTTTCAGACTTGCTGCCCAGTATCTTTTGGTCAGTTCTTAAATAAACTTGAAGAAATACTGTATTGATTTTGATACAAGGAAATCAATAGAATAAGGGGACAAAAATCTGTTTTTTCTATCTACAAGATGCTTTTGTTCAGTCTTACTTCATTTGGAAGAAGTAACAGACAGCTATCAAAATGGTTGTGTTATAAAAAGTCATAAATAACAGCCTGAGAATATTATGGTACATTAAGACAGCATATGAAAAGGCTCTCATTTACTTGCAGATCTTCTTAACCTTCCTACCATTCTGACTGTGAATAAGGTTCGACAGTTTCTCTCCTGCCATACCATGCTGAAATCATCACACAGTCACTACCACTGTCTCTTAAGGTCAAAGAATAGTTTTCATGTCACAACAAACATGTAAAAAATTGAGGTGGTTGCCCAAAAGGTTTAATTTCTTTAGTGTCCCAACTGGCCGAGTAATTTTAACAAAATGAGTTTCCTCCTAAATCTTCTTACATTTCTTGGCTAACTGGAAAATGGTGTGAAATCCTCATAATTTATTTTATGATATTCATTCACCTCTTTATATAAAGGAGTTCTGAGATGCTTAAATAAAATTAAGTAGAGAGTAGAGTAGAGAGCAATCGTATGTTGCAGGGGAATAGATGGAAAAGCAGTGGTGTTTTATCCTGAGGAAAGTGCTCAGCATGACAGAAATGAGCATTTACCACTTTGATGAAATAGTAGGGAAATTATGAGGGAATCTTATTATTTATTTGTTTTAAAAGTGACACTCTAAATTCATGACACAGAACATAAACATAAAGAAGAAAGTCACTCAAGGTTTTTTGTGTCATACCTTAACTGCGAGTTGTGGAGTTTGGGGTTTTTTAATTTTTTTTTTCAGTGAAGCAGATGAGGCTTGTCCCTCAACACTTCCATGACTGCATTCACACTTAGATTGACCATATTTGTATAATCGTGGGTATTTTGTGTATAGGCCACCTGCGCATTTCTCTTACTCCTGAGACAAATAAGTGAACAGCAGGGACTGTGTTTCTCCAAGTAACATGGGGGGAGGTAGGGTTGTTCGCTGAAGTTTAAATCTCTACTTGCATTACCAGACTGCTACATTTCTAGCATTTGGGGATTTTTCAGCTTTACTGGCAGTAATTTATAGCAGCTCGGTGTATAAACTCTTTCTTTCCTAGATCCTATTTAAAGTGTCCTTTTGCTTCTTTTCCTCTATTCTTCTTGCCCATGGTAGCATGAAAGTATTTGAAGATGATGAAGTGAAATGTTTGATCTTTTTGCAGTGTTTCTGCATGGACACAGTGCATTATCTTGTGTGTCACTAGATAACACCTAGGGGGAAAAAAGACCCTGAAAATATAAAAATAATCATATATGAAAAGATTTCATTTTGCCCCATTGCTTCTGAACAAACTTAAACAGCTGCTGACAGCTCAAGAAAACTTTGAAAAATGTTCCTTTTAGAACCTACTGTAATATATCATATTTTTTTGTATATTTAACTTCTCTTATTCTTTCTTTCTGAAGGCATTTGCATGAGAATGAGATCCTTCTTTCCGGTATTTTGCTGACTCTTGCAGCAGATTTGGTCCAGGCTGCTTGTACAAGACTTCTGGCAGAGCTTGTGACTTTTCAACACTTGCAAAGCTTCTTCATGGTCAAAGAGGTCAGGGAGGAGGAAGTTTATGTCTTGTTCCTGCAAGTTAGCAAAGTGCAGAGCCTACTGCAGTTTGCAGAAGAATTACACTTATGAACTAGACCTGGCTATCTGGACTCTTCACAGTTTGAAGAGGCAAGCTCTTCCAAAGTCCTTGTGGGGCCCACTTCTGTAAGTGCACTCTCTACGCCTCAAGGCTAATGCAGCATAGCACTTACCCTCATAGTTAATTCCCAGCACACTGATTAGCTTTTGTAGATCTGGGCCAAACACACTATGTCTCATGCAAGACTGAGCACTGCCTGTAATGATAAAACAAAGTGAACTTTCCACTGTCAAGTCTTGAAATCTTTGATATGCATGGAAAGTTCTACCTTAACTTCATTTGTTTGTGCCTCTCTGCACTTTCTGAGAAAAGCTTAAGAAAGGCTGCTCCCTTGTGGTTTTTCTAGCTAGGCAAGAATATGGACTTCTCATAAAATCAGATATTATGCATTTTTTAGTTCAAAATTTTAAACCCAGAAAAAGCATTGATAGTAATGCATTAGAGAAGCCAGTTGTACTCACCATGCTCCCAGGTGTTTAAATACTTTAGCAGTTCTCCCAGGAGTAAAACCTTGAACAAATGATTAAGTCAGTTATCTAAACTGCACGGCATCTGCTCAAGAAAAATGGAACCTCTGAACCTTCTTACATTTGTCATGTCCAGGGACAAATATCACTGTGATTCAAGGGAAGATTCCCAGAAAGCAGTTGTCAGGCTCTGGGCCCACAGTCCAGGCCACAGGAAGGGTGAATTCACACAGCTGCCATAGTGCTGGAAGAGCCCTCTCCCAGGGCACACCAGGGCTCCCAGCACAAGCTGGACCATCAAGCCTTATGTGTCTGGGCAGGCAATCAGGGTGGGCAGAACAGAAAGAATGAGGGCAAAAGTATCCTTTTTAAGGCTAGAAGGTTGGACAGAGAAGAACCTTAACAAGTTCAACAAAGGGAAGGATGGGGAGGAATAACCCAGCACACCAGGACAGGTTAGGGGGTGACCTACTGGAAAGCAGCTCTGTGGAGAAGGACCTGGAGGTCCTTCCTCATGGAAGCTGTCCATGAGCCAGCAGGATGCCTTTATGGCTAAAATGGTATCCTGCTCTGCATTGGGAAGAGCATTGCCAGCACGTCACAGAAGGTGATCTGGTCTCTCTAGCCTGCCCTGGTGAGGCCACATCTGGAGTGCTGTGTCCAGTTCTGGGCTCCTCAGTACAGTAATGACATTGAGGTCCTGAAGCAAGTCCATTTGAGGGTTACAAAGATGCTTAGGGGACTGGAGCATCTCTCTTATGAGGAAAGGCTGATGGATGTGGGGCTGTTTAGCCTGGAGAAAAAATAACTGAGAGGGGATATTATCAATATGCACAAATATCTTAAGGGAAGGTGTCGAGAGGATGAGGCTGGGCTCTTTTCAGTTCAACCCAATGACAGGACAAGGGGCAGTGGACAGAAATTGAATCACAAGGAGGGTGAACACTTTGAGGGTGACATAGGACTGGAACAGGCAGCCATGAGAAGTTGTGGAGTCTTCTTCTTTGAAGGTATTCATAACCCAACTGGATGTGAAACAGTGCAACCTGCTCCAGGTAAACCTGCTTTAGCAAGGAGGTGGTTACTAGATGATATCCAGAGGTCCCTTCCAAACCCAAGCATTCTGTGATTCTGTGCAATACTTCCAGAGACTGAGAATTGACACCCCCACTCTGAAAACAAAGAGCAACAAAAAGAGGAAAGAAATTGAATGCTCTGAAATCATTACCATTTTTTTATTATTGACCTAGGCCCACATAAATTAATTCAGCAAACTATGCTTTCTACATATAACGCCAATTCAATGGCATTTAACCATGCAGATCTACAAACTATGTTGTGTAGACTGTGTGAATGTGTGTTAATAGGCATACCTGAATTAAATAAACAGTTGGAAACTGCAGGCTCGGGGACTTTGGAATACCATATGGAGTCTTTCAGATGTAAATTACCAGCTGAAATTCAGCCTGGGTCAGTAAAAATCCAAATTGTTGCATTCTAATAATTGTTCAGTGGCCTATATGAAATTAGTTGATTGACATGTCTACAAATTACAAACACAATTGCTGCTAATAGAGCCTCTCAGGGAAACTGGAAATTTCATGGGCATGGAGAATGAACTGTCAATTCATCCTCAAGGTGAACTCTTCATGTCAGGAAAAGGCACCTGGGGGAGCTGTATAGTGCTACTTTTCATGCTTAGACTGTTCTGATTAATTATTATAATTTATTATTTGTACAGTCTTCTATTGCAGTATCACCTTTAGGCTGAAATCTTAGATTATCTACTTTACCAGGAATGACAAACACACTTTTCTAGCATCAAATCATTTGCACTTAAAAGTCCATCTATAAACTGCTCTGGAAATCTGGTCAGATCCCTTAGTACAGTGTAAGGTGGGATGACTAGGAAATATGGGAAATGAGCTTAAGAACTGCCTAAACTTCACAACAAGGTCATATCAAGGAATCAGTTTTCCTCTGTGGCAGTCCACTACTTTTCCAGAGCTCTAGTATGTCAGAAAACTGTAAGATACACTAATAAGACACCTGCTAGTTTTAGAAATTACGTTCTAGCATGGCAAAGACTATTTTTGGGAAGAAATTTCAGATTTTTAATTTCATATTAGTCTGGTAGGAAGTTGTCTGAAGGGTAAGTCCTCTGAGGAACTGGTGGAAGGAGAGCATAAGTCTTATAAGGAATGGTTGAGGGAGCTGGGGTTGTTTAGCCTGGAGAAGAGAAGGCTGAGGAGTGACCTTATCACTGCCTACAACTACCTGAAAGGAGGTTGTAGCCAGGTAGGGGGGCTGCCTCTCCTCATAGGTAAAAAGCTACAGGACAAGGGGACATGGCCAAAAGCTGCACTAAGGAAGGTTCAGTTGAACATTAGGATGAATTTCTTCACAGAAAGGGTTGTCAAGAATCAGACTGGAGTGCCCAGGCAGGTGTTGAAATTGTCATCCCTGGAGGTATTTGAGGAAAGAAAGACTGGATGTGGTACTTAGTACTCTGCTCTAGTTGAGATGGTGTGATCAATGAAAGATTGGAGTTGATGATCTTGGATGTCTTTTCCGACCTAATTGATTCTGTGGTTCTGAGAAAAATGAGGGAAGAGTTTTTCAGTGTTTATGATCACGTGTATATGTTTAGAAAGCTTCTATATATCAGTAGACAGATTAAAAACCCCTATGCTTAGTTTTCAATCGCATCAAAAATTTCATCAACATAGTAAACACTGTTGAGTTTTAATACAGATTAAAAACATTGCATCAATTTTTTCTTTTTTTTTTTTTTCAATTATGTGTTGTTCATGTTTAAAACAAGGTTCAAGCACTGCCAAAAATGACCCTTTCTCCATAAAAATTTTACAAATTCTTATGGGGAAAAAAGGAAGCATCCTGTATTGGCATCACACTTATATTACTATTTCCATTACAAATGTGATAAAATATTCACAAAGATAATTTCATCTAGTGGGTGATGTAGGGCCAGGATCAGCTGTCACAGGACAGATATTACCTCTGTCATTGCATGATAGAGTGTGCTCATTGCTTCATCCCACAGCTCTAGCTCCCTTAGCTCTTTTGTCAGATCCATCCCAGGGAGAACAGTAGTAAACGGTATGAAAGAGAAAGAGAGGTTGGTATATAATTTTTCCTCAGTGCTATCACCTTGGTGAGATGCTGTTGAAAGACAAATTAACTTCAGCACTGACAGAACACTGAGTATTTCTGCAGCATTATACCTACGAGCATCTTGAAAATACCTTACACATCTGAAAGAGATGAAATTACTTAGATAAGTGGAAGATGTATGCCCACTCTGGAACTGGCAGCATATGAAAGCCACCCTTCCCAAGAACTGATGCCATTAACTAAAAGAGAGTCAGGTCTCAAGCTTTGCCTCTCAGTGGAAAGACACTGCTTAAGCAACAGTGAAATATTGCCGGTCAAAGGAGCGTGATGCCTGCCAAAGCACTCATGTCACACTCTGTTTCACACTAAAACATAAAGCCCAACCCATTTCCTTTCTATGCAGCGTTATAAAATCACCTAAAAGCTTGCAACTTCTTCAAATGCATGTGGCTTCTTTATTGAACATTGCCTTATTTATAACATAATGATTTGCAATAAATATTCCTTCTTATTTTGGTCATGTATTTTTCTGACCAGTAAGTTTTCATTCTTTCATGTAGATTGGAAAAGAGAAATTCTGTAGCATGGCTTTTCTCTGTTGTTAGTTTATTGTCTCAATTTCTGCTGGCCTTGCTGTCTTTTCTTTTCTGGCAAATTAACTAGCCTTCTACGCAGAATTATATAAATTAGAATTTCATTTGTCAAGGCTCCCTAAGGGCCAATAGATTATATTTATCTGGAATATAATCACAGCTTAGCTTAAAAAATTTAAAAACCCACCCCATATACCACGCTAAAATGATCCTATCATTTATGTTTTTGTAACGGAATTGTTAGACAGAGAATTATAATTAGTGATAAAGAGAGATGTTGCTCTGGAGGTACGCTAATCATCTTGAATTTCTGCTAAAGTAGCACAAAACAAAATGTAAGTGTTGGCTTTCAGACCAAAAAATTGCATCTTACATTTATCAAAAACAAAGCCAGAAAATATTGTGTACTTTGGCTGAAATATGGTGGACTGGGAACGGAGATCCACCAAGGCTGGGACCATCAATAAAAGTTAAATGTGGCTCACTCTTATCATTTCTATAAAACATTATTTTTAAAAAGATACATTTTTCAATGCATACAATCTGTCTTATGGCATATAAGTGGTGTTTATCACATTATTCCAAATACCTCTTGTGTGTTTTGTAATAGAAAACTTTTCATGAAAGGTATCTATCTGTCTAAAGGTACAGATTTGGCTGGCACATATATGTTCTCATACAGAAAGATTCATAACTGGGTGTTGCCAAGGAGCTCTTGCTTGAAGTTAGATACACAGCTATGATGGTCAACCAAGTCTTGAATTTAGCCCACATCTTTATTTTCTGTGCAGTACTTTTAATATGTTCTCACTCTATATCAGACATTCCCCCAAGAAGTAATGTTTTTAGGAAAAATAGCCAACAAAAGAATACTAAGATCCAGCTCAGTACATCCACTTCATTTTTCCCTTAATGCCTTAAAAATATTTCTGAATACAAGCTTTGTAAAAGAAGACCTGTTATTTTCTGTATAGGTTCCTGTGCTCTGGCTTTAAATGCACTGAACTGTATTTAAAGAGTAGGTATAAAGGGCACTTTTCTTTAGCTGTACTGAAAAACATTTTTGCCTCCGATAAAATAATGTCAATAATGAAAGTCTTCACGATGACACAAAATAAAGAAATAAATAAATCCCTTAACTTATTTTCCCTTTCATTTGCTTTTCTTTTAGATGCCTTCTACCAAAGGCAGTGTTTATTAGGTTTCCCTCTGACATGAGAAAACTATAACATAAAACTGGAAATTTCAGGTTTGATTTTATTATACTCTTATAGTTTAGGGCTTCTGCCATATAAGAAGCTGCAATTTTCTATTTACTCAATTAAAGAAATGTATTTGCTTTAAGATGTGTTCTCATATTTTACATTTGCTGGCTCATAAGCCACCTCAAATTCTGGAAGATGAAAACATAAATTGAAGTACTGAACAAGGTCATTCCTTACCAAATCCAAATCATGTGGAGAAATTATTATATCAAGAGGTGGGATGCATTTTTTTAAAAAGGAAATTTTTTTCATTCTTTTTTCAGTAATCTTTCATTTGTTTTGTTTCACTGCAATAAGGAAAATGTTACTTTGAAGGGCAAAAAGACAACAGAAAAAATGGGTCTGAACTTAACCAAAAAAAATCAAAGCTAATATGCTTTAGGGTTTTTGTATTTTAGGCTCTATTCTTTGCTCTGCTGCTATTCCATAATAGTACATTTTGAGGGTAGACCTTGTAAAATTGTGTGTCCAGGTTTTTTACTGTTCCAACTATTCTGTATCTATTTGCAGAAATGTTCAGATCAGACACTCTTCTCCATACAAGTGCTAACAGACCAGCCCTAATCTGATGTCAGGAAAGATGTGCAAGCTTTCTTTTACAGGGAGCCATGGTATGAGACATTCATAGGGATGCTTTCAGCTGTAGCAGGAACCATTTCAGTCAAATCTGAGAGTTTCAAAAATATGTAAGCTCTTTCATCTACAGATTCCTCTACCAAAACAGCTTGGAAGAAAGAACCTCATTAGGATGATCTGGTGGCAATAGCATTCACTTCAGGAACCCCTGTTGAAACCAGTTCTCTGCTTGGCCTTTGGGACCATGATTAGACCAGAAAGACCCTGATTCTCATAGGGTTGTGGGTGCTTAACATCCACTTAAACAGTTTGAGTGGGGTTAAGTGTTTTATACAGCTTTGTGAAGCCATGTCTTTTTCACATCTCAAGGTGTGTCTGTATCATAAGTTAGAATTAAGACCACTCCAGTTAAATTCAGGAGCCAAAGCATAAAAGAAATCTGGACCCTCCACACCAGATAACCATATGATGTGTAAGAGAATAAATTTCTGGTTCTGTAACTCAAAGTACCTGCACTGGGACCAACCAAATAGCTCTATATGATTTTTCATCTGAGGGTTCAATTAAATCAATGCTAACTTGTCTTGCAACATGATCCATGTATATTCTGTATATATTCTTTCCCATCCATAATATAGATCCAGATTCTTTATCTGTTTCACAAGGACATTGTGGGGATGAGATTTACCGACAAAAGTGAAACACTGGATGGCTATGATTTTAAGACTGAACCAGTAACCTTCATCAATTTAAAAATTATTATAAAATAAAAGGATTGGACCAGCCCTGCAAAATGAGGTTGTGAAGATGAACTGGGAGAATACTGATTGGGAAAAGAGCTCCAGGAAAAAAAAATAAATCTTCAGAGAAAATACTAGTAGCAAATTATAATTTTGTTAGACTTACTCATTTTGCAAGCTGCTTCTATTCTACAAGTTCAAGAAGGAGCATTCAAAAAATGAAGCGTACCTTAAATCCACATGGCAGAATGGAAAATCCAGTGCAATAGTCATCTCCTCAGGGTTTTTTTCTTAGATTAATTTATTCTGTCATAAAATTCAAAAGCTAAAATTTGATTAGCACTTCTTCCAAAAGTATTCATCACTTTTGCAACTAAGGCTTTTTGCTGCTTGTTTGGTTGGTTGGTTGGGTTTGGTTTGTTGTTGTGGGGTTTTTTTTGATGAATATAGAAAAGCATTGGTTCTAAAGACAGATATTCTTTGCTGAATTAATTCAGTAGTGCCAGACACCGTGCAATTGACAGTGTTTAAGAAAGCATACTGCCAGGCTGAACTCAGGTCTTTACATAGTGCATGGAACAAAGATAATGTAGTAATATGCAGAGACTTTCATCCAAGGATCACAAAGCATTAATAGAAATGTGTAAGTTGGTAATAAGATTTCTGGTTTACAGCAGAGGAAACTGTGCCTTTTTTTATTCACACAGAGAATGAGTTTCCTGTAGCAGTTGCAAGAGTCACTTACCTACAGCTCTGAAGTAGACCAGAGCATTGCCTGGAGCTAGAAAAACCATCCTAATGAAAACTAACTGATCTCTGACTTCGTACAAGAAAGGAGCCTGAAAGACTTTAGCCTCTGGGCCAGAGCCTATACAAGGATACCCCAGGCTTAGGCTGGGTTTTATGTCAGCTGTATGGCAAGTGGCTTGGGAGCCACCAACTGGCAAAACTGTTGCAAACCAAGGAAGATCCCTGACACCCAGACGAGACTCCACTCTCAGTGTGGTGAGTCCCCAGGGTGCCAAATTACTCCTACCCTACAGCAGTAGATTTGTACATTCATGCCTCTACAGTAGAATGTAAGGCTCCCTGGGAATCCTGCCTCTAATGTCTTGAAAGAGCACTGAACATCTTGCATTCAAGTAATAGGTATTCTCCAACAATTTTTTTTTTCCAGTGTAAATTTTCAAGTAGTTTTGTACCTTTGTGCTCCCCTTGACAAATGCTGATGAAAATAACTTAGCACACACACGGATGTGCACAAAGGATAAGGAAAAGCCTCAACAGAAACCTGAAAGATAGACATCCTGGTTATGCCTGCTGACTTCTCCCAGAGATTTGCTGATTCTTTCAGTCTTTATCAAAGAATCTACCAAGTGCTTTAAAAAGTGTTTGATTAGCATGGGTTCTTACTGTTGAGACAATTAAACACTGCTCTATCTGTTAAAAATAGAGAGATTTGATGAGAAAACTTGGATAATTCTACCCCAGCAGAGGGCTATAAAAATTACCCTGTGAAGAGACAAGATTATTTCAGGAAAGGGTTGTCTGAAGTTTATAGAAGACACACAAAAGAGAAGCTTATGCAATAAGTTTTGTTCTGCACTAAATACATTTTCCAAGGGGGAATATGGTTGTGGAAAAAACCACCTTGACTTTCTGAATGCAATTTATGCCTTGCAAAGTCTGTGAACCATTTAAACCAAGTTAAGCTTCAAAATTCCTGGGATTAAGCTAAATGCTTTATAAATCCTATATATAATTATGTGAAACTCCTGACATATCTGTATTCTTAATATATTCTGTATGCTGCTAAGATCCTGGGCTGGGATTTTCTAGGCAGTCTAAAGGAATTATGTTCCACACTGTTTTGAAAATCCTAGCATCAGGTGATTGTATTAAAATTGCCTATTTATACTACTGATAAATAAGCAATATTTTTAAACAGTTCAGTTCGGTTGCAATATGAATTATTTATACAGTCTTGTGGGAACCTAAAGAAAATTAAGAAATCCAACAACAGTGTTCAGGAGAAGTAGTCTCATCATAATGAAGAGAACAGTGACTAGGATCTTTGAAAGATGACGCAGGTTTAAGTGACTTGTCTTTCCACCTCTGCCATCCAGAATGCAAAGAGCCATCAAGTCCCCTTTGAACTGGACAAAAGAGAAAAATAGAGTCTCTCTGCAACCCCTGTGATAAGAGAAAGAAAGAAAGATTGGGTTTTAAATCCTCTTTCATAGTTCCCTTACAATATAGGAAATCCTTGCTGGTATACACATTCAACTTTGTTTTCTGGTTTCATTGCATTATATGTCCAGACAAGGAAATAGCAATAGTATTTCAACCCTGAAAAAGCCGTGCTTTAGACTCGTTCCTGTCTATCAGGACCTTGTCTCCACATGATTAAAAAGAATTGATACTGGCAGTTCACATCTGCTCCTTTTTACACTGAGCTGTCCTGTTTGCTTTACTTTCCTCACTCTCCTGAAAGAGAAGCAAAATAGTTTTCTATTTAAAAATTATTATTTCTTTTGTAAAACAAAGGTAATATGTTACCTGGTCTACCTATTTACAGCTTGTGACAATTCACGGACATTATCTCAGGTTTGGTATATATCAGAACACAGATTGAAAAATGTCTATTGTAGACATGGGGAATAAACTCCTCAAGAGTTTCTTCAGTGTTGTAGGTGTGTATGCTCTCGCATAGCAATGCTGTCACAAAATTTATCTGTAAAACACAGAAACAAAAATCTCTTGTGGGTTTAATATTAGTAATCTACATTCCTTTATTTAACCAGCTTGCAATAACATGTTCACTCAGATGTCATTCCCTAGCTTATCAAAGATTTTGGACCAGAGATCACCTTTCAGGCTGCAACACTTGCACTGTAAGGAGTTTGGCTTCTTGCTGTTCCCTCAACACAGACAGTTTCAAAGCAAAGCCAGAACAACAACAGCTGGCAGCAGCTTCCTGCCTCAACCCGCTGGAAGTGATGAACAGGCAACTATATCATTTATGAATGATGTACAGCACTAAGTGATATATGAAATGATACATTAAATCCCCTTTATGTAACTTGCACGTTGCAAAATGTGTCAGTCTGTAAACTACCTTTTTCCCCCCTCCTTGAGAAAACAAACTCATTGTAAATATAGAAATCCCTTTGCAATACACCTTATGTTGTTTTGAATGTGCTTGTTTAGCAAAATAAACACTGAGGTAAGCTATAGCTTCCACATTTCTGATTTTTATTTTTTTTTGGTGTGACATAGCATCATAACTTAAAAAGTAAATACCCAACACATGTTGGTAGCAATCAGATTACTGGCACACATGTGGCCACCCTTACAATGAGTCTCACAACATCACTTTTAGTGGCACAGAACAGAGATCAGCAAAGAGCACATGACAAATTAATCTTGATCATTAGATGACACATCAGATCATGCTGTGTATCTGGTAACCTACCTGTCTGTGCAGGGGTAAAAATAAGATTCTTAACAGGTAAATGTAAAATAGATGCATACAATGAACTTTCAAAACTATTTCAATGAAGAAAAATAACAATAAATATTACTCAAGCCTGAAATAAATCAAGGAATTGCATCTATTTTCCATTTTCAAAAACTTTTTCTTTCCTCAGATGTGTTTCCCTAGACAGGCATTATAGTATGCCATGTATAGTGTATAGTTTAGGAATGGCATTCTCCAATTTAGTGTTCCGGATGAAACACCTCAGACTGTGCGCTGCTCACTCACTTCCCTCCATACCTTCCCCTGAGGCAGGATTGAGCAGAGAATTGGAGTCATAAAAGGTAGAGATTTCGGGTTAAAATAAGAACAATT
The DNA here is from genome assembly GCA_036023395.1 of Myiotriccus ornatus. Lineage (NCBI taxonomy): Eukaryota > Metazoa > Chordata > Aves > Passeriformes > Tyrannidae > Myiotriccus > Myiotriccus ornatus. The sequence goes on from JAYRBT010000082.1 coordinate 98,087,466, forward strand.
CATAGAAACGGCAATGAAATAAGAAAACGAACAGCAGCGACAATATGACTAACAGTGTACAAGGTAGCAAAGGATTCACACGGGAGTGCCCTCCACCCTGAACCCAGTGCCCCAAGACTGCACGCTCCACCATCAGTCCAAACCAGAGACCCATCCCCTCTCAGTCCACTACACATGGCATGAGGCAGTATAGAATAACTCCAAAGTCCTGGCCATGGACCTCCTGGCTGCTGCAAAAATTAGCCCTGTCCTGGCCAGAACCAGGACACAGTGTCTGCTGAGGGTTTACCACCACTCAAGGACACTTCATTTAGTATACCTGGCTCTCTGAAAACATCAAGGGAGAGAAAATATTTAGGAAAGCACGCCCATTGTGCACTAATGCTTCTTGAAAAAGAGAATAAGCAAATACAAACTATGCAGAGTTCAAATTTTATTTCATCTAGTTTTACAGCACCTTTACAGGTTTTTAGATGAATTCCTCTGCCCATATGCAAAACTTGTTCTCTAATTTGTTCTCTGCTTTCTTCACCTTCATTCACTTCCTGTTGTTCAGCCTTATCCGCTGTCTACAGGTAGACACTAGATGTTGAGCTTTTCATGATCTTATAGTTGCTAAATGTTTGACTTTTGCTTATCTCTTGTCATCTGCTCAGTTGGACGGGACTGTTCAGCTTTGTTTTCTGAAGCAGGAGTATGATTTTAAGTCTTCAATTAAAGTCTCTCTTGTCTCTAAAATCACTATGCTTTCTGGCACCTAAGGAAGGGAAATTTCATTCTCACTGTAATGCAGTTATAACATTGCACATAAAAAGTTTATGAATAACATTTAATTTTGCAAACTCTGAAGTGATGTAATATGGAATTAGCTACTAATGTAAACAATGTTGCATCCTGTTCCTACTTGATGCTAAGAAAGGTATTCCTGAATGAAGTATGACTATAACCTGGAAAAAATAATTAACTCCATCAGACAGATGCAGATGCTGAACACAGAAGATTGCTTTCATGTGCTCTATGGAGCAATCTAGAATAAAAAACAACTGGCCCAGTTATATCAGTTACTCTCTTAATTTCCCTATTGCAAGGGAAGGCAAAAAGTCTGCACCAAACTAGACAAATAGAACATAAACAAACCCTAGCTTCTAATTGCTGTGTGCAACCTCATGCAAGAATCACAAAGGCCCATGGGTCTTGCTTTCTTACAACCTTGTTTTACCCTTAGAGTCAGTCAGGACATCTATTGAAAACTACAAAAAGGAAATTTTTTTAAAATTTTCTCTTTGTTGGGCTTCAGTAATTACTCAGAAACCCAGGAACAGAATTTTAGTAAAAGATAGAATACTTGGGCAAATTTTCTTCTCCCTTTGGAGGAGATGGGAGAACTTTATCTCTTTACTTTCACTTTGCTTTCCTTGAGGGTGAGATTCCTGAGAAACAACTAAAGCTTTAAAATTAGTAACCATAACAAATAATGAGATTGAACTGAGCAGCAGCTGGGATAGACAATGGATGACCTTTAATGTTACAGGCTTGTGTCATGGGTTTGCTCTGGGCCAATTTTCTCTCACCCCCCACACAACTGCTATAAGTTGAGAGAAGGTTTATGCAGACAAAAGAGATCTGATTGAGGAGAATAATATTAAGATTTATTACTAGTAAGATAAAAACTAAAGAACTATATAAATAACAATTCTAATTAGGCAAAAAAGTTATGTATTTACAAAAATACCCCTCCCCCCTTGTATCAGTTCGGGAGGAGAAGCATTTTCTTTACCATTTCTGGAGCTACAGGTCTTTTAAATAATTTTGCAGCACTTGAAAGTTTCTCCTCTATTATCTTTAGGATGACAGCTCCGACTTGTCACACCTGGAACTGTTTCTCTTTCTCTCTCTCTTCTATGTCGGCCTCAGGGCTGGGCCTACCCCTTCCTGGGCTAAGACCAGGGGCTGGGGTGTTCCCCAGGCCCTGTAGGGTCTTCCATGGACTTCAAGGGGACACTTGTCTGCCATGGTCTTCCCACAGGGTCACGGGGGATAATGGCTTTGAGTCCACCCCTGTTTCCTGTGGGGTCCCTCCTCACAAGAGACAGTCCTTGATGGACCTCTCTAGTGTGAGTCCACCTTCGGGCAACAGTTCTTCCATTCTCTGCTGTCCCTCAGGGTCACAAATTCAGCTGCACCAGCACGGATCCCTCGCTGGGATCACCCAAATCCTACCTGGGTTGACTTGCTCCAGCGTAGGTCTCTCTCTCCATGGGCCACAGGTCTCCAGCAGGACTCTGTTTCATCTTAGGTCTCCCATGGAGTCACAGCTTCATGCACTCCCCTGTTTCGGCGTGGGCTCCTTCATGACCTGCAGAAGGATGTCTCCCCTCTTCAACAATCTTCCACAGGCAGCAGGGATTTTTAGTTTTCAGTCTCTTCCCTGCTGAAGTGGGGGGGTAGGGGGGAGAAGGAGTTTCCCCCCGTCTTCTGGCTTCTTTTCTCTCTCCTGCAGCTGCTAGCTTTGACCTTGGAGGCTCCATTATCTCTGCCTGCCTGAAATTCCTTCTGCAGCATGTCTTGTCCAGGCAGTCTTTCTTTAGAGTTTTTTCTTAGACTCTGTTACAGGAGAGAAGGGGGCCTGGCCCCCCTCGCCCGGGCCAGACTTGGCCTCGGGTCGGGGGTGCAGACATCCAGGACCAACAGGGCTGGCTGCGATGCTGGCTCTCCCATTTTCTTCTGTGCCACAACTTTCTTTTCCATTTTCTTAAATATGTAATTGGCAGAGGCGTTACTAAAACTTTCGATCAGCTTTGCTCCAGAAATCCACCTGGAAAAAACTATTTTCAGCCCTGGGGGGAGCGGGGGTGGTCGGTAAACCCATGACAGCTTAATAAATACATAAACATATGATCCCACCAGTTTTCAAATGCAGTTTTATTGTCCTTTTTTCCACAGACTTGTGTATTTCTCTCCAGAGAAACCAAGGTGCATACATGTGACATACTCTTATATTCAAAATCCTGTTCTAGGCAAAAAGAAGACACAACTTATATAGAGAGCCAAAAATGTATTGTTAGTCTAATTAAAGTCTTAACAGCCTAATCAAACACAATAAACAGTTACTACTGTAGTTGTAATTAAACTGAAAGTCATTTTCTGAATTACCTAATTATTACTGGAAAAATTCCTTAATCATACTGCTACACATTTTACACATATACATACCTTTCTTCTGGTATTGTGTTCCTTCTGGTGTTGTGGCACCTTCTAGTGCCCCACTGGCTTACTCTTAAAGAATAAAGGAGAGAGGTACAATGATTCCATCTTCTGACGGGATGACTGGGGAAACAATCCCTGTTCTCAATTTTCAGACCACTTGACAATAATTTTTTTGTGTTATCTACCAAATGTGCTCGCTTTCACTTTTTTCCTTGGTACTGAATTTCACATCTTACTTGTTTTACTGTTCTTTTTGCTAACTCTGGCACTGATTTACCTGTCGCTCAGGTTTGCACCCCTTTAATAAGTAGTGACCATGAGGATTAATGGGCTTTTGCAATCGGAAGCCTCTGTATCCTCCTATGCATATACTGTCTTACAGTAATTTTTTTTTTTCTTAGGGTCATAAAAGGTTCAGTCTGCATAGAATTGCTAGTTATTATTACTGCCAATTAATTAACATTATGCACTGTGCTGTGCAACAGTGAAAAACTAAGCTAAGTCTCCTAACTGGGAGACAATTGCTATGATGCCTACAAGAAGTCTAAAAATAACCTCAGGTCAAAGGAAGAACAGTGTAAGATAAAACATATGCAGGTATTCTTTCCAAGAATGCCAAAGCAGTGGAAAGATTTAAAAAAGGTTTATTTCAGATGCAAGGACCACTTCTTAACAATGCTGCACACACCGGGCCTACGGGAAAAAGACAACGTCCCACCTCCTCCAAGGTTTTTTGAATCTTCTGTTTATCCTTCCCCCCTGTCTCTGGCCTAAGAAGGCCCTTTACATCTACAAACACATTATCTCTGTACATGCCAGGGAAAGAGAGAGCTTGCTCACCGTTTCTCCCTGCAACTTTCTCTGAAATGCAGAAGGAAGAAAACCATCTAACCCATTTGAGAAGGCATTTTACAGTCTTCCTAAGTGAAGTCGAGTTCTAGCTTTCTGTCACAAATTCTTCCAAAACTGTACCTATCCCTACACACAGACAAGTCCTGAAGCACTCCACTATTAAGGTCGGTACAAAACCTGTCCTGTTACAGGTAATACCACAGTTGTATTTTTTGAGCTGCAGCACAGAGCTAGAGACAAATTGTCAGATGATCTGCCTTTCCCTTAGATCCACAGGCCAGAGAACACAAAAGCCTTTCTGTGTCTGAGGTTACAGATGTAGGTTCTTGTAAAACCTGAGCCTGCAGCTGGGAGTAAGGTTATCAAACTTCCACTGGCCTAGAGAAATTATTTTTCATCTCAGTCAGTACCTTTGTGCTGCTCAGCCGTGATGTTTCAAACCAATGGCATATAGTAAACAAGGATGGCTTTTACTCTTTCCTATTCTTACTTTCACTTTATGTATTTAAACACTGACATTGATGCAGAACTGCATTTCATGCCGCAGTAGCACTGTTGTGAGGTTTGGTAGTGTTGTGGTTTTGCCCTGGGCCAATTTGCTCTCACACCCCCTACACAATTACTCTAAGTTGAGAGAAGGTTTATGCAGACAAAAGAGACTGGATTTGGGGAAAATGGTATGAACATTTATTACTAGCAAAATAAAACTACTAAAGAACTATATCTATAACAATTCTACTTAAGTAAAAGGTACTATATATTTACAGAAGTACTCTTCCCCCTTTTATATCAGTCCAAGGAGGAGAAGCAGTTTCTTTCTCCATTCTCGGAGTTCCAGCTCTCTTCAATAACTCTGCAGTACTTTTGTCACAGCTAGAACTCTTTCTCTTTTTCTCTTGCTCTGTGTTGGCCTCCAGAGCTGGGCTTACCCCTCTCCTGGGCTAAGACTGGAGGCTGGGGGTTACCCAGGCCCTGCAGGGTTTTTCATTGGCTTGCAAGGGGACACTTGCCTACCATGAGTCTTCACCACAGGGTCACAGGAGATAATGGCTTTTGAGTCCACCCCTGTTGCCTGTGGGGGTCCCTCCCCACGGGAGAACAGTCTTTGATAGACCTCTCTGGCATGGGTCTAGCATGGATCCCTTACTCGGATCCCCACATCTCACCTGAGCCTTTCTTGCTCCAGCGTGAGGTTCTCTCAGGGTCACAAATCTTTAGCACCAACATGTATCCTTCACTCGGATCCCAGCATCTTACCCAGGCCGTCTCGCTCCAGCGTAGGTTTCCCTCAGGGTCACAAATTTTCAACAGGACTCTGCCTCATTTTAGTCTTCTCTCATGAATTTTCGGCTTCTTGGTACATCTACAAGCTCTTCAGTGAGCCGCATGGGGCGTCTCCTCACCCCAACAAACTTCTATAGGTGGCAGGGATTATTTTTTAGTCTTTTCCCTGCTGAAGGGAGAGAGTGAAAGGGGGAGAAACAGCCCCTCCTCCTTCGAACTTTCTTCTCTCTCCTGCAGCAGCTTCAGCTGCCAGCTTCAACCTTGGACACTCTCTTATCTCTTTGCTGGAATTTTTTTTATAGCGTTTCTCATCCAAGCAGTTAGTCCTTCTCTAAAGTTTTTTTTTCTCCACTCTCTTACATGAGAGAAGGGGGGCTTTAGTGCTACACCTGCCCCCGGCCCAGGCCGGGGGAGGAGGGGGCCTGGCCCTCCTCGGGCCCGATGCTTCTTCTACATGGCTGCTGCTCTTAATTTCAACTGCGCAATCAACCTTCTCTTCCATTTTTCTTAAATATGTAATTAGCAAAGGTGTTACTGAACTTTTTGATTGGCTTCTTGTCCAGAAATCCACGTGGACAAAACCATCTTCAGCCCCAGGGGCTGGTGGGCAAAACCACGACAGGTAGTGACATTAAATAGCCTGCAAAAATCGGCTTCATGGGAAGGGGATGGACAGGGCAGGTGGTATTTTCTATGAACTAGAAGTTTCCCAAGGTGAAGATTTTCTATTAAAACTCTGAAAGCTGTTTTTCCAGACATGACTTTCTTGACTACTTTTGGCCTCTTGACAATGTAACATTACCCTGGGATTTGTTCCTGTCTTAACAACCTTGGTGAAAGTCATTTATCTATATTTGTTACATATCTGTATGACCTACATTTATCAAGTACAGAATTCCAAGAGATCATGTAGACAATCTGAAGGGAGAAAGACTTTTTAATCTATTAATTTGTAGCTATAGATAATGAATGAGCAATTTTTTTTTTTTTAATAGTCTTGAATCAAAGTTTTTAATCAGTTTCAAAAGCTCAAACAGTGCAGCTGCTTTCTGGGACAAAATTCTGTCTTTCAGGTTACTCCATATGGACAAGCCTGCAGAGCTGGCCCCACAAAACAATAATCCCTTCATTCGGTATGGCAAGATGCCCCAGTCTGCAGCCCTCTATTTTATAGTTAGGTGAAAAGTATAATCAGAGTAGTCCTCTGATGTTTCTTTGGTGATGCCCCCTGATCTCATTCCCCAGTCATACACTGCTAACACCTCTGGTGTTCTTGTGGCCATCTGACACACTGCCCTAGTCAATAACCAAGATGTACAAAAAAGAAAAAGAGTTCTATGAGCCTCCTTTGTGAGAAAACATCTAATTATAAGCAACAGTAGTCACACTGCCCTCTTAAAATACTGGCCTGGGGCATGTGAGAAAAAAATTACTTCATTTTCTAGCGCAGCTATGTCTCACCTTTATGGGCGTACACCAAAGAGGAACAGAAAATACATAGGACATAATTTTGCATTTTTATAATAAGGTTGAAACTAAACACTAGGAAACCTTGTCAGAGCCTGCTAAGCTGATTCCAATTAAAGCTTCTGGCAGAGTTCCAGCTGTTTTACTACCTCAAATAGCACTGAACATAACAAGGTTTATGAAGCATTCAAAAGTCAAATACCCTATTAACATAAACATGTAGTGAAATCAACTCTTCTGCAATTTTCAGCTTGCTTTCTTTATTTCATTTACTTTGGGCTAATCTAAGATGATGTCTGTTTTCTTTGTTGCATCTCCTTTTATTTCTGCTTGCTGGAATGCAAAACAAGATTTAGTAGTTGAACGGTGCCTGATTTGCCCTGAGAACTTACTCCCTTTGGCAGTTTCATTCCACTTTCTATCCTATTCTGTTTTGCTAGCAGCATTCTGAAGGTTAGTGTCCTACTCTGCTTTTAATTCCAAAATAGCAAGTGGTATATTCTGTTTTGGATTGTTTGGGAAGATTTCTGAAAACCTGGATGCTAATGCCAACACTTAAAGAAAAATTGCTCTGTTCAATTCACCCATAATTAACTGGCATGAATAAAAAGAAAAAGTAGAGTAATACTCAGAATGATTTTCTAATACAGTTTTGTTGTTGTTTAATAATAAGTCATTCTTGTTTAAACTGAATGAAAATTAAGCATATACTTCCCTGCATCTTCAGTAAGGTATATGTCTGCCATATTCAAAATCATTTAGTATTTTTTGGCAGGATGCTGATTAAAGCAGTGGACAGAGAATAATAAATATAGTGGAAATGAATAATGCTGAATTCATCATAAATATATATATATTTAAAGTAATTGTAGGTATGTGAAAGTAGGAAAATACACTAACAACATTGTATGCAGCACACCAAGCAAACCCATTTATAATCGTATTGGCACTAAGTAACTGTTGAATAAGCAGAAATAGAAATATGCAATCCAGGTAGAATCATCACAAATCTGTTATTGACCACTATCTTACACTCCATGAATATGGTTAGTTAAGATAAATCTTTATGGTGTTATTTGTTAAGTCTCAGCTTTCTATTCATTTTATAGCTCAGCATTTGATAAGTCAGCTTCACATTTTCAACACATAAATTAACTTCTGTCAGTATATCATATTGCTGTTATTCAAGATCTGCAAGATTTACAGGATGCTTAAAAAAATCTGTTTTTCTTGGGGTCAGAAGCGTTTTCTTCCTTCATACATGGCCTGATCCAAAGACCATGCTAGTTTACTAAATGGCTGATTTCCACAAGCTCTGGATCAGATCTATAATGGATTAGATGCTAACGATTTTTCTTTTGTTTCAGCTGAAATTAGCATTGTTAAACAAGGATAGTTCCTAATACGTAATAAAAATCACCCTAGAACCTGTGGATCTTTATGCAGAAATCAATCCATTACTCTGAGGCCAGATAAATCATTTATTTTCTAGTTATATATTTTAAGGAATTTTTATTTTAGGAATTTCTAATCCACTTGTCATGTAATGTGTCATCATGAACTGAGTCCTTAACAAGCTGAAATCTCTATAAGTCTAGAAGAACATTTAAAGATTCAGAGTTCTGTTAGTTTGAAAAGGATATTTCTGTGATTATGTGTGACCCTTCAATTTTAAAAATACAGTATTTTTTTCGTATTCTTTTCCACCACAGCATTTTTTAGGGACAGACTGCTTGTGAAGAGCAACTAGAAAAAAGAATGATTTTTAATGATTGCTTTGGCTTTTTAGCCAATTTAAAAACCTGAAGACTGAGGAAGAAAAGTCTTACAAATACTTGAAAATAAGACCTAATGCTTAGTACCTCTTAATATTCTTTAGTACTCTGACACACAAATATTAAGTTTCTTTGTATTCTATGACCTTGGAAAAAACAGTTAACTGAAATTGTTATTTTTATTGAACAGCATATTTCAGGTTTTAGCTTGGTAAGAACTTTCAAAGTTGCACCACTCAAAATTCATTATGATTCTCATTGATACAGATAAGTGGGTTTTAAAAATCCTAATCTTTCAATTTTTGCATTATTTAATCTCTTTTTAAGGTTTACTATTACTCTAAAATGTGTTGGTGTAAAGCTTGTATTATTATAAGAGAAAACTTGTAATTCAAAGCAAATATTATAATAGACTATTGCAACAACCAAAAAGCAGTGAGACCCTGACTTTTCTTTAACTATTGGAGTCGTTTGTACTGAGATTATAGTTCACAGTGCCAGAGTTCCCCTGCTGCCTACTCTTTCTTCCTTTTTCCTTGATGGCAGCCTTCAAGGTGCTTTCTTTTCTAAGGTGATATTTAATGCAAAGCACTCTGTTTAGTTTGCATTCAGAATATAACAAAGAAAAGTTAGTCAAATCCTACTGGGAAGCTCTACAGTATAACTCCCATGACGTTCTATATAGGTTACTGCAAATCCACCCACTTTTCCTCTTTGAGACTACCATACAGTGTTTCACACAAAGAGCTTAATCACTAAAATGTATCTTGCTATTTAAGAACCTTGATTGTAGAAAGTCTGCATCAGTTAGGAGTGGTAACGTTTTAGCTGGAGTACTAAGTGAATAGCAAAACAAACACAAATACATTGTTGTTTAAAATTTAGATTGAATTATCTTGTCCTTAAAATGTTCCCAGTAGCTTTTAGGAATGTATTGTTCCTTTCCAAGAGAACAAGTTACCCTTTGATACGCACCCTCATTTTGGACAGATTGCAAATTCTTTCTTAATTTGGTCTAAATTCACTAATGTACCATTTTAGAATCATTCCATGCCTTCTGCACACTGCATTTATCATCAATTTTTATTCACATCTGCTTAGTTGTTCATCCTACTAACCTAATACTTGCCACATTTCCAGAGATCAGGATGGGTTTGGGGGAAAAAAAAAAAAAAAGAAAGAAAAAGATTATATCAAAAGAGAGCAGCAGGATCTTTGTTAATTTTGAGTTCTATGTATGAGGCCTGATTCACTAAACGGTTAAGTAGCTCCAAGTTAAATGTCTGTTGTTTACAGAGAATACAGGGAGAACAATATCCTCAACATTTTTTTCTTCTTTTTTGAATTATAAAGATACGTTATTGTTTGAACACACACTTTCTTGAAAGACTCCTCTCAGTTTTTTGCTGGTTTTGTTGGGTATGTTTTTTAGTGAGACTACTGATAATGTAAGGTGTGTCATTTTAAGATTAATAGACACAGGATGCAAGAGATGCAACATTCAGAGCATGACAAATCATTAACTAGCAACGATGTCTGAGGGGTGTTCCTGCATTTCAAATGCTTCACTGCTTCATTGAGTAGTGAACACAGCAACTCACTCTGAGGCAGATGTTATGCCCGCACACATTGCAAATGCAAACAATTATCTCCAAAGCGTGCAGAGAAAAATCAGGCAAACTATGTAATATTCTGGAAGAAAGGCGGGGGGGGGGAAGAAAAACCAAGGAAAAAAACAAACAACAAAATAAAAACGAACCAATTTAGAAGTTAAAACTTTATGTCAAAGGTGTTTCATACATGCATATCTGTAATTGTTATAATCCATAATAATGTGGTTTGAAAACAAGATATTCAAACTCAGATTCAGTATTTTGGCCAAGAGAAGATATTCTGGTTTGAAGGATTTGGGGATAATAGAAATCTTTCTGCAGAATCTATAGCCAATTTATAAACTACTGATGGTAGTAAGAACACCATTTCGTGCAACTCCATTGGTCCATAATTATCTGTTAGTCACTATTGGAAAAGTCCTGAACTACTTGACACAGGTATATTGGAATACTGGAGTAAATAGATTAGTTATTTAGACTGGCATGGAAGTTCATAAGCCAGAGACATCACAGTGTTACTCCGTAAGTATCTTGTGAACCAGAAGTTCTCAAATGTCTAATGCAATAAATCCTTAAAGCTAATAAGGAGACTATGACAGAGGGGGATAACACAAGGACACTTTCTTGTGGGGAGAGGGAAGTGAGGCAGGAGTTTGGCTTTCCGCTGTCTCCTCAACACCTAAAACTGTGTGGTTGTGTTCTGTTCAACCAGGGTGCTAACGTCAGTGCAACCTCTGCAACTAATACCATCAACAATGAAACAAAGAGAACGAGAGCTAACCGCAAAGCTGGTGTGTTTGCTGCAGTGTGTCTTACCTGTGTAACCATTTCCATCCAGGATAGTATGCATATATACTTCAAATATTGTTCCTATGCTGCTCAAAGATATCTTATGTACATTGAACAGGAAGAAAAAATTGGTTCTAATGTTGAGCTTTGCAATCCAGATAAGAGACACTATTGTAATGCTATTGTAGTTACAAGTATAAAGGTTTAGATTTCATAGTAATATGACATCTTAGATGTTTGCACCACCTTAAATGATGTGTTGAATCTCAAAAGGAGTACACAGGAATCTTTTCACCTGACATCAAATTGCAATGACTTCAGAGGGTAAGATACTATTTTTTAATAACATGTACAGAGAATCAGTAAAGGAGAGAAATTAAGTAAATGGAAATGCTCAGGGGGTGAAACTACTACTATCTTCTCATCCAGGAGAAAAGAAGCACCTCGTTTCCAAAGCAGACTGAACCTGCCCAAAAACTGAAAGAGGCTTCCCTGATCTGCCTCCACAGCCTGGTACCCCACAAAGGCCACTCACTTTGTGCCTACTACAGATCTGTCAATTAATTTCTGAGGAAGGAGACAGGAATGGAGGAGAAAAGGACAACTCATGAATCAGAAAAGACAGCTCTGAAAACATTCAGAGAAACTCTGTTATTATGGGGAAAGCCAATCTTGAAAACAATATTAAAAGAAAAAGTTAAGGGGAAGATGTTCTTACCTCAGAGAAAAGCAGAGCTCTCTAGACATCTTATATGCCTCTAATCATTTTCCTAATACTGAATATATGTCAGGCATGTTAAAGTAAGGAATTTCACAGGTCTATAAAATCTTCAGTGCTGTCAATAGGTACAGCTGAGTAGTAGGTTGAAAATACTTGTTCTCAGTACCTCTAGTTCCACAGGAATATATCACATCATTTAATGAAAATTCAGATTTAGGGTCTTTCCCGGTTCTGACTGTCAAAGATATTTCTTGTAGCAGGTCCAAGCTCTCTGTGATCTCCTGATGACATGGAAAAAAGCTGGGATGTATGCAACATCTCAGGATAAACAAACCTAGTATTTGTCTTAAACCACTTTTTTTCTTTCACTGAGAATAGTTGTGACAGATGAAACAGTCCTTAGCAGTGCCTCATGATAAAAAGGGCCTTCAGATTTACAGCAACTCCACAGTTCTGGCACAGCCTAGAATCTCTCTAATTATAAATAATGTTGGAATATACCTCATTTAATTCTAGGTATACATCCAGTGAACTCTTTTTTTCCCAGGTTTACAAAGTAGGAACTGACCATGGCTATTTACTCCTGCCCGAAACAGATGCTAAGTATTCATTCAGGAAAGTCTCCCAGACTACCTCTTTCACTGCTCCTGTACACTGCCAGGACAGAAGCTAGGCTTAACCTCAAAAGTGTTTGTTAACTTTGACAAGTTCATTTCAAGCACAGTGTCTTACTTAGATCAAGACTCCCCAGAACACTGCAATGAGAGTTCTCAAATATCTATGAGGATACACAATTATACACTCTTTTCCTATGGAAATCCTGAATCACTGAACTTCAATGTTCACCCCCACCTGAAATGTCCAGAACTCTAATAAAAGTTATGTCCATTTCTCTGGGTCTTGTCCTTTTATTATGATTTTACCACTAAAAATGTCATTGTATGGGGTTTGCATGGCCAGGAGGCTACATGGGCGGTGTCTTCTGCAAGAAGCTGCCAGAAGCTTCCCTAAAGCCCAGCAGATACAATGCCAGCTGGCTTCAGGACAGACCTTCCTCTGGCCAAGGTAGGGCTAATCAGAAATGGTGGTAGTGCCTCAGTGAGAATGAATTTTTAAAGAAAGAAAAAAAAAGTTACTGTGCAGAGGTAATTGCGGCCACACAAGAGCAGAGTGAGAATATGTGAGAGGAACAACAATGCAGACACCAAGGTCAGTGGAGGAGAGGGAGGAGGTGCTCTGGGCACTGGAGCTGAGATTCCCATGCAGACAATCGTGCAGACCATGGTGAAGCAGTTGTCCCCCTGCAGCCCATGGAGGATCACGGGGACGAAGAGATCCACTTGCAGCCCATGGAGGAGACCCATGCCAGAGCAGGTGGATGCCCTAAAGAGGGCCATGAACCTGTGGGAAATCCCTGCTGGAGCAGGCTTCTGGTAGGGACCTGCAGATCCATGGAGAGAAAAGCCCAAATTGGGGTAAGTTTCCTGGTAGTATGTGAGCCTTTTGGAGACCTATGTTGGAGCAGCCTGGGCCCAAAGGACCACATTCGTATAAGAGTGACCATATTGCATTGTATTCATGGAGAACTGTTTCCTTAGCAGAGTCCCTGCATAGGAGGGACCCCACACTGGAGCAGGGAAAAGTCTCTTCTCCCTAAGCAGCGACAGAAACAATATATTATGAACTGATTGCAACCCCCACTCCTGTCTCCCCACACCACTGAGAAGTAGTAGTAGAGCGCAGGAGGGAGGGAGGGGGAGAGGAAAGATGTTTTGAAGATTTATTTTTCTTTTCATTATCCTGATCTGATTTTGTTAGTAATAAAATTCAGTTAATATCCCCAAGTTGAATCTCGTTTGCCCATGACAGTATTTGGTGAGTGATCTCTCCCTGTCCTTAACTCATGAATATTCTCTGTATTTTCTCTCCACTGTCTGTTTGTGGAGAGGAGTGCTAGAGAGGCTTTGGTCGGAACCTGGCATTCAGCCAGGGTCAACCCACTGAAGCCATACTAGACTAAAAGGAAATAGGCTTATTTACTAAATAAAATCCTAGGTGGACAATGTAGTTGAGAAATTCATGCAGACACAAATAGCAGAAAAGAAAAAACGTCATATTTAATCTTAGATACAACTCTATCTTCTCTTCTTCTCAAGCAGCTGGCAAGCTATAGATGCTTATCTGAGCTATATAGCCAAAGCCCTATGAATGTTGTACATTGTCAGTCTGCCACCCCTGTAGCAAAAAAAAAAAACTCATATTTGAGACCCTATTGAGTCCCAGACCCCCTCTTACAAATATTATTGATTCAGATCTTATTCAAGAGTAACTTTTTTTTTTCCTTTTTTTAGACTGTTCGCCGTCCTCTTGGTTTTAAAAATGTTAATGTCTTTTTGGCATAGGCAGTATTATCTCTTGCACTTGATCGCTGGTCTACTGAGTGCTAAAATATCTCTTCAGATCTGGGGGCAACATGCCAATTTTAGTACAGAAACTTTTGAAGCAATGAGTCATATTTTTTCCCACTCATACATTGCAGAAATGTGTTTATATGCAGACACTCATTAGTCATGAGACTTTCAAATTTTTAATCATATGTGTATAGGTTTAATTAATTAATAAATAGAGACTCAAAGACTGACAGTAGAAGTACCATGTGCGAGGTACCAGTTCAGAGGGCAGATACTCAGAATGGACCCTGATCCAAGTTCTACAAGAGTGTCATAAATTTTATTAGCTATTTTAGGTGATCTGACTTGTACTGTGTGCTTGGGGTTTTTTTCCCCTTGGAAAACCTTGTAAAAGCCTCACTCTTATTGCAATATAACAGATTTTCAACACTCAAAATCTGTTGTAAAATTTGAAAAGACACAAATAAATAAAGGTTGTTATTTAGGTTTAGGTTAATGCTTGCTGTTGAATACTTTCAATGCAAAAAATTATTACTGTTTAGCATTAGCTAAATCATAACATTAGCCTGTAGAAGCTCAGGCTTGCATTCATCATGCAGAATCACTCTTCTGTGTATTTTAAAGCATTGTGGTGCTCAATATCAGGTAATAGTAAGGTTTAACACCATGCTATATGCCTTGAAACCCAAAGCTCACAAATTTAGAAGTGTATTTTTAAGGGCACAGTAGTAAATTTTTAAGCACACCTGTCCTGTGAATTTCTTTTTCACCTTCTTATAGGCTTAAATAACATTTTGCAATGTTTCAGTGTTAAACTGCTGCACATGGCCTCAGTGAAATTGTCTCAGTTGCATTTGGCGTTGTGAAACAGCACTGTAAATGAGATATGTTGGCACACAGAGGTTCTACACCACTCTGGCTACCGATTGTCAATACCTATTCGTGTGTAATACCCCATATAACAGATCTGGCTGTTATAATAAAAATAATAATATGTGGAAAGCACTCCTAGGTGACTCATAACTGAGTAAAGAAATATGTCTGAACTTCTGCAGCACTGTTTCTAGAAGCAGTAGAAGAACGGGGCAATCTTACTTTTTGGCTATGGGAAACTCAGAGGAGACCAAAACTCTGACAACTGTCCCCTCCACATGAAGCATAAGCATCATATTCTCCCTTTCTCTGCATAACTGTGCAGGAACAGAATGTATTGCTCACAAATGGCACTTGAGGAAAACATCCTACCACGTTAATGCATAGAAGGCACTTGTAATTGTCTTTTTTATTTCTTTTTTGAGATGTTTTAGGTGTTTTATACACGATTCTGAGGGCTTGAGGAGGGGAGGTGTGTAAGCAAGGAAGTATGAAGGAGAGAAAGACACATGCACATATGTACATGATGTTTTGGTCAAATCCACAGGAGTAACAGAACACTTCTGGAGTTCATCCTCTAGTAATCCCAGAGATAAAGGTATCTGGCATGAGCTTCTGCATAAGCAAGATATTCAGAAACTGTTGCAAAAAGAAGAAAAAAATCTCAAATAATCTGTTTTTATTGATCTTTTCATTCTATTGAGTAAGTAGTTTCATTGATTCCAGTTTTACTTTGGCAAGAGTGACAGAAAATTCAGGCTATTTGGTTTAATTTGTTCACTTTTCTCTAGAAAACTGATCTAGAAACATATGAGAGAATCTATGCTACAAAATCAGTTACCAACAAAAACAAATAATTCTAACTGTATTGCATACTCTTTTCACTGTAGATAACAAATACCAAATGTTACAAAATTATTTTTGGGTGAGATTAAACATATATGTGCAATTCCATAACTTAAATGTCTTGCTCAGGCAAGCACTCATCTAAATAATTTCTTTTTTAAAACTATAACCAATAATATCTAGCCCAGAATATAAGTAGCTGCCAAAAATATTGATAACAGGAAACCATTCTGTTTGCTGTAGGCTTGCAGGTAATATTTCACAAATTATTTTAGTAGAAAAATTACTCATACTTGTTGACATCTATTTTCTTTCAAAATTTTTCCATGATAAATTTTTTGAGTATGTGAAGGACAATAATGACAAACCAGGTAAAATAAATGAGTCCTTAAAGCTCCTATCACTTCAGGGAGACGACAGCAACTAACAGTCAAAATCTGAAGTGTTGATATAAGATATTGTCTTTAATTGTGGGAGTTTGCCTCCCCAGAAAAGCAGAGAGACTTTATGTTTCCTCCTAACAACCCGACATGTATTAATATTTCCCTCCTAGTTTCTTGTGTGTGCACAACATTAACAGCAGCATCTCAGCATGTTCTAGCCACTAGAAGTGTTGAAGACACTTGGCGTAAAGCAGAAAGTAGTCCGCAACATGGTCACTGCCATGGGCATCAGCTGGCCTCGATTTATCAGCTGGCACCTTCCATTCAAGAAGATCAAGTTTGCCTTCCATACTGGAGAAATGCACTGCTTTAAGAAAAATATTTCCTGTGTACTTGAATGGAAATGCTGGAAATGGCTTTGACTGAGAAATACTAGATATATCTCTGTAGTTTGGATATTGTCTCTTCTTCAAATGTATTTGTAAGTTGTTTGCCTGTTGTCTCTCAATCCATGCACAAAGGAGAAAAGAAAATCTTTAATGCAAATTGATTTTTAAGTCAGAGATAACTGCAGTCCTGTTTCAAACATGTCAATTTTTCATTCATACTATGTAAAAATAAATTCTTGGATTATTTTGTTATTATACAATTTGTCTTATGTATCAACTTTACCTTAAAACATTTAGAAGTCATTCAAACGCTAGACAGAACCTTATGGTCTCAGTAGGAATAATTTATTAAGAATTCATCTTCAAACAATTAAGTAACTTTTCAGGCAGCACTACAACCAGAACTGTAATGCAAATACATGCTTCAGAAAAATTTGAAGGCTGGTAGCACTATCAGCTGAAGGACTCATAAGTCACAAGTAGCCCTTATAACAGTCAATTAGTATAGGAAAATAAACTAACAAAGATCTGAAACATGAGAAACTTGAGAACTGATCTGGGAAAATGTATGCCAATTGTGTTGTCTATAGTCCAATTCAAAACTAAGCTTATTCATAATTCAGAACAAGTTGACTGATGCTGGAATACCACCTGTGTAAAGCACCTCTACTTTCTGAAAGAAAATGTAATTCTGTGTCCCTGATGTACTTCTTCATTTATAAGCTGTCTGAATTGAAAAGGCAGATGTTTTATTTTGGGAATTGACTGCAAGGGTGACTGCTTTCAGGTGAAACATTTAATAAGTTAAAATTAGGGAGTAAGATAACCCTGCTTAGGGAGAAGAACTGAAATAAGTAATTGTGAAAAGAAAGAAACAAAGAAAGAAAAAAAAAAAAGAAAGAAAAAAAAAAAGCTTGGTGGTTTGTGTTGCTTTTCTGTGCCTAATTAGGTAATTACAAGGTGGGGGCTAGAGGGCCTAATATTGATTAGTTTTCTGAAAACATCTTTGCTGAGAACAAGGACACAAATAGGAACTGAAAGCATTTTGGTGAGCAATCTGTAATGGTCACCTTTAAAAGCTTTATGATTGCTTTAGAATAAAAAAACAATGTTCTCTCTGATTTTGAAGTGCACTTTAAAGATTAGTGTAAGTACAAAATTAACATTTAATTTCGATATCCCCTCAAAATGAAAAGTTTTTCAGGATGATCCTTGTTGGAACGTCAGCACTCAGCAGATGTTACTTTTTTCCTAAACATAAGCATTACCTACAAAAGAAAATATTATAAACTGACCCTCCAGTGATTCACTGAGCCAAGTGTTTTATACTGAAATCAAATAAGAAACAGATAAGTCCTTTTAGAATCTTGGCTATTCAGACAAACTTTGCACCCATATTCCTTATTCTGTGGTTGGTGGGTTTTTTGGAGCAGGGAGAAGGTTTTCATTAGAGAGAATGTCTCTACTGGTGTTTTAGACCAAATAATCACTTAGAAGTTAAGTAAATTCTCATGTCAGGACACAAAACTACGGCTTGCCACGATCCAGAACAAATTAAGCAGTTGAGAAGAACTGGTGCTTCAATCTGCATAAAGCGAGGGTTATGAGATTCTTCTGAAGTTTCTCCTGAACTAGAAGAAATTTCAGGAGAGCTGAACTGTAAATTTGAGCAACTAAAATGTCTGTATACATTCATAAGCCTTCAAGGTATATTCATACAGTCCAAGTTGTGCTTCAAAAATGTAATGCTGGCTATTGTAACAAAGAATGTAACACCTGAGCATTAGGATACAGACAGACTTTTATCACAGACATGACAGGGGATGAAAGTGGAAAAAAAGAAGAGCTTTTAGTAAACTCACAAGAACAAAATAAAAGCCCTCTTCATGCAATTTTCCCATTTTCCACCATCCTCTTTTTCAAAATCGGTGGAATTTACAGTTGTCTTTTCTGGATACAATTGCTCATTTTTCTGGGTTTTTGTGTTTTTTTCTCAGTACTCTAAAAAGACATAAAAGCCACTTTAAGTCATATTTTTACTGAAATAGGAACATTTTATACGTATATTTTTTTATGTTTTGTTTAATAAACTATTATGCCTTAGCATTGCTGTAATAATTAGATTCCATAATCATTAGATTTATAAATCTGTTGTTGTTGAAGATGATGATGACTGTTGTTGGTTTTACTATTAGTAGTAGCATTAGTATTATTTTATGTCTACAAAATTACATAGCCTTCCTTTTTTATTTTTTTTTTTTTTTGAGCTACCTTGGAATTACCAAATGGGACAGAGTGGAAGGCATGATTTGAGTGCAACAAAAATGCAAGTGACAAAATTTCCCATGCTTTCTTTAGTTAGAAGTAAGTTTAAAAAAAAAAATCATGTAAGCAAAAAGGCTACTCTGGTACTCAGAAACATATTTCCTTTCCTCAATTTATTTCTTTTGCAGGTAGGAGCTATTCATATATTGACAAGCTTCCTGCAACTTGAAAAGAAAATAATATTGTAGAACTGAATTTGGAACTGCAGCCTTCAAATATTTCTCCATCTTAAGTATAACTTTAATAAACCCACAAGGACTTTTTTCTTTAAGGACTTTAAACCAGAGCTCTGTGCTTCATCTTTAACTTCCACCAAACTATAGATCTCTGGTAGATTAAAAATTAATCTGGTAGATTAATTTTGTCACAATTAATTATCTTTCTATGCACATCATTTCTTTTGAAGGTTTAGATACCATAACTAGATAAAATTAAAATAAATCTCCTTGCAACACATTATCTACTTTTGCCAATTTCTATTGCCTAAAACACCATTTGGATACTGCTACTGTGTCTGTGAAAGGCATCACTGGCTGTAGGTAAGACTTCCAATCAAATTTTGTCATAGAATAGATTTTATGAAAGTACAGCTGGGGAGATTCAGAAATACAGAGTTCCTTTCACAGATTACAGCTCTCCTCAAAAATTATTCGTATGAGAAAATACCTCAGGAAAGTGTTTTTTTCTCTCTAATTTACAGTAAAACAACCATTCGTTACTTAAAATGTGTTGACCTCATATTACATTTTCCAACAAAGTTTCCTCCATTCTGCTCTCATTTCCCCCAAATTCTTCTGGTATGCTGAGTGCAAAATAACTTCTTCGATTTGGGTTTCTTTTCCAGGATAAGTAACAACCCACCATTGCTTATCAAGAGAAACAATCTGATCAATAATTTTTTCCCCTCTTGGATTAAGTGCTGGAATAGTTGTCATGGTTTTACAGGAACTCTACCCTAGAGATGCAACAACCCAATTGGTGAAGAATGGAACAACCTATAGCCTATGTCCCACAGACCTATAGTTATATATTAAGTAAGGTTATGAGGGGCATCTGGAGGTTTTCTTGTCAAAGTCCCCACACAAAGCAGGCATAAATATGAAATGAGATATGAATTTTTAAAGACTGATTCAACTTTAAAGGTTTAAACCTGCATATTTTTTTAACAGACAAAACAGAACACAATTCATAGTTTTCTGTAGAACTAATACAGCCTTGCTTTGCTGCCTTTCACATCTTTTTCGGATCACTCCTAGAAACTTTCCTCATATTGGCCAATGGCAATGTGCACACAGCAATGTCAATATGATGAATTTAAAAATATGGTTTCTTCAGTAATTTTGCTCTATGCCTTGTATTATTTGTCATCCAAAAAATTAAACCTTCTTTGATTTCAACTTTAAAATTTCATTGTCTTTCCACTTTGATATACTTTCAATATGAGTCTTAAGAAGGATTCAACATTTGTTGCCCACAAACCACTTTCCATGAGACAACTGATAACAAAATTAAATTAAAATGAACACAATACTGAAACTGTTTCACTGGGGACTTAATAACATTTATGATACTTGTACAAGATATGGATCATGTTCCTTATGTCCAGTTGAATAAAATATTACTTAGGATGCTTTGAATCCCAGATATGAATACTTTCTGTAAATTACTACACAGCAATGTATTGTTAGTGACCTATTACTCAGCTGCCATTTCAAAAACTAATTAAAATCTATTCTTGAACAATTTTAAGTATATGAAGGAAAATTAAAATTATGCAATAAAAATACGTAATGCAATAACAATGCAATAATAATACATAATGTGTTTCTTTTATTCCTTGGCATGGGTCAGTGAAAAGTTCCTATAATTTTAAGTAAATGGTATTTTTGGAATGAACGGATTTAGGAAAACATACTAATTGTAACTCCCATAAAATTCTATAAATATTACCAACTTCCTTTCATCCCAGGTCATAACGACATGCAAAATTAAGCTACTGCATTGTGATACATTTAATCCTTTATGAATGGCATAATCAATTTAAACTGCTCAAAGTGTGCTTATAAAACCTGTGAATGAGATCAAGCCTGAAGTAGCTGTATTTCAAAGGACAGAGTCAGAATTTGAAATGAAGCTTCATGAATGAAGGAATGATCTGATGGAATTTGATGAAAAAGGTAATATACAAATGTGACCAACAGAGGGGTAGTCAAATAAAGATTGCAGACCTACAAAAGGAATACCTAGCTGTAGAGTAGGTTCCAGAATGAATAAAGATAAGCAAGGTGACTCTGCTGCAAGACACTAAAAGGCAAACATAAGTTACAGATGTATCATATCAGCCAGACAGCTCAGAGGAAGAAATTAAACACAACCTTTTGCCTATATAGGACTATATATTTTAAATTAGCTTTTATCAGTATAAGACCTCAGCTCAAGAAGTCTACTCAGCATTAGGTGTTTATGAAAGTTGTAGATAAATAAGAAACATAAGGAAAGACTGACATTACTGACATTATAAAAAAAAAAAAAAGAGTTGCAGTATAATAGTTCTTTAGCTGTTTAGAAGTTCATGCAAAAAATGGTGCAATGGTTACTTGTTCCTATATATGGTCAGAAATGGACTAAATGTCCTCTTTTAACCTTTTAAAAAAAGCCTTTGCAGATACTCTCTCTCATATCAGCCTGCAATATTGCTGTGACTCTCCTAAGGCACAATTGTGTGATATGTACAACTGGAAAGCAGAAGTCACTGTGTTGATTTCAGCTTTCCTGTATGTCCATTCAGTTCTTCCACTGTTCTATAACCATAGGTCTTTGCAATTTGTGAGATCTTCCAGGAATCTCTCTGATATGTGTAACTTCAATTCTGCTTTAGTAATATTCTAAGTCATTTATCTTGGCTGTCTTTATCACAGTTGATCTTCAGTATGTAATTTTGCAAATTCTCATGAAAAAATATTTGTCATTCTCCTAACTACTTCTTTAAAAGCTATTTTGTTTAAGGTTTCATTAGAGGTTACTCACGTAAGACACCGGGATCATTTTAAATTCACAGCCTTCCTATGAAAGAGAGACTCAATTATGCTTGATTCTCTATATGTTAAATTGGAATCTCTTGAATACCCTAATCAATTATTTAATTTATAACCTTATGTCCTCTATTGCTTCTATTTACTTCTACTTAGTGTTTCTTCTTACCCTATTGTTTCATTCTCTTACTAAGTGCTGTGTGACATTTACCTCACATTTGTTCACAAAGTGCTTAAAGTTCATTATTGACTATGCATAATCAGTGTATGCTAATTCTCTTTGCTTGTGTTTCTGTCATTACTGCATTTTAAATTACACAAAAAAGAGCTCAAAATATACAAGCTAAGGCTTTAGAAAAATGCATGATCTTGAAAAAAAAAAATCAGGCCTTCTAAGTGTATGCTGTTTCCTTGGGAAAAAAGAAAAAAGAAAAAAAAAAAGAAAACAGGCTGGAGCATTTGTTAAAGACAACATTTTTCTTTCAGATCTACATGGTTGATCTTAACTCCATTACCCTGCTCACCTTTTCTGCACAGATCTTTGAGCATGAAAGATATACAGAACAGAGTATCAGAGGTGAGATCTGCTTGGTAGGATCTAAAAGAAGAATATTGCTTTAAACTGACTGTCAAAAGCTTCAAGATCAGAATGTAAAATAAAGCTCCATTTTAAGTAAGCTAGGAAAAAATTTCCCACTTATGGCTTTGCATAATCAATCATTGTCACTTTCTTCAGTATCCTGAACAACTGGAAAATTCTTCAATATTCCTAAAGAACATAGAGGTCTTTTCCAAGTTTTGCCACCCAAAGCTAAATGGACTGAGATTTTTTTTTTTATAAAACTAAAATTAGGGGGTTTTTAAACTAAAATTAGTTTTATCAGGACTAATTCTTAAAAAGGCCAAGAATAACCAAATGCTGTTTCAAATTATTACCCTGTCTCACCAAATACAAATGATAGATTCATCACAGAAAGTCATCACAGCATCTTACAATCTCACCTATAAGATTCAAAAGTCCTGTAGTTGCTGTAACACCACTGTCCAACCTCTTCTGAAATTTCAGCATGTCTTTATCCCTTTTCTACCCATCACATAAACATGTGATTCGCATGCATGTATATACAGGAGGACAATCATAGGCAGAAAAGAACAATCATGATGCTGTGACATGTCTCTACAGTGCTGACTGAGGAACTGAAAGGTTAGAACACAGACTCTGAAGCAAAGGCCCTCCTATAAACTGGTATGTTTTGACTGAAGAGATTTAAGATCAGAAATTACTAGATGGTGGTGTGTGATACACATCACCGGTTAATAATGGTATTGTATGCCTTGCATAGGGACAATAATATAAAGGAAGATCTTGAAAAGAGAAATTTTCCCTCAGAAATGCCAGTATTTGGAGCTATTCCAGCTTTTTACTTTGGTGTAGAAGTAGACAAATTGGAGTTCATAGTACTTCCACAAAATAAAATGTCATAATCTCAAAATAACTTGCTTTTTCATGTCAATTTTAATTGTCAAAATCTTCCAACTGTACCTTTGAGACAATTGTTTTAAACTAACATGATAAAAAGCACAGCTTTATGTTCTTAAAATTCTTCACAATACCTAATTTTGATTTTGAAGTTGGTTCATTGAATAAAACATTTGCACTTATACAAAGTGTAAAGTATAAGCAAAGAGACAAAACTACCTCTCCATTACAAATTATATTGTGTTTGTGTATGATTCAATCTAATTTATAAATTCCCTTGTCATAGAGCATATCAAGGAACTTTACACTCTGAGAGGAATTATACATCAGATCAGTAAAAAACCATCTCAAAAAAAGTCTTTAATCTTATTTTAAAACATTTAGCAACGGAATGAAATGAATGGCTTGTAATATGTGCAAACCCAGAAGTCTTGCATATATTTGTCTTTTGAATACACATTTCTTTTGAATACACTCTGAATGCAGTAGGGCAGCTTCAGTATTTGCTCAAGGTCTCTGCTGAGTATCATGAATTAGTTTCCTCTTTCCTTTGTGTTGATTTTATCTTCATTTGTTGCTACATAAGGTTACAAGACTGACAATCCAGAGCAGACTAAAGCCCTTTTAGTTCTTCAAAGAGTAAATCCCAGGTCTATCAGCATTATTAGCTCAGTTGGTTAGAATGTGGTGCTAATAATGCACAGGTCATAGGTTCAATCCCTGTATGGACCACTTACTTAAGTTTTGGCCTCATTGATCCTTGTGAACCTCTTCCAACTCAGAATATTGTTACACTCTACATCCTCCAGGCTCCATCAACCCAATTTCAGAAGGATCAACCTTGTATGCAAAATGGAGTGTGGGTAATGCTATGTTCAAGATGCATTTAGTCAGTCCTTGTTAGGCTGCTGAACGGTATGCCACTTGTGACAGTTGCTTTTGTTGAGGCTTATTAACTGGGAATCAAACAGACCACACAGGAAAATCTTGGATCAAGTGAAATTTATCTTTTTTAACTGAGTGTTCCTGCTGCCCTTTCACTGAGTCTTATTATTGATATTCTGCTTTCTACAATGCATATTTACTTGGCAGTTCAGTGTAAAATATCCCTACCAGTTTGGAGGTAAGCACAGTCCACAGCGCTCCACCTGTACCAGTTCAGTCAACCATGCTCCACTGCACTTCCCTGTGAAGAAAAGCAGTTGATGCTCTGTTCTACACTGCCATGGCTAACCCCTGGGTCTGTGAATGAGCCTGTCTGAGGTGATCCGCAGTAGCACTGCACCATACTGCAGTCTGCCAAGCTGATAAGCCCACAGTCTTGACTGCCATCCACCCACATATCTTTGCTTTCCTCCTGTTGGGGAGTAAATAGCAATAGAGGCTGTTGCAAGGTGTCCATCAAAATCACTAAAAAAAACCTGGTTCCATATGTTCCATCCTCTTTTTATGGTTAGCTGAAACATTCTTTTTTCCAAGGACCTAAAAGCAAGAGTAGTGAAATACTAAATTAAGACAAAAAGCGAAGTTATGCTAAAGAGACCTGAATTCTGGCTTCTGAGAGCCTTAAGAAACTGCATACTGGACCAGTGTCCAGGTACTTGAGCAATCTCCTAATGCACTCGTAGGAGTTTTATATCCACTGAGAAGGGTTAGGCCACAGGAGTAACTCTGTATATGAGGGTCACTGGTCATGTAATCCATTGCAACCCCATTCTTCCTGCTAGCTGGAAATGTAAGGACATTACATAGCACAGAGCAGTAGTGTGGAGATGTTAGACTAGATCCAGACATCATCTGTAGTATAACTACCTCATCAGTGCAGTGCGGTGAACAGTCTATGTCCCAGTACTGAAGCACCTTTTCTAGCTTTATAACCAAGTTTTTAACATGGCACGGATCCGCGTTGCTTAGACACAGTTAGAGGCTGCTATAAAACCTGTTTCTGTGGCTCCGTGCCTTTCTTACATGCCAGCTTTTGGTGATAAATTTGAGGGCTGCAGCAACACTTGCAGGGTCTCTTTTGCAGGAAAGGAATGAGCCTCCAGAAGCCAGAGGTGATGAACATTTCAAATTGTGTAGCAGTTCTCAACATTTTTCTCAAACATCTCTCAAACATTTTTCTGCTCTGGCCACACAGCCTGTTTATCACATTGTTTTTTCTCTCGTATGCAAGTCCCATTATTTCAGGATCAAACCATTCCAACAGTATGTGAAAACAAGATACGAACAGCTCCTCATGACAGCACAGGGAGAACAAGAAGTGAATATCAGTGACCTGTCATAGGCACTGTCACTGTTTAGCAGCTCTGCTCCCATCACAGCAGAACTGAGTGAGCCACATTTAAGAATTTATTTTATTTTAAAATTTATTTCCTGAGTCAATGTCTTACATTTTCCTCCACTTATTTTGCTTAGCCTTTTATTCGTGTCCATTTTTTTGAACCTGCCATATCTCTTTCACACTTACCACTTTTGTTTTCCTTGCTTCATCCCATTCTGCATTTTCTCATGTTTTGTAGGTCTTGTTGTTGTCATTGTCTAGAGTTGCTGATGCTTGACTTTTCCCTTAATTTGAGATGAACAGAGGAAAATGAATTATGTTCGATGTTGAACATATGCACACAATAAACACCCAACTTTTAGAAGATGTCATGGAAGCATCTGCTATGTTATATTTTTATGATGGGTATAAAACTGAAATAATTGGTATTTACTTTTTATTTTCATCTTCAGATGTCATTTCTGCCCACCCCGCTACATCCACTTAAAAATGTAGCACTACACTAAAGTTAAATTGACATTAAAAAAAAAAAAGTCAATTTAAAAGCATTTTTTTTAACTTCTGAATATAAAACATTCCCAAAGTAAAAATAATCTTAACTACTTCAAAGTTTTATGCCCTCTCTTGCACTCCACGCTCATTACCGACTACAGCTTAAAATCTGTGCTCATTAAGGCTTTTACTACCTGTTGGTGTGCATGTAAGTGGAAGGCGTTTGTGTCTGACTTCTTAAACTGAACTGACATACCTAATAAAATAGGCATTGAAAACTCAGTAAAAGGTTTTTTGGCACCCCAAGAAGCGAGTGGGATCATAGCATAATTAAAATACATAGAAGGCAACTCTGAGTCAGCAAGGCAGCTACAGTACTTGGTAACTGTCACTTGATTACTCCTCAAAGCTGATAAAAATCAGAAATAGTTATTGCCCACCACAGGCATAAGATATCCTAGCTGCTTTAGAAACATAATCACTGTGTTGCAGGAGGTCTAATCAACAGCTACCTATAATCTCTGTGATAGCTGTAAAAATGTGTTAATGAAATATTCATGCAGGTAACTGTCGTAGGCATAAACCTTAATAACCAACTCCTTTTTACAAATGAATACTTTACTGGGCCATCCTGTTCCAACTTATTTTCCTATAAGAGCAATGTAGGTTCAGCTCCTGATTCTTCCTAGAAGCTATGAGCAAAATCTCACTCAAAATGTCAGTCTTGAGTCAAACTCCTGGAGAAGTAAAGGTCAGATGTTGGAGCCTATTTCTGGAAACAGCACGATTTAGTGCCCCAAATGCAATTCCACATTTTAGAGATAGTTCCTTTTGTTTAAAATATATTGGCAAAGTTAGATATATCTGGTTCATTCTTGCTCCTACTTTCATGGCTTAGGAAACTATCCAAGAGGAAGGATTCTGTTTAGCAAA
>JAYRBT010000082.1:98114721-98131075 GCA_036023395.1 Myiotriccus ornatus
AGATATATCTGGTTCATTCTTGCTCCTACTTTCATGGCTTAGGAAACTATCCAAGAGGAAGGATTCTGTTTAGCAAAGGCATTAGACTGACATCACAACTACCTCTCAGTCTTAGCAGGTTGCTTAATCTCTCTGTATCTCACTTCAGGACAATAAAGGAGAAAATATTTCATTTCTGCTTTGCATACGGGCAGAGGAAACCTTAAAATAGACCCACCAGACTGTGAAGTGCACTGGTATTTACATTTTGCAAGGTACATTTAGTATCAGTGAAACATATATATAAAATTAACCAATTTGGTAGTGTGCAATTTTGAGACTTAAGAACAGCTGGAATGGAAGCAGATAAAAAGTACAAAAACCTTCAGAATTTTATTAACAGTCAAGAATCCCATCCATCTCCAATACCATGGAAGGTTCCTAAAAGACTGTAAGAAACTCAGAAAGCTAAGCAACTATTTGAGAAATGCATAATAATCAGTTTAACTAGGCTAGAGATTACCAGATTAACTAGGATAGAGATTATTTTGTCTAGAACAATCAAAAGCTTTGCTTATATAGCATTGCATATGAACTTTTATGCCATTTTCCTATGATTAGAACATTAAACTTATTATCTTTAAAGCCTGAAGTGATCACTTCCATGATAGAAAGGATTTAATTTTCAGCTGTGTTTTGAAACTCATTTTCCAATTCAGTTCGAGTAAATCTTTTAGTGTATTAAATGAGGCTATTTAGAAAATATTTTTAAAAACAAGGAATATTCTGGATAAAATGTCCAATGATTATATCAAATAAAATTTCAAATATACCTCTTGACTCATTATATAGCCACCTACAGTTCTACTGTCATTTCAATAGCTTTACCAGAATAATAGCAGGAGATTCATCTGTTACCTGAAAGAATATCTAAGATTCCCTTAGAGAATCTTAAAATATAAAATACCAAACTTAACTTAGAAGCAGTAAAATGCAGATCCAAGAAATCAATTCAGATGCTCCAAGCAAAATTTGTAACCTTGCTCAAAACACTCTACTCAGCTACTGTCTGCTCTAGAGACATTTACATCTGGTAGATACTTAACATTAAAAGTTATCAGGGTACCTACCGTTGTGCCCAGTTTTTCAAATCACTGCAACCGTAAATCATGGACTCCCAGTCCAAGAGGGGGCCAGCAGCCAGAATGCAGCAGATCTCTGCAAGCCACGTCTGAGCTCCTGCAAACGCACCACACAGGAGCTCCAAAGAACCAGCCTTGTTAAACATATGCAGAGCGGATTAGGATGAACCTAAGATCATGACCAAGACCTAACTCTACATCAGGGTCACAGTCAGAGCAGACTCATTGCAGCGATGAAGTCAAGCTGCCGCAGATACGCACACAGGGTGCCCAGCCACCTCCGACACCCCTTTGACTCTGCCACGCTTCAGCTGTAGCTGTGCTGGGTAATTCAGAGCTAGTCTCACACTCCACATTTCAGGATTCACAGAGGAAGTAGCAATGAACTCCTGCTCGGGAATCTGCTTGACATGATGAGTCTGCTCTGAAAATATTTACCACAGTTTATCAAAGTAAGCATGATATACAACACAGAAAACAGGCACAGGTGGCACTTCAGCTCTTCCCTGTAAGCTTGTGGTTTCTTCCGTAGTACAGAATGGTTTGGTAAAATTCTTTTTTTTTGCAAACCAACTGTCTTCCCTCCCTGGTGAATTCCTAAAAGCTAGTTATACAGGTTTAGGTTTATTGATATGTTTACCTCAATTGCTCACTGTTAATATAATAATCCAAATAAAATAATCAGCACATTAATGCTTTCAACAGAGCACCACGCAGGCATCGACTAATTATTATTAATTTAAAAATTATCTTCAAGCTTCCTGTTTTCTAGATGTGTGAGAACCAGTCCTCTTATTTCACAATGATGAAATTATAAAAATGTTTTCAAAGAATAAACAAACAGGTCATAAAATCAAAGAGAGGTGAAAGAGGTGTAAGAGTAGTTAATTATGTTGTAAAATGTATTATGTGGTCATAAAACAGTCAGGACCAAGACATAACATGAATGCAGATTCAGTATTTTATTACCTTCAAAACCTTTCTGCTTATTCTGTCAGCACAGTAGCCTGAAGACATTCAGCTTGTAGAGAGACAATTTTATGTCATGATAACCACGGACTGTGAAAGCAACCTCTGTCCGCAGCACATGAGATGGGGAGAAAGAACAGTGCTGTTAGGGCAGCAGAGGCTCTAAAAAACTATTCCCTTCATTCTGAAGAAGTAACTAAGTAATCATCTCTTCACGATTTTCTGGTCAGTCTAGGAACACAGGATATCCGACATGTGGCTCATATGTGATGTGTACTCTCACAAGACATTATGAGATGAATAGAAGATTTTACATATTTGACGTTAGATATGTGGAAAGTGTGGAAATGCCATTTTCCTGATATGTCTCTGTATAAATAAACTTGCTGTCAGTCAAGTCCCAAACATCTTTTTTGCTTAAACCAAAATAAAATATTTCAAATAGATACAAACATAAATATTGAAGCACACAACAACAACAACAACAAAGGTTTATTGTGTTTGCTTCATCTATTCTAAAACACATTCCAGATGTTTTTATAAATTACTATTTTGGAAAAAAAAAAAAGTAAGCATGAAAGATACATAAATGAATATGGAATTATCTTTGAGCAGTCTGTCCATGAGCTGTAGGTACTTTGGAGGCATTAAATTTGGGGCGGGGGAATGGGAGCTCTTGTATCCTCTGAGCTATTTAAATACCTATGAAGTTTTTTCATTCAAACTGAAAGGGCCCTGTAAGCATCCATTTATCCTGTAAAAGGCATTCAGTGGGAAGTTAAAGAAAGGAAAAGATATAGATATATCTAGAGGATCACAGATTTTTCCCTGTTTGACTGCTTAGAAACAAAGCCTATAGAAAGAGGAGAATGAGGAAGCATCAAAGGAAAGGCAAACAAACATGTTTGTTTACTACCAACATGACATATGCTCTTTGTGATTTGCATTTATTTCCTCCTTATAAGTGAAAGTGGTCTCTTCTGGTTCAAAATTACCAGGTTTCACTGAAAAGTATGGTTGCAATCTCCTTTTCTACTGTGTTTTTGGTCAGTAACAAATAAGGTTTTACTTTATTTAAAAATATTTCAATATATTTATAATGTGTTGATGCTAGAGTAGTATAACAACACAACGTTGTTGCTGTAAACCTCATCCTCCCCTTCCAAGTTGGTTCTAAAATTAGTTTATGCAGTCTTCAAAACAGCACGATTTTTCTGCTTGCTCTGTCACAGTTTGTAGCATAGCTAAAAACAACACAGCAGGATGTTGCAGCCTCTGTGGAGCGATCACGCCAAGCTTCAGACATCAAGGCAAAGAGAGTTAGGCTATATGAACATGGCTAATCCTGTGCATTTCTCTCCCCCTTCTTTGGGACATTCCTGCCTAAAAGAGGAGGCATATCCCACTCTCAACATCCTGAACTGGGCTGAGCTTTATTTGGGAAGTCTGTCGAGGCTTGGAGCTAGGTTTGGATCTTGTTTTTGAAAATACATACATGGGAAATATACATGGGGATATAAGCTCTTCTGCTCTTTTTCTGTTTCTTACACACATATCATCTGCCACATGGCTAATGTAAATAGATGTGATTGTGAGTAGTAAAGAAAGAAGTTTTGGTTTCTTGACATCGCTGAGAATCATTGCCATATACCTTCTTGTTTCTGTAAAAGCTTCTAAAGCACTACTTCCTTCTCTTTTTCTTTTAATCAGTCATTACTTTCATATTTTCTCTGCTAATAGCCTTGGCAAGTTAGGTGAAATGAAACCAGAGCGAAGGCATGAAAATGGCAGAAAATTAACTGAGGAATTCACCTAAGAACAATATCAGGTATTAACGTGGCCCGGGATAACATTCTGTCAAAAAAAAAAGGAAGTTTCTATTGTTTCTGCTTGAATTGTCTTTGCTGTACCATTGATGGACACCCCAGTAATGTATGCTTCCCTCAGCTGAGACAAAGGAATGCCACATGCTGAACCAACAATTTGCCATGCACTGATATTTTCCAAACTTTTAGACATCACTTCAGTTGTTATTGTGGAAATGGTTGCTGCCAAATGACAAGTATGCGACCTGCATGTCAGATACAGTAAATCTTCTGTCTCTTGTTTGTGTCCTTAAACATTTTGATCAGCTACTGGATGTTAACATCTATTGAATTCAGTCTTTACCTTTTTCTCTATACAAGTTAATGAACTTTGTTCCTTAAGTAGTAAGTTCATCTGCCTGTATGTGACACAGCGGTTTGGTATTATAAAAAGTATCTGTCTCTCTGGAACCCCATGGCAGAGTTGGGTTTTATTGCTCTGAAACCATGGTTACACTCACTGTGCTTTCCTGAATTTCACATAATTGAGAAACTAGATTAACACTGTTGCAGCAAGAAAGGCTATTCACTCACTCGATCATTCTATGTGGTAGTCCTTTCTGTTATCTGTTTGTTCTAAACAGCTCAAACCATGAAACGTATCAAGAACATTTCTGTGATTATTTGAGCTATATTTTCTGTAATTAGTATCAGAGGGAAAGAAAAGTTCATTCCTAAGTGTGCATCTGTGTTAATTAATTTAAATTTAATTTATTTTTACATGGTATTTATAAGATAAATATGATTTTTTTCCCCTGTATTTACTGGTTCATATAACATAAAAGCTTAAATTTTGAACAGGAGATGTCATAATAATTCAGCAAGGAAAGTAAAAAGAGAAACCAAGGGAATCACTTAACCCCCAGCCAGAAATAGTGGTTGCAAACATTCCATTTGCTTTTAAGGCTCGTAAAGCAGCCACAGGCCAGAGGGAGAAATGGAAAATTATAGGCACAGATGGTCTGAGTCTGAGAGGTAAAGGTAACTGAGGAAACTCTCTTCAGAAACTGAAACAATATCATTTATGTTCTGGCTTTGCTTGGCTTTGTGCAGTTAAGAGCAGCTGACTCAAAAACTATGGCATGTTTTGGAATGGTGTGTGTCAAGAGGAGATTTACTCTTACAGTATTTTATCCTCCCAATTTGTAATTGCAATGTGTTGGTTTTAACTGTATTATCATAACTAAATTTTGAGCTTCAAGTGCTGAATTTCTTCTTCAGGCATTTTTACTTTTTATTAACAAAGGATAATTGTACATTGTCATAATAATTCCTGAACAGCGTACATAGACGTTTCAGAAATGGTGATATTTTGGCAAGAATTAAAATAGAGAATACTAAATATATAAGCCAATACATGGTATGCTTAAAAGCTGAAGAAGATAAAATTGTTGCTAAATGATTGCAGTACCTTCTAAAAAATAACTAAGGTATTAGGGGAAAAAATGCCTAGAAGATAGTTGTCTTACCAGGATCTTTTATATGATAAAAATCTGTGCACGTTAAAGCCCCCAACTGGTTTCAGTAAGAATATGCTTGTACGTGAGGGGCTCCCCTACCCACATAAGTAGATCTCGCAAGTTGCTGTAACTATGATATTCAAGACCCAAAGAACAACCCCACTGTTAGAAAAAAACATACATGCACCAGTGTGTATGGTCATGACATTAGACAAGGTAAGCATTCTTGGACAAAAACTATTCTTGAGTACTTGCATACCCTAAATCTTGCTATGGGTAAAGGGCAAAAATCCTCCTGTATGAAGACAAGCAGTTATTATTGCTCTGACTTAAATATGAACAGCCTAATCAAGGGGTTATAAGCAATTACTAGTTCAGTTACAATATTACTACAGCTATAGTCCAAATTAATACCAAAAAATTCTCATTAGTAATACAGTAAAATCATTATTAAAAAAACATTCACCAGTCTCTTCCTTCTATCAGCTGTGATGCACACCCTTCCAGGCTTCATTTGGGTCACAAGGCTGATGGTTTCAGACTTTCCCAAAAAGACTAGAAAGAGGGGTTTGCTGCAAGTTGTCAGCACCCTAGGATTTCTGTTGGAGGTGAACAATCTCTGTGATGGGGTTTTCTTCCTTCCCAGTCTTGGGATCTCCTTGTGTTTGTTCTCAAATGTTCTTTTACTTGTAGCCCCAGCTTCCCTCTCAGGGGCTCCCAGCCGAGGCCAGAGAATGGTACAGTTGCCTCCCCAAGCCCCAGCTGCCCTCAAGTGCTGTTCTTGTCAGAATGGTGCCGTATTGGGGATTACAGGATGAAGCTAAACCAGGACAGTGCACAGCTCCTGCCCCTCTCAGTAACTGCCACACTGGGTTGAACACAGCTTTGGACACGGCAAGCTTGGATAAGCCTTGAAACCCTTGCACTGTTGGAGCAGTACAGAGCCTGTGACTAGTTACAGCTCATGACAAAATTGTATTTCCTGGACTACAGTGGCAAGACTGGTGAGATTGGAGGCAACTGCTGCTGGAGAAGATGCTGTTAGACACCACTGCTGCTCCAAGGTGCTCAACCAGATATAAATGCTCTGCTCAGTGCTGGCACAGCAGCAGCAGGGGCTGAGCCAACTCGCTTTCTAGGAAGTCAGCAAGGACGAGACAAAGGGAACCAAACAGGACATTGCTTGTATTTGTATTTGTAGAGATGCAGACAAGGTGTTAATAAGGACTTAGACCTTATTTTCTGCTGATGCTCACCTCTCAGCACTGCAGTTTTGTTCATTACAGGGTGATACTAAATAGTTGTTATGAGTATTGACAATTGAAGCCTGAGTAGCCCTGGTGAATGTCTAATTTGTACTGTAGTTCACATAATAAATTATCTCCACAATTATGAGTTCAGAATGTCTCTATGACCTTGACGAAAAGGAAAAGCTGAAGAAAAAGTTCTTCAGTGTTTATTAGAATGTAACACACAAAAAGATATAAGGAAACTTTGGTCTTGGAACATTACATTTAAGTGAAAGAATCTACTACTACCATTTAGTTGATATGCCTTTTAAAAAAAAAAAAAAGAAGTGATGCATCCATTTACCATATCAAAATGTTATAAAACTGTTTCTACTAATGAGATTTTGAGTGTTGTTGTTTTCAAATACTTTATCTGTCACAGAAAGAGTGATGCAACACTTAGTCATGTAAAACAACTTGGGAACTAACCAGAAATCAACTCACTAAAATAATGAGAACATCTGTTCAACATCTGTTGTTTAACTTAATTTACTAGACCTGAGTGCAGGAAAAAACACTGTTCTCATTACTGGTCCATTGACAAATAAAGTAATGAGAAATTGATTGGAATTATTAACAGCTCCATTTCAACCTAGTGTGCATAAGCTTATAATTTAAGTCTGACATGAATTATTTTTTTTTAATTCAGAATTTGATTGTACATTATTACTTTTCAGCTTCTTCTGCTAGCGCCATTGTGTATATAAGAAGGAACCAAGAAAATGTTAAACATGTTTGAAATGGACAACATAAAACTCCTGTTTAAGTTTCTTACCATGGTAGCTACTTGAGTTCAGGATGAAATATTTTCATTTTCTCTTTACATGATTCTGTGAAAATGAATGTAACATCATGGAACCCAGACCTATGCTAAAGTTGCGATTTCATCTAACTTACAGTTCTAAGAATATTTATAAAAATCTGAAGTAGTATTCTTTTTTCAATCTATTATATCCACCTTAATTTAATCTTTTTGAAGTATGCAAGCACCATATTACTTCCCTTAACATATTAAAAGTAGACCACATAGAATATGAAATTAAATTATACCTCTGCTTCAGTTGTATAAATATTTATAAGCTTTACATGAAACATAGCGCTTATTGCTGATGTAGTTATTGATTAGTAAATCTCAAGTGAAAAAGGTTTCATTAGTCTTGCATTAAAACACTCTGAAATGGACCTTGTATCACATTTTATCACCTTTTTTTTGCTCTAATGGGAATGTTTTGCAAAGCTTTTAAATTCATAAGTTATCCTTTGAAGATTTTAATCACTTACTTTTCTGTTATGGAAATAATTCATAACCGAATCATATTTACTGGAATAGAATCTACTCCTCCTACTAGAAAAGTACAGTTTTGACTTGAGCACTTCATGGGGGCCCACATCCAAAGGAAAACTCTTATTCTTCTGAGGTTTTTGTTCACTTGAGTAAAAATATCATTTAAGGAGAACAAGGAAGAGGAGGTTTAGATATCAGGAATACACACAGTCAGTAATCGTGCAAGTCTGTGTCTCCTTTTCCCTAACATTTCCCACAGACTTGCACGAGAAAGAGTGCAAGCATCTGAGGGCAAATTAGGCCTCACATAAATGATGGGAACAATTGATTTCACTTAAACATGTGATTTAAGGTGCCTGATGGAAAGCGTAGGAAATCCAGCTGGTTTCAGCTCAAGAATGTGGGGAAAAAGCAAATAACTTTCTACCACATTGCATTTGTCTAATGGGAAAAATCCACTCGATTTCATTAAGTTCAAGTTCAGTACATAGCAGAATACAAGGTCAGTACAAAACAAAGCTTAGCACTGCATTTTATTGTACAGATGAACCCAGATACATAGTCATGTTATCACATGTCAGCAGATTTCCAGTTATTTTTTATGTGCATGGGTTTTTTCCTATTTTATTAAAAACTAATCTAAGTCAAATTGCCAAGACTGGACAGGGGTTCAGCACAAACTAATAAGTGCTGCAGCTCACCTGATAAACCTGTAATGCTGTGGTAATTTGGCTTTGCATTTCCTGTTGCTTTGCGTGTCAGTGTTCTTGACATACCGGCAAAAAAAAGTAAGCCAGATCAGTTTAGGTGGATATTTTGCAGGGTAGCAAAGCATTAGCTCCCATCTGTTTCCCTTTCTTGGTGTTACTCCTCTCTGGCACCCTGACACAGCACACCAGACGCAGAGGAGCAGGAGGAACTGCTGTGCCTCACTAGGCGTGCCAATGGTGTCAACTCTGGGACATCAAGGAAAGGAGGGGTAACCCCAGGCTTTCTGCCTGGGTTGTGCCTGGACTAAGGAGGCGCCATATGACTTGTGCAGGGGCATGCACACCCCTGCCATATGGCCTGGCACAGGACATAGAGAGACATCAGGACTTCTATTCGCCCCAGGGCTGCACCTATCTCTGGATTTCCTTTGCAACTCTGAATTAATTTTGAATGGAGAGAAAGGAGAAAGGAAGCTGGTCTTGCCATTCTGGAAGATGTGGTAAAAGTGTTCATTTTTTGTGTGTAATTAAGGTTCCATCTAATCACAGAAAAAGGACTGTACAGTACCTGCTTCATGTTATGCCTGGCTCCAGGTTCATGCTATAACTCATGCACTTTCTGTCATACAAAACAGAGGGGATTTTTAAACCATCATCTACAAAAAAACTTGATCTGCTTTTACATAAGCAGCAAGGCTTTATTTCTAAGTCTTCTTGTAATACTAATTCTTGTCATGACCACAGTGAATTTCTATATTTCAGATTATTTTTGGTTTCTCTGAGGCAGATGGAGTTTGCCTTTCACATGTTGTCCTGGGGGTGAAGGTTCAGTAAGGATGAACTATGCAATCTGCTTCACTATAACACATGACATACTGTTGATCAAAGAAGAACGTGTTAGGGACCAGATGTTGCAAATAGTAATAGCATGTCCCAAGCCTTGCTTTCACCTAATTCATGGCATGGTGGAGCTAAAAGTACTTGTAAGACGTGATCAATAGGGAAAACATACATGAATACCACAGAAGAACTATCTGTTAATTTTTTTCTCATTATTAATTCTCCCCTTTCCTATTTTAGTATTCTGCTTTAATTTCCCTCTTGTGTTTAATTTTCTTCATCATACTTTTACCCCACTGGGATATTTGACTTAAAATTGGATTGATAAATGCCTTTAATTTATTCTTTTCATTTAAAATGCACGGGTCCACTTTTTCCCCAAAGGGTACAACACTACTGAGGATTATTTCAAATCCTAAAAGAATGAGGAGTGTTCCAATTAGTCAAACTCACTCCCTTTGTCTCAGTATGGTTGTTTAATTCTATTTATTCTGTGGACTTTTAATGTAGAGTAGCCATTCAAACAGTTATGCTACTATGTTTTGAATCTGTTGAGGGACTCTGGGGTTTAAGAGATGCAACAAGAAAAACTGGTAATTACTTAATTTCCAGATTGACACAGATGTCTTATGTGTTGTGGTATCATTTAATCTTTATGTCATAATTTTCCATCTACCAGATAAGTTAGCATAGAAGATCAGCAGAATATGATTCAACAATGCCATGTTTCTTTTTAAAAAAGGACTTTCTGTCCATACTAGGAAATTTGTTTTGCCTGCTGTCTAAGATAAGCCTTTGACTCGCTTTTGTTTGCGTGTGCTCTCAGCTGAGATACAGTCCAGAGGATTGTTTAGACTTAAGAAGAAAAAGTGACTGGGAGAGTATATTAATGGTTTTTAGAGACAGGTACTTGAGAAGAAGGTGCATTAATCTTTTCTCAATACCGAAAAGAATAAAAGGTAATGGATTTATATTTCAGCAAGATGGGGGTTAGTCATTAGAAAAAAAGTCTCTAATAAAAAGGACAGTGAATCCTGGGTTATTGTGGAGCCTTTAAGTTCACTCAAAGGCAAACATCTGTCATAGATACTAACACTTTCGGGAACAGGTTTATGGACAAGATAATCTCTGTTTGCAAGACACACTTTCTAAAACTGCTTTCTTTTCCTGAATCTTTTGCTCTCCTGTTTCATTTGTATGAGGAAAAAGGGACTAAGGGAGTAAGCATTGTACCTTTCAGAATAGCACAACTGGGACCATGTATGTATCACTCTATACGTCACTGAAATGCAACTCATTTATGCATTACATCCTTTGATAATTTAGATAGTTTATTGCCAATTCCTACCTCATATGTGCTAACAGTGAAAAAAAATTAAAAAGATCGTGTCTTAGCAACTCTGCTCATCAAATCATTGCATTTTTCTGAAATATAATATTGACTTTTTTTATTTTGCTATTCAAACCACAGTGTCATCTCATATTTTATGGTCACAATCTGTCAACAGAGTCTTCTAACTATCTCATTAGGGACTCGAGATGACTGAGAGTTCTTTTTTCATTCTTTCTGGTTTTTTTTTTAATATAAAATAGAAGAGCATCTTGGCCTTTAAGATGGAGTCTAGTTTGACTTCTGTGTTTTCACACAGTCTGTTTGCAAACTTCACTTGCAACTGAGACAGTACCTATAGTCTGCCCCTCCAACACCAATCCACAGCTATTTTCATAACTACTGTTATGACATCTAGGTTGCAGGACACGCTTGTCCCTAGGCTGTAACATGTTATTTTTGCAAATAATTTGAATTTTTAAAAGGACAATTTAAAGTGTTGTAGCAAGAAACATTTCCAGTTATTCACTGAGAAATTTTAAGGGCATATAGAGATTCCAAGCTGAAGCTGGATTCTCTGCTGCTTGCTTGCAAGCATCCTGGAAACCAGAATAGAGGAAAACCCTAACAGGTAACTATTACACTGTGCAAAGCAGATGAAATTACTCCTTTGCATGATGAGTGACACCGGTAAGAGAGAGGAACTAGTGCAGCAACTTTTTCTGCCAGTGTAGCTATGGGGGCTACTGGCTTTTCTGAGCTGAGTCATTCATTATACAGCACTCTCTGAACTCACTCAGTGGGGGTTGCAAACTGCTTTGGAGAATCTAAGTAAATCAGGTAACATGTTAATGAGTGTGGTATAAATAGATAAATAGATTTGGCTGCTGAACATCTTCGTAATTTGTGAAAAGTAATGGTGCTCTGAAGCACTTGTGGCTAATGAAAATAAATAGTGTGTGCTTAACATATCATTAAAGAAAGTAGTTCATATTAGTATCACCTTTTATTCTAAAAAATACTTGTTCAGGAAAAATATGGAAGATATGCCATATGGACGTTTTCTGAGCTTAGTGGGGGAAAGCATTCGTAGGGTTTATCCCCTTTATCCTGACATATTTATATAAAGCCAAAATGAGCTTCCCAGTACAACCTGGGTAAAAGTGGAATGTTTGTATCTCAGAGAAATAATACTGTAATTCATCATCTACTTTCTTTTCTCTTAATTCAAGTAGGTAGTTGTTTCTTTTTTTAGTTTAGCTACATAATAACATGGTATCTGTTACTCTGGCTTTACTGGTCTGAGTAACAGCATTTAGTATTGAGTTTATTTTCCACTCCACTACCTCTGTTGTGATCTGTAATAAAGAGGAACTTATCCTTTGCCTCTGCATGGCTGATTCCCCTCAGTTTGAACATCTCATACACAAGAATTCTTCCCTAAGAAGAACTTTTCTTCATTTAGAGTTACACATCTAAGTTCACCCTTCAAAAAGTTTAATAATACTAATTCACCTGCTTAGGATATAAGAACAGTTATTATGACCCACAGTGCACAAAAAACAAGACAGAAATAGTAAGGTGGTAATTTTTTCGGTGACATTAGCACAAATCAATCTGGTTTACCAGTTTAGATCTCACTATCTCATCCATTTTCCCACTGCTCCTTAGCCAGATATTACAAGTACACAGAACAAGGCAGCTTTTTTTGCTGCATAACTTCCACTGCAGTCTACGCCACTTTGGTTCCTCATTCCACTTGAGGCCAGAAAGTTTTCCATTATTCTTGACATGAAACTTTCCCTCTGCAAGTTAAGCTTCTTACTCGCTAGCCTATTCATTAGGTTCTCTTCCAGTTTAACATCACAGCTAGCTAGAAAATTTTCATTAAAACCCAATTTTGCCCACAAGATTAGAAAATTGATCATCAACGTTTTTCAAATAAATTTTAGCTATCAGCTTGCTCTGAGACCATTTTCCAAAGCCTGTGAAAAGGTTTAATAACTAACTGACATTAAACAATATGCAAAAATATCTTAATAATCTAGCATTGCATTTAATTGAATATTTTAATAAAAACTTAATTAAGGTTCCCACATTTGTACTTGGGGGCTATCCTGAACTCAATACCATTCAAATCCCATTAGTGCTAATGGCCTAATGCCAAATGTGGAGAATATAAAACACATAAAATTTACTTTTAATAAGTCATTCATCCTACATTAAATATAAAACTATTATTAAAAACGCATTAAAGAGGATTAACCACTATTATTACAAAGAATGTTTTTAATAATCAGTTGATATTTATTTAGTGTATGGTACTGTCTAATCATTACACAATTATGGTTTTATAATACCCCTCTAAATCTTAAGCAAATGAAATGTCTATCTGGAAACATTAATTTTAAAAGTTTTGAAATGCATATTTTAAGGTCTTTGACCCTTTCTCTTTTCTTTTCTTTTTTCTTTTCTTTTCTTTTTTTTTCTTTTCTTTTCTTTTCAGAGGGAGAGGGTAAAAGTTTTGTTGTAAGAACATTTAGACAAGGTAACTTTAATTTAAAGAAGACAGCAAGTGTACACTAGACAATCAGAAGGTTACATCTCAAAGCAGATCAATTTTTTAAAACAGAAACATTTAAATGAAAAAAAGTCTGCCCTCTTCATACGAGATTTTAACAAAGAAAAATAAATTAACAGACAGTTATCAGACCAAGGGGAAAGGGGATGATAAAATGGGCAGAATGAAGGCAGGGAACATGTCAGACAACTGGGTTTTGGACAAGGAAAATTTTCCAAGTCCTCAAAAATAAAGTGGAAATCTTGAATTTGGAATGTTTTTATCTGTTTGAAGTCTTTGAAAGTATGAGGGACAAACATAAAAAGAAGAGTATTACTGGATAAGAGGGACTTACCATGGCCCAGCTGTAGACCATTTCTTCTCCGTTGTCACTTCTGCTCTAAAACCTTTTTGGGGTGTCTCCTCACTGCCTCTTTAATTTCCTCACACTGTCTCACACAAACCCACAAATCGCCAAATCTTTCCCCTTGATAGACATGAGTGAATTTATTTCTTAGGAATTAAAACAACTTCTCCAGTGAAGGTCAAATGAGCAATTAACAGTGATTGCTAAAAGGCCAAATGAAAATGAACAGTAGTTGTTTCCTGAAGAAAAAAACATTGTTTTAAGTACCCTAAACCACCTTCCCCATATTTTATCCTGAAAAACATCTTAGTAAGTGCTACATGAGATAATAGACACAGGGCACCTCTAGTAGATATAGCCACAAACTAAATGTAGAAGGCCATACTCCACTATGTCATATGCAAGTGCACACAGGACTAGCCAGAGCTAAGGGAAATGCCTATATAGTGCTGTATAATTATCCTTGCAAATACACACCCACAAAGTGACAGAAAAGTTCTGAGAACAGGCTTGGAGATATGTCTTCAAACAGTTTATATGTTTATATAGACTCCGACCTTAGGCCTACTGAAGGCAATGCACATCTCTTCATTGACATGAGAAGGCTATGAGTCACGAATAATGCCATATGCC
The DNA here is from genome assembly GCA_036023395.1 of Myiotriccus ornatus. Classification (NCBI taxonomy): domain Eukaryota; kingdom Metazoa; phylum Chordata; class Aves; order Passeriformes; family Tyrannidae; genus Myiotriccus; species Myiotriccus ornatus. Next base: position 98,129,151 of record JAYRBT010000082.1, read on the forward strand.
TGGAGTGTATTAATCACTTTAATGAGCTAAACTTGTATTTAAAAGAAGAAAGAAAAAAATTTAAAAGGAAAAAAAGGTCATCTTTGACTTTGAAATCCTTTGATTTCACTGGTTTCTGTCCTAACATTAAAGTTATTTAAGCATGTTTTAATTGCTTACACTGCAAACACATAAGGCTTTGAAATACAGAATGTTAATGAGGGTTTTTACTATTTGGCCACAGTGTCTTACGAAATGTATATGATTTAGCTATATTTGCTCTAAAGGTTCATGACAGTTCAAAATTGCTCCTTTTGCTTGTTTTATTTATGTGAAATTCTAGACACCTCCTCAAAAAGGTAAAAAGACTCATTTTTAATCCAAGGATTATACTTGAATCTCAAATCATTGAAAAATAACTCAGTTTCACTTCAAAAATATGGGTATTACTTCAACTATATAGTTTTCTCTTTACATAATAAATGCTCAAAGATTGTTCTGGTTTTTCTTAAGGAATCCATGTCATTCATCTCAGTAATGCTGCTTTTTGCTTTCATGGTACCATCTTCCTCTCTGTGGTGGTCAGGCCCTCATGGAGCTCTTCATGTAATTAACTATTATAAAGACACTTTGCATCACAATTTGACTTGATTTCAGATTGTTGCTCTGCCTAAGTATCCAACATAGGTGAGTACTAATCAGCTCATAGAAGACTTTGTGTATGCTAAGAGTTGAGAGTGGTGTTCTATGGCTGAATAAGCAAATTCTGAACAATTCAAAAATAGTTCAAAAGTAAAAACTGGGCATTGGTATCTCATGTGTATGAGTGGTAGACACAAGAAAGGGAAGGAGGATCGATGACAGGGAAGACACCAAATGTAAGTAATTATCTATATCCTTTTGTGAAACAACAATTCAGATGCATCCCCTCATTCTGTAATGCCTGGTCAAGAGATTCTCTATTTGGTTTTAAGAGACTTTTGTCTCTTTAAGCTTGTAAAGAGTAGTGTTGATCCACTGTGACTAGGAAGAGATAAAAATCCTTTGACAGATGACATAAGGATCAAAAAACATGACAACGGTCAAACAGTTTAACACCTTTTAGTGACAGTTTTTGTGAATAATTTTTACTTGAACACAGCTAACTACCAGCAAAGTATAAAATATAATTAAAATAATAGAAAAAAAAGTTAAATGTTTGCCAACCAACTGCATCCAAAAATTTACTCCTAGATACTTGAAAAAACGTGCCCGAGCAATCTCAAAACCATTACCACGGTCTTTAAAAACTAGCACAGGGAAGCTGAGAGCTGTCAAATAACTGCCAGTCTTTAAGGAGGGAAAAAGAGGCATCCAGGAACTATGAGGGCCTGTCCCACCTCCCCAAGTAGGAGAAGGGCAGAAAGGGGCACTGGGGCAGCCCTAGCCCTGGGCACCAGGCACCTCCCTGGGGGCAGAAACAGACCTCAGCTGGGCAGGGACAAGGGACTGCAGGGCTGGCCTAAATCAGCAGAGCCCACGGCCAGCCAGGGCAGGCTGTGGGAGCTGGAGGTGGGCCTGCCTGGGGTGTCACTGGGGCAGAGATTGGTGGCCCTGGGAGACTGAGATGGGGCCCTGGGCCCTGGGCAAGGTGAGCAGTCTCAGGGCTGGGCAGGGCCAGCTCCTGGAGGAGCCTCAAGGACACGGCACATTAAATAACCTCTTCAAGGAGACTCTAGATATCATTTTGCAAACCACTGTTTTAAGAAAGCCAGACAAAAACAGCCAAGCCTGAGCTATTGGAATGTGCATGCCAAAGCAGTTGGATAAAAATATTGAGGATGCAATTATTAGTTGTTCAAGGGCTGTTTCATGAGGATAGGCTGAATATTTTCATAACAAGTGAGACCATAACATAGCAAATACACTCTTTCCTATGTTTAAGAACACTGATATGGTAGAGGAAT
>JAYRBT010000082.1:98131720-98147671 GCA_036023395.1 Myiotriccus ornatus
TTTTCATAACAAGTGAGACCATAACATAGCAAATACACTCTTTCCTATGTTTAAGAACACTGATATGGTAGAGGAATGTACTCAAATGCAACAGAAGTGATCTTCACAAACAGTAGAAACAGCCTAGAAAATAGAGGTCATATTGAAAAAGAACACGTTCAGTGTATAGCACTGAAACAACGTCCTTGCTATTGCAAAACATCATTCTAGGCTTTATAAACAAGATTTTAATCCATGAGACACCTGAAGTTATTGCTTACTTTGCATTCAGAATTCATACTATGTCTACTGGAGTTGCATATTTAGTTTAGGTAGAGTCTTCATGAACAAAGAAAGTCCAGAGCAAAGCAACCTTCTCTCTGGTCTGAGGGGCCTGGGACTTGCTAAAGAAGACCTAATTTTTACCACAGCTAACAACTCTGCATTCTGATCATTTGCTGTCCTGTTGTAGATTCACAGGTTCCCCTTGCAGGCATGAGTTTTGTAGTACCATTTGAGCAGCTGTTTGTAAATGTGTAATTAACACTGGGCATGAGGATGATGAAGGGTGACATTAAGCGTGGCAAATAAAGGGCATGTCACCCCAATATGTTGTAAAACAACTAAGTTCTCAGAAAAAGGCAAACAAAACTGTTTCCTTCACAGATGAAAACCGGCACATTTGATCTCCCAAAGACTGACAGTCTGACGGTCCTGTCATGAAACCTTAAGTACACTTATCTATTCAGATCCATGAAGAACTAGACTGAAGACGAACTATTGTAATTCTAGAAGAGATTCAGAAATGTAATGAAAGAGGGAGAACATGATAAAAAGATTTTTAATTCCGTTCTTCTATATATCATATAATTTCACCATTTTCATTTTGTTTTCTGTCTTGCAAGAGCTGACGTTCCCTCTGTTTAGAAAGTCACATTCTTCCTTTGACATGGTTGGATTTTTGTGGGGAAAAGGGTGAGACAAAACTAATGAAAACTGGAAGAGAAAAGATAGTAAACATTCATTATTTGCTTGTTGTAGACACACAAGGAGGATGTTAACAAGGATGACTTGTGAATACAAGGGGTTTCTTTGGGTTTTGGCACAAATGTTTTGATTGCTGACTATTGGAAGATACTGTTCTGCTGCCACTCAGATGGGGCCTGCCAATACTAAAGGCCTTGCTGATGAGCTGGAACAAGGCTGTAGTGGTTTGTCTGCCACATGCTGGCTTCTCCTTTTCGTGACTTTTAAATTCTGTCTTATATTTGGCTCTGACATTATATGTAAGTCTAATGAACTTCCATCCAGATCTCTACAGAATGTGAGCGGGACTGACAGCTTTATATTGCTTATGTGGATAAAAAAGTACTAAACGGGAAGACAAATTGAAATATTATGAGAATAAACACAGACTTTGCGAGCTACTGACTAGAAGAACTAGTCATGGCTGAGAATGATAATTTAAAACCAGGCACAGAAAAAAAAAAAAAAAGACTTTTGGAGAAAAGTGTGCAGAAAAATTCTGTATAAAATTAAGCAAGTTTTACCTTTAGACATGCCAAGAAACTAATTAAAATAGAAATTGTAGGCCAACAGTGGAATCACTATGAAGAGAATATTAATATGGAAAAATAAGATTACTGTTAAATACTTTATGTCAGAGAACAGCACCTGGGTTGAATATTGTTTCTAACAAAAGATTAATTTCATTTCATAACTGTTACCATTATTTAATAAAACTCTGATATAGAATGAAATTATGTGAAACTGGTTGGATTTTATAGAAAAAAACAGATTCCATGGCATCTCATTATGCATTTAACAAATTGATACGCAAACATGACTTGGCATCTATAGACAGAAAAACATGTAATTGTTTAGAATTTCTTGGTAATTTTTGTAGTGCATTCCATATGCATACAGGAAATGGCAGAATTTTTCTGAGCTGCTCAGAAAATAAAAAAGTACAGTTGTATGAATAAGCATTTTCTGTGTAATGTTCACTTACAAATCCTAACTTTATAAAAGAAATGTTCTGGTCTATACTGGCAATGACCAAACCAGATTTGGTACGAATCTTCTCTTGAATCAAAGGACTTTTGAGGTTCCTAGTATTTTCTTAACATCTCCATTTATCTACTCCTCTAAAAGGAGAAATAAGGAAGTGTCATGAGAAAGGCTGTGCCCAGGAGTTTTCAGTTTCCAGTCCCAAGAACGGAGTGAGTAACAACTGACCTTTTCCACTGTCTGGAACTAATGAAATTTCCATATCTTGTTATACCAAAGCTTCTTGCTGTGCTTGCTTTCAATAAAGTGGCTTTCATTTGAGTGAAATTTCATCTCACACTATATCTCCCACATGAATTATTTTTTGTGTCCTACAGGGATAGCTTCCATAACAGCAGTGATGGGAGAGGCTGACCCTCAAAGCCCCTGCAGAAAAGGCACAGTACCGATATGAAATATAGATTTTAAGCTCCTGCTCTGCCTTCTTCCAGAGAGAAACTAGACCCACTTTTTCCCACATCCCACAGAAATATCTTCTCCACCAGGCTTTTAGCTCTCTGGGATGTAGTTTGCTCTCAAAATACTATTAGATTATTGTTTTAATGATACACCCTTTTTCTAGTGAAATATGATTATTAGAGAGATGCTTTATAAAGAGAAGTTTATGTGATGAAGAATTCTAGGTCCTAGCTCAGCTGTTGTCTTGCTGATATCATTAATATTATGCTTCTTCCAGGTAGAGGGTAGATTATTTTGCTCACCCATCAGAAAACATCCTCCTGCTTTCTTTAGCATTGGTTATGTGGGGCAAGAAAGGGCAGGACTTGGTCCCTTTAAATGGCAAATACATAAACTTCATGAAATCCAGACGTTTGTTCATCATTCATTTCCCTACTCCACCCTGTCCCCCCTTGTTGCTGAACACCTGGCTATCCCAATTTCCAGTGCAGTAGTGCTGGGTCACAGCAGTAGCCTCCATGCAGCCTTTCAAAGTGCTGTGCAGAGACAAATGACTGCCAGCATTGCTGTCCACTTGTTGGTTCTACATGTGCTCTGCCAGAGAGTTTAAAAAGTGAGCTACCTTTCCTTGCCATCTGATACCATGGCAACCACTGCTCTGCTTTTTACCACCAAGCATCTGTTAGTGTTTTCATTGTAGAATCATGTTTTCAAGAGTTTAGGGATTGGCATAAATCATTGTTTCTCTTTCAATTTCTTGTCCTGGATTGTATCAGAAAAATAAAAGATCTGGCTCTTTCTCTTTTCAGCTGCTTAAAAAAAATAGCAAAGTCCTCCAACATTCAATGCAAAACAAAGCAAAAACAATTAAAATTATTAGCAGTTGCCATGGAAGTCTGGATGGCACTTCAGCTCCAGTTCCTACCCTTCTGATACATCAAGGAAGGAAAATTAAATACATGGGTGATTTAGCGACAGTATGTGAGGACAGTTCAGCTGCTGACCTCATTCCTGCTTTTATCTGATGCTGTGGAAACAGATAAAAATTGCACTTGTGAGATGCAGAAAGCCATGGACACTGGTGAATAAGATTTGTAATCAAAGTAACAGGTGATGGACTAAGAGGGAACTGGGAAATGAATGAGGGAGAAGAAAGTGTCACATGTTAGGTATGAAGGTAGCAAGGCAGAGAGCTGAACCAGAGAGAAGAGATCATAGATGACAATTACCAGTAAGAAGGAGGAAAGCATATTGTTGGCAAACACGGATCATCATGCTAAAAGAGGATCATGGAATATGTTGCCAAAATTTCATTTTTGACCATGGTAGTTTGACGTTTTCTTTAGGAACACAAGCAAGAGACAAGGAATGAAATTTTGGGTTCAGTGAAAGGAAGTTGGGATGAGTAAAGTAGCTTTTACCATCACTGAAAAGAGGCTATTCTTATTCCTTTCTTTACATTGCAATTTCTAGGAAAAGGTGAGTTTGAGGATAAGAAATTTTAAAAAGGACACCATGAAGGCTGTACTATCCTACTAGGTAAATAAAAGAGGTTTTCACTGTTGAATTTAAGAGAATAGGAAAGAATGGGAAAGCAATAAGCAACTTTGAAAATCAGGTTAGTTTGAGGGATTTTATGTCTGAGATTATGTGAAAAGACTTCTCCAGTAGTTTCTAGACATCAGTATCTCTCCTCATTTCTTTCATGTGGAGGAAATGGACTCCAACTTTATTTGCCTGTGAATAACTCCTTGTATCAGAAAATGCAGTATATGTCCAATCAAATTGAGCTACACTATCTCCCTCTTTATTCTGTTTTTAGGACTTGGGCCAGAGCTGGCACTCATTCAAGATCAATGTCTCACATCTTCCAGGGATATATGACCTCTTTAGTCACACATTAACTCAGTGCCATCTCTGTCAATCAAGTCTTCAGCTGCACTTTAGCAAGTATCAAGAGAACTGTCTATATTCATGATAAAACAGCCTTGTTGTGAAAAGAACAAGGCTGTGAGAAGTCTCTCATCATGTCCTAAGGGCACACCAAGACCAGAACAGCAGAGATGGTCACAGGGTTCAGCTTTAACTATGCCAAAAGAGATGATTCAACAAGAAAAATACCTGACAAGATTGTTCAGCAAGACAAATAAAAATGCATAAATACCTGAAGGGTTCTCCTCCACTCTTCCAGAGCTGGAATTTCTTCTGTACAACTCCTTCTGTTCTTAAATATGTTAACACAGAGGTACACCTCATTGGCTCAGACTCAGCCAGCAGCAGGAAGTCCCTCCTGGAGCTGGCTATCATTGGCTTTATAGGACAGTGGAAGCTTCTAAGAGCTTCTAACAGAAGCCACCCTATAGCCCCCACCCCCATCAAAACTCAGCCACATAAACCCATGACAAACGGCCACAACCTAAAAGATAGGAGATTGCCTCTGAACATGAGGAAACACTTTTTTACTGTGAAGGTGAGGAGGAAGAGGTTGTCCAGGGATGTTGTGGATTCCCCCAAACTGGAGATATTCAAAAGCCATCTGTACATGGTCCTGGGCAACCAGCTTTGAGTGTCCCAGCTTGAGCTAGCTTTGAAGAAGATGACTTCCAGAAGGCCCTTCCAACTTCAACTGTTCTGTGATTATGTGACAAAATAATGAGTTGTTTTGGGCTAGCTTTGAAAAGTAGCCTAAAATTCTTATGACAAGATGTTCAGTAGTCCTAAATGGAGAGAAATTTGCAAAAAACCCTAAACACTGTCTAGTTTCACAGTAACTCTAAAGATATCAGAAGCCAGCCTAAACTGTCAACAAAAGCAGCAACTCCATCTTCAGGCACTTGTTCCTGTCTTTGCACCTTCTCTCCCTTGGGTCACCACAAAGCAGTCATGCAGCTATGCATTCAGGAAGGGCTTGGAAATATTTTTAGACAAATTATTCTTTTGGCAGCAGCAGTTTCCAACCCAAAATAGAGTTCTGAGAAAGTTTAGGACAGGATTATGGGTAGAAAAAGATCCTTCTACTTTCAGTGTGAAGTCATTTCTAAGCCATTCCTCAATTACCTTCAAGAGTTCTGATCAGCTTACAAATTAGTACCTGCCAGCAGCTCTCCATTGTAGCTGTTAATTCATGCTTTCGCATCTGTTACATTAACATGCCAAAAGAACTTACAACCTCCTTGAAATTTCCTTCAGCATAGTTTGAACATAATTGAATATTAAGAGATCAAAATTTAATTTTTGTATTTTCCTTAACCAAATCTATTCAAATATGCCCTATGCAATAGCCCCCTCAGAGTATTAGGTGTAGAACAAGGTCAGAACTTTTACAACTAACCATTTCTGAGTGACATATAAACAAAGAAAGGTTAGAACCTTTTCATTCTTTTAAAACATGAAAAGCCCAAATGTTTCCCAGCAATTTAACATCCACTGGGCCATGCTGCCACCTGTCAGTCTGGTAACCCATTCTGAGATTTATAAGGGCAGCCAAAGAATAGTTGATTTGAAAATATCCTTTGTCTAACTATTTTTCATTCTAATTAAAAACATGTAGTCTAAACTTTTTTAAAGGGTAAAAAAGAAACCCTTAAAATAAGAACCTGAATAAGCAGTAAGGCTGCCTGTGCTGTCTAGGTGCACATTTATAAGAGCTTTCATTATATGGGGATCAAATCCTTTCGGTAAATATTCTCATTTAAAAGCAATTTGCATAAATAAGGGCTCATTTCTCAAAGAGCGCACTCATTCAAAGAAAATTAGATTTCTCTTGGAAACACAACTCCAAATTTCTCATCATGTTCTCAGGCTGTGCAAAACAGAACCATTTCCAAATGTGTCCTATAGAAGTTCTCAACCATTTTTTCCCCATTTTCAGTCAATCCAACAAAGTTGTTACACACCTCAGACAGGCTCAGAGCCTCTCTAAGCACACCAGTAGCTGCTTCCTGTATCAAAGCAAGACCCTGGCAGGCGTGTACGCCTGCCTTGCTTTGATTTCCAAAGAAGGATGCACATGTGCTGTCCAGAGAGAAATGCGAAACTGTCAAATGCTCCAGTCAGGTCCCTCATGATGAAACAATTTGGATTCCCCATCATTCTGAAACACATGCTCCATCTCTGTGTATACATTGGCAGTGTCAAGGAAAGCCTAAATTTCCACTCAGTTTGAAACAGTAATTTTTGGGATGGATGGACTGAGTCCTTCTGTTTCCTTTCTCATTTTCATACATCAGCTTCTGCCCAAACTTCCCAAATTGTGTATTGGAGAGCTGTTCTGCTCACCTTCTTAAGCTTTTCTGATTGCTCTCCCAGCTACTCAGGTAATGCCTAGAGCTACCAATGAAATCTTTACCTGCTGTTTTGATATCACAGGAAAGTTTGTAAGAATTTATTATTTACTTATTCTTATTTCATTCAGACTTTTTTAAAGTCCCTAAAGCTTGCTTGTCTCTCATTATCAGGAGCCAGGTTCTGTCACTGACTCTTTCTAAAACAATATCTCCCCTGGATTCAGTAATGGCCATTACAAGGTAGGGCAATTCAGAGGCCCTAACTGAGTGTGACAAGGGGCGGGGCTGGACTGGCATTTTTGCATCTGAACAAAATGTTAATGTGGATTACAACTCCATAAAAGAGGCCCGAGGAAGTCACAGATTTCCCAGCTCCAACTGTTACTGTATTCAGCAAGGAGCCCCATAACCAAATCAGTTTTATAGGCACCATTTTGAGCACCACTTAAAGATGTATCTGTCTGACACTTTTGAAAGGCTTTAGTTGCTTTGGATGAATTTTTCAGGAGTGGGTGTCAGCTTCAGACTGATTTCTGGTTATTTTTATTTTTTGTTCTGCTTTTGAGCTGAAACAATTCAGTAACTGCTGCAAATAATACAGAAGTGAAACATCATATTTTGATCAATTTTTAAGATGAGCGGTTGTAATCATATATTTTTAAGAACTCCAAGACTTCTTTGATTTTAAAGGTTTCATGTTTGGCAAGGAATTTATTGCAGAAAAATGCACCCAGATTTGGATCAGTTGCAAGCCTGAAGATTACTATTTGTTTATGTAGTGTACAAAATGACCAAGTTTTGGCAGCTGAATTCTCTGAAGGTTTCACTTTCATGTCACATTCTTCTGTGCTTCCCTGACTCCTACATGCCACCTTTAAAATGACCAACCTATCTGTGTGATGACTATACCATCTCTTTAATGGCCATAAATGTATGTTGGTGGTATTTATGCTAAGACATTTTCCTAAACCGCTTCCTATTTTTGAAAATGAAGTCTTATCAAACTCTGAAACCATGAAGAGATTCTCGTGTTGGCATAGCTCCTCCCTGCTAACATGTCTAGTTTTTCCAAAATGTTGGGAAAGTTCAAAAAAGAATTATCTTCTAACATTGATTTCTATTTTATATTTTGACATAGTTTAAAATGCATGATATGTACCATATCATCTGGGATGGATAGCTGATTGATTGGGTGATGGAATTTGTTTGCTTGTTTGTTTAAATATAATTATGCAACATTTCCCAGGTTTGTGAAATTAGGTGACAAATGTTCATAGGTTCAGTTATGTTTCTCATTGAGCATGAAATTCATATCAGAAGAAATATGAGACCTCTACCGCCTATTTGATTTCTTTTATTCATAAGAAACTAGGAAATCAAAATAATATGGTGATTTATATCAGTTTTATGTAATCAACTACAGTTACAATCCTCTTAAACAATTTGTTTTCCACTTTATCAGATGTGTGATATAATCTAAGTATCCAATTATGACATTAAAATTACTTCATTATCTATCTCACATGACATATTTACAATACATGTCATAAACTTACATCTGAGTTAAAATATTTTATTTGCAGTGACTTTCACTAAATGCAATTCTTGCCATGCTTTTTCTTAACTAATTTGCTTGCTTCTGTTTACTAACTAAATAATTGTCAGAGTATAATTAACACAGATGTCGCATGAGCCTAGTTTTCAGGTTCAGGTTAAATTTATACTACTGCATATGGAAGTGTCTAATTAGATTGCCATCTGAAATGGTGAAGAAGTTACTATATTTTGAGTAAAGCCTTTTTCACAGACTTCTATCTTATTCAGTGGTACTGTAGTGTTTTCATTAGTTGTTAGTTTCTAAAATGAGACTTTAGTATTAAGCACATCAGGTTACGTTCATCAGTACTGACAGAGGTAGAAATATTTGTAAATTTGACGCTAATCCCCCCAATTATTTAAGAGATTCTGAATTCTGTAGGCTGAAGTTTTATATTGGACCAATAATTACGATGATCCTAATTATTCCAACTGTCTCAGGATCTGAAATCCAAATTTATTTTTTATTACAATGATTTAACTTCCAACGTTTTACTTTGCAGTCAGTTTTTTCCCTTTTGGTGATACCTGTAGACCTGGAAGTACTGGATCCCAGAACTCAAAAGATTTGGCAACAAAATGTGTTATTTGTTAGCAATAATCTCTGAAAGCTTTGTGTGGCTGTGTACTACCGTAAAAGACAAGATGCATAGCAAGTGTGACTTTGATATTTCATTTCAAACCAGTTAGGAACAATTAGGTATGGTTCTAATGATAACATTCAATTTATCGTGACATTTTACATTGATGCCAAAGAACTGGATCATGTGAAATAGGGAATACAAAATGGTGGAAATGGTCAGTTAGATAGCTTTTTGCTATGTGAAAAATGTCATTGAGCACATCTTTCACAACAAATTACTCTAAACAGTAAGAATGAAAGTCATACTGATAAGTTTTGGCACAGAGTATTAATGAAAGAAAATGTGTTTATCCTAGTAGAAAATACAAAGTTAGAGGGTCACAGCAATTATTGCTGCTTTTTCTTAATATGGTTTGATAATGAACCCCTTCCCCCTTCATGTCTTGTTCATTATTGAGTAATTCCAATAAATGATTAAAGTCCTGATTATGTTCTGCAATCCAAATTACTGAAAGTAAGCTAAAGAGGCATTCACAGATCTAGCCTACCAAGAAATGTTTTAATTCTAAATTGCCACTTCAAATTTATAAGTAGTGATATTAAGTATGTTTTTCACATTAATTCTGATTTATAATCTGATGTAATAACTACATCACAGAAATTGATTATTTCATATTTTTTTTATTGAAGAAAAACTCCACCATATATTGATGAGAACTTGCACTGCAATTACACCAATACTGCAATTGAGTGTTCAGGCTCTGTTGTCCTTCCTTGACAGCATTTCCCTAAGGAATAACAAATATCAGGTACTTTTACCCAAATAAAATGCACACTGAAATATTCGCATTTTTTTAATTGAGATTCCAAACCAAATCATCTGTCTCTGTATCGTACTTCTTAAGTAAGCAAATAGCTGGTCTCAAACATTTAAGAAAAGATTATCTGTACACGACTAGGGAACTAGCAGAGCAGCTAATTACTTACACTCGAACAAATATATGACAAGACTGAACTCCTCAACACCATCTCAGTATTCAAACCTATCCTTTTACAGCCTACATTAGCTTTACTACATAGTGAATTCCATGTATGAAAACCTATCATTACTCTAAAACTGCGTAACACTAATATTTCTTCTATTATTCATGATGAGCGGCTTTTAAACATTGCTATATGTCAGAAATTTAAATTCTCATTTGAAACAAACATAGAAACCAAGGCAATTTAATGAACAAGTGGACATCTGTTCTGTTAAAACAACCTCTCCCAATATGTTTAGTTTTTATCTTTCAGTATGTTCTGGATGTTTCTTTTGCAATGCTTTGATTACTGTCACTTGTTTGGTGTAATAAGGTTTCTTTACTTACTGAGAATTAGTCTCTTAAAAGCAGACTTTACTGGGGGTTTGTTTGTTTTCTTTATTTAAAGGAAAAGTACTGCAAGAAAGGCTTAATGTCCCGTTAGATCAGCTACACTATCTGGATTTTAATTTTGAAATTTTCTGTCCAGAGCCCTCAGTGTATCTCAGGACATCACAGTCATGTAAGTAAATGTTGTTTAAAGCATCATAGTAGTAATCTCTGTGTACATGGTGGTGTGCCAAAGAAGCTGGTTACTTTTGTCCCAACTTTCTTTTGCTAAATCTTTAAACCTCTAGAAAGCAAACCTGAAAAAGCAATTGCAACTTAACTGTTCTTCCCAGCAGGACTGACTTCTTTGTAGCTCAAGGTATTTACTGCATTACGCTATTGCTCTGTGGTTAGATAATTTTCTTGAGAAAAAAATGAAACATGGAATGGAGGTAGTAATATTTATCATGCCTAAATTTGCACAGTGCTCTTGCTGTCCATAAACACTACCAATATAGAACTGATTTGTGCTCTGGCTTTGAAAGAGGATTTATAAGAGATAATGTACATCTGTTATATTTTTCATGGAGAAATGCAAGACTTTTCACAGAATCACAGAATATTCTGTATTGGAAGGGACCCACAAGGATCATCAAGTCAAATTCTCAAGTCCTTGCACAGGACCATCCTCAAGAGTCAAACCATGGGCCTGAGAGTATTACCCAAATGCTTCTTGAACTCTGTCAGGTTTAGTGCTGTGACCACTTCCTTGGGGAGCCTGTTCCAGTGCCCAATCACCATCTGGAGGAAGAACATTTTCTAACATCCAATCTAAACCTCACCTAATACAACTTCAGACCATTCCCTCGGGTCCTGTCGCTGGCCACCACAGAGAAGAGATCAGTGCCTGCCCCGCCTCTTCCCCTCATGAGGAAGTTGTAACTGCAATGAGGTCTCCCCTCAGTCTCCTCCAGGCTGAACACACCAAGTGACCTCAGCCACTCCTCATATGGCTTCCCCTCAAGGCCCTTCACTATGTTCACTGCCTTCCTTTGTCCACTCTCTAACAGCTTAATAACTTTCTTATATTGTGGTGCCCAAAACTGCACACAATATTCAAGGTGAGGTCACACCAGTGCAGAGCAGACCGGGACAATCACCTCCCTCGACTATCTGGTGATGCTTTGCCTGATTCCCCCCAGGACACAGTTGGCCCTCCTGGCTGCCAGGGTACTGCTGCCTCATATTCAACTTGCCATTGACCAGGATCCCCAGGTCCCTTTCCATGGCACTGTTTTACAGCATCTCATTCCCGAGTCTGCAGAAACATCCAGAGTTTCCCCATCCTAAGCACAGAATTCAGCGCTCTGCCTTGTTGAATTCCATATGGTTGGTGATTGTTCAGTCCTCTAATTTATTGAGGTCTCTCTGAAGAACCACTGAGGGAGTTCAACACCTCCCAATTTTGTATCATCTCCAAACTTGCTTAGTATCCCTTCCAGTCCTGCATTCAAGTCATTTATGAAGAAGTTGAAGACCACAGGGCCTAAGATGGATCCCTGTGGAACCCCACTAGTGACAGGTTGCCAGTCTGATGTCACCCCATTCGCTATCACCCTCTGTGCTCAACCCATGAGCCAATTGCTCACCCACCACATGATGTGTTTAGCCAGCTTTTTGCTGGACATTTTGACAAGGATGATGCTATGAGAGCCAGTATCAAAAACTTTACTGAAATCCAAAAATATTACATCAGCTGTCTTCCCTTGATCAGCTAAGTGGGTTACCTTGCCATAAAAGGAAATCCAGTTTCATAAACAGGACCTTCCTCTCATGAAGCTGTGCTAGCTGTGACCAGTGACTGCATTGTCTTCCAGATGTTTTCCAATACTTCTCAGAATAACCTCCATAACTATACCAAGCACTGAAATGAAACTGAGAGGCATGTAGTTTCTGTGGTCCTCCTTCTTGCCCTTCTTGAAAATGAAGACAACATTCACCAGCTTCCAGACAGCTGGGACCTCTTCTGACTCTCAAGACTGCTCAGAAATCATGGAGTCTTTGCAATGACTTCAGCTTCTTCAAAACAAAGGCACTCAAAATCTTTTGACTTTTTGAAATGTTGCCTGGCACCCTCTGTGTGTGCTGAGCACCTACATTTCTGCCTCTGCACCACTGGTTCCATCCAATTTTATAGACTTCTTTCCATTTACTGAGGTGTTAAAATTCCCCCATTTAGTAAAAAGCTGTTAGAGTGCAGCAACAGAAATGGGAAAGAAGCATCTATCACGCCTGTGATTTTTTTTCCCTGATATCAATTAATTAGACAGAACCATGGATTGAAGAAGAAGTGTTTAGAACTGAAGATATCTAAATGATCTCATCAGTGGAAAGTTGGATCTTTTGCTTGGTGCTTTCTAATTTACAGCATAGCAGATGGATGGTGTTGAAGGTCACAATTACTGTATAAGGCCAACTTGTCTGTAGAGTCTGAACTCCATCTAGATAACTGTCTCATTTATATAGAATGCTTGTAGTGAAAACCTTTTGTTCTTCTTTTAAATCTCTATTTCATGTTGGTAAATTGCATCTCTGATGAAACAAAATCAGATTTCAGGTTATCCTCATTTCATTCTTCATATTAAATTTGGAGCTCTCTAATTAGACTGAAGAATTTTGTAGCCATCAAAGAAGCAAAAGAGTTTTGTTACTTGCTGAATTGTGGAAGATCTGAACTGAAAATTTTTTAGAAATACAGCCCAATAAAAATAAAGCTGGAATACAGCCCCATATTTAACTAATAGATGAGAAACATTTTCTTTTAAAGCAAGAAAAAAAACAGGTCAACTAACTTTTAAAATAGAACAAGCTAAAATTTTCAGAAATGTGCAACTGACCAAAGTGACAGGATCGAAATTTGATAAAAATCAGTGAAATCACTGCCTGCTGCAGAGTGGCCCCTTAGCATAAAATTGTGGGTGTATGTTTTCACAGAATCATCAACTGAAAACAACTGCTGTTTCATGATCTTTCTGAAAACTAAATTGCACGGTAGAACGCTCCATATTCATTGAGGGATAAACTGTTTTGTGTATTGTGGGATAAAATCATGCAAATGTATATGTATCACATAGCACTCAACAAGCTGAAAATATTATTATCTTCCTTTGTGCTAATTTGTTTGTGTAGCTATATCTCATAATTCCTGAGACTGACTCCTGAATCAAAACCCTTTAAAAAATGCAACAAAACCAACCCCAAACAAAAACAAACTAACAAGAAACCCTCCCCAAACCCTTTAATTTCATAATTCAGGAGTGAATTATTTGTGTAATGGTTTTTACAGTTAGTGACTCGAAAGTGACATTAAGTTGGTATTGGGAACATCAAGCAAATGAGCTACAGAATTTTCTGCTGTGGTCTTTCCAGTCAAGCTTGGGCTATGAACGTGGCTGAAAATATTTCTATCTGATGGATACTCACTGATACTTTTTTTTTTAAATGAACTAGATTCATTTTCTAGGAAATATCTATGTATATAATGGTCCGTATCCAGTTACAGAGCTTGAAATTAAATTGCCTCCTGAATACTCATGTCCCTTTATTACCACCTCTGTAGGTCTGGTTGTCTCTTTTAAGCTAACTACTCTTTTGAAGTCTAGAAAACTCTGGAAATATACTACTGATAAGACAAAATAATTCATTCTGGGGCCCTTTCAAAAAGGCAAGTGCAATCAGCTAAAAAGTAGACTCTGCGAACAAGTGCAAGACACAGAGAGTGCTGCAGCTGAACCCTCACCAGCAAAAATTCGAAAACAAAAAAATAACTGCAAAGACTGCTGCATGCTTTTTTAATCTAACACACACATGCACTTATAAAGACGGAGGCCTGACTGTCTGAAAAACCCTTTTATTTCCTAAGCATTCACACTTTAGGCAGTACTAAAGAAGCTAATTTTCTTCAACAATCTGCTACTTTATATTGCTTTGCTAAATTTTTGCATTAGTGTCATAGATTTGCAGATGTCACCAAGCTGCAGTGAGTCAGTGACTGTGGCGCAGTGAGGAATGAATCTCAGCCAATTGTCTCACATCTTGAATGTATGGAAGAAAGACAAACATGTAGATTTAGGAAACAAGACTGCCTATATAAACATATATACATCAATAAGACACTGAATGTAAAGACAGAAACATACACTTCATTCCTAGGAAACAAAGGTAAAGACAGAAACACATGATTCATTCCTAGTGACTTTTAAGTGTGATACATTTGACATGTCACCATCAGATTCAATGTGATCTATGTTAGTATGTAGTACACAATCACCTATGAGATGTTACGTCTTATTCGTTCTGAACTACCTGTGAATAATGATCTTTTTTTCCTTTGTTTTGTGCATTCTCTGTGTCCTCTGCAAGTCTTGTTTGAGTAGCCTGCAGTTTTCTCTTGGCTGCCTCCCAGATGTCTCCCAGCATCGCAGAAATGGCCTCCCTGATTCTTCTCTGCTTGAGCCCTGCATACCAACTCAGGATACTTAAGGATGTAATCCTGAGTAGGCCACCATGACTGATCCAGTCTTTTGCCTAGACTAACAATGTGTCTGTATTAGAGGCTCCTTTCTTACACCATAGTTTTTCATTGTTATATCATCATTAGCAGCATCAACCATGCTCTGCTGAAAACTGATTCCATTTGTCATCATATTATCAAATGAATTCATTAATAATGGCACAATATCAATAAAAAAAATAAAACTACTTCTCATTTATGTGAGACACATTTAACTTTTATTTTCCACATTAGTGGGGCTTTTTCACTTCTGTGTGGTTAGCTGTTCCATGGGATATATTAAGTATAACTTGTCCCAAATTTAGAATTTAATATCTGTTTTAGGGTACACATGGTGACATTTTAAGAAAAGAGGCATACCTCATCTCTACAATTAGTGTAACTACATGTGCATGCGTTTTCTAAAGATTGGTGTAAGCTACCAGTGACGTGTAATCATTTAAGGCGCAAATATTAGCAGCAAATAGCGCATTTATGTTTGTAACTTCATTCATTATGTTTGAAAATGGCCTAGACAACATGTAAATTTGATCAGAAAAAAATGAAGTCATAAGCTGGCATCTGCTCTCTAAGAACTTTGTTCAAATACTTTGCTCAAAAAAAAAAAAAAAAAACCACAAAAAAAACGCTTGCTGCAACAGAACCCAGACTGGAACATTGGGGGTGGCAGAAATTTTATACATATCTATGCTAATGAAATATGTGAATATGAAATGAATGTGAAATCACAAATCATTTTTTAAAACCTGAACTTTCTCATTGTGAATATTGAAGGTAAAAATTAGATTTCAATGTGGGATCTGGGATATATATTCCTTGACCATGTGGGACCACAGTACACAACATATTTTTATCCAACAATTTGTGTGAACATACAGGTCTGTCTTTCAGAGGATAGCTGAGGCAGGTCACCTCATCCAGGCAATCAGTGAGGCACAGGGACCACAACCCATACTGCAAAGTACTTCTGTCCCACTCTGCACAGAGAACCTTATGAGATACTTTCATGTTTCATGGCATTCCATATCTCCATGTTTGTCGTGGTTTTGCCCACCAGCCCGTCCCTGGGGCTGTGAATGGTTTTGCCCAAGTAAATTTCCGGACAAAACCCAA
>JAYRBT010000082.1:98153134-98173780 GCA_036023395.1 Myiotriccus ornatus
GGAAGTGGTCACAGCACTAAACCTGACAAAGTTCAAGAAGTGTTTGTGTAATACTCTCAGGCCCATGGTTTGACTCTTGAGGATGGTCCTGTGCAAGGGCTTGAGAATTTGACTTGATTATCCTTGTGGGTCACTTCTAACACAGCATATTCTGTGATTCTGTGAATTCTTGCTAGGAGGAAGAGAGTTGCTACCACATGTTCAAAGCCCCACAGCGCCCTGGAGCCCCCTCTAGTTCTGTCTACACTTTTCCTGTTGCATTAATAGTGGGGGGAGCTTCTCTTTCCTGGGGATTTTATTGTTGCTGCTTTCTGGTGCTTTTATTTTAGACAGATATTGTGTGTCTGTCCATTGAATACTAAGCTTGCTCAGTCATTTTCTGAGAACCATTAAGTCATCTTCTGTGACATTATAAGTAAATCAGTTGTCAATATGAGGCCACAATAGTAACAACAATAATATTCAATCATTTTCCAGTTGCAGGACTTTTTAATGTCTCATTATGAAACAAGGCAATAATAACCTCATAGTCTTCCTCTAACCAGACTGAAATTGAGTGTGGAGGAAAAAAACAACACAGCAGAAGCCCTGCTTTATTTGCAGTACTGATGCTGTTTGAATGTGCTTTATAAGTATTCCTTTGCATTGATTTTTGTAGTTTTAATTTATTTCTCTATTTAAGTCAATATAGAAAAATGAATAACCGGATCATAATCCCTTTCCTTGAGTAAACTACAATCACAACAATACTGAGAGTTCTCCTCCCTCCTCTTTCCATTTCTTCCAATGAATTTAGTCTCAAGTGCACAAATTGTTTGGTCCATTTGGAATTCATGTGACATTTTGAATGAAAAACAGTGTGAAATGCTGTTTTCTCTGCTCCCGTGCTATAAATTATTCATCTTTTGATTTATCGGACAGCTTTTTCTTGTAGATAAGAAGTCACCTCTCATTTGCTCCACAGATCACATAGCCTAAACAATAGAAAATGGCTTGAATCCAGCAGAAAAAAAATAAAAGGAGGCCTGAGTATCTATAGTTTGTGTTAGGATTATTAAAAGAAAATGCTATGGTTCCAAACCTACTTAACTTTGAATGAAGTTGTTTATGCATGCACTCGGTTATTCAGTGTGCAGTAAATATGCAGGTAGTACAGAAGTAGATGTCCAGTTTTGAAGGGCAGCAGAAGGATTTATAGAAATTACATGGGGAATACCTATAGTCTAAGCCTTAGAAAGGGGTCTAGGAGAAAGTATATTGAGGTACATTACTGACAGGACAGCATTGTTAATTCTTGGCTGGTTGTTTTCCTTTTCCTTCCAGTTTTAGAAGAATTTTTTTGTTTTATTTTTATAGGACATTCTATTTAAAATCAAGTGGTGACATTGCTAAGAGAATCACACAAGCAACTGGGGATCTGTGCTGGAAGGATTGTCACAGCTGAACACTCAGTTCTCCCACAGACAGTCCCTTAGTCACACTGCTTTCTCTGTTCTTTCACTCTTTCCTGCATTTCTATTGTCACTTACTGTCTGAGGCATGGCACAGGCCAGCTGCACCATTAGCCTAAAGCAATACAGTCATGTTTCAGGTTTTGCATTTCTTGAGATTTGGAAAAAATACTATTTTATGACATGTGTGAAGAATTCTTACTTCTGAATTTACCAGCTTCTAAAGATATTTTGGCTTTTCTCTTCATAATCAAGTTTGAGCAATATTTCCTGCTGGCCTTCAGTTTCTACCCCAGCAAAGTCTATGACAACAAGCCAAAATAGCCCCTGTCCTCTGGCCTTGATGGCAAATAGTACTTGTCTGGGCAGCTAAACTTCCTTGCCACTCTCAAAATAATTTGGCCTTATTCATCCTACCATGAATGACCTCTGGTCATTTACCCAGAGTAAATTTTGCATCTCCAAGGAAAGTTCTAACAGGCATGAGTCAAAATGGTGCCAGGTGAAAGGCATACTACCTATATTCAAACTGTGCTTTGATAGCCTTTAGGTTACTGACAGATGTACACTAGTGGCTCCAACAAAGAGAAGATCAAAGTTTTCATCGTCTGGAGAAATATATTTTGTATGCAGTGAAACTGAGTCTGGTTTGTTAGGAAAATATATGGAAATGATATCACCTGTACAAAATCACAGAGGCCATTTGCTTTCTGCATAGCTTTCACTGAACTGCACATAAAGGTATGTAGATAATATGAAGACAGTAATATGCTCTTGAATTGCTCTATTATTTCACTCTAGAGCTGCTGCTGCAGCAGCTACAGTTTATAGTAATATCATAGAATCGTAAAGTGGTCTGGGTTGGAAGGGGCCTTAAAGATCACCTAGTTCCACCCCTCCCGCATTGGGCAGGGACACTTCACTGGACCAGGTTGCTCAAAGACCCAGCTTCTCTGGGCAAACTGTTCCAGTGCCTCACCACCCTCACAGTAAAGAATTTCCTCCTTCTGTCTAATTGAGATTTACCCTCTTTCAGTATAAAGTCATTCTGCCTTGTCCTATCACTACAAGGCCTTGTCAAAAGTCCCTCTGCAGCTCTCTTGTTGACCCTCCTCAGGTACTTTAAGGCCACAATAATTTCATGGTGAATTCTTCTCTTCCCCAGGTTGAACAATCCCAGTTCTCTCAGCCTTTCCTCATACAAGAGGTGCTTCAGCCCTTTAATCATCTTCATGGCCCACCTCCAGACTCACTCCAACAAGTCTGTGTCCTGGTAGTTTTTGCTGTCTATGTTTTGATGAGAAGCTGTGGTTTCTGTCACTGGAAATGGCAATAGCCACTCAAGCATCTGTCAACTTCTACAGAAATTTCCCTTTGAGCTGCTGAAAGACTAAACCTCATGCAAGCTGCCTGAGGAGGCAACTTATAAGTGAAAAACTACATAGTTTAAGGTGCTGGTGATAGCAGATAAGCAAAATATTTTCCCTCTGAAAAGGTACCCATATTTCTGTTCCTTTCCAACAATTCTTTTCCTTACATCTGTGAATTATTGAGGCATTTAAATCTTGCTTCAGATTTTAGAAATGATAAAAACTCTTTGTTGTGTCAGTCAGTAGAGAAGGGATATGTTGTCATGTATGTGTCACATGGACACGTCAGTGACCTCCAAGACAAGTCACAGGCCAAAACTCAGAGACAATACACTTTGATCAGTGGCAATGACTGGAATTAGACATCAGCATATGAAGAAGTGCACTTTCGCCAAGAATTTTCTGTATTTTTCCTAATTTGTACACATAAACAGGGTGAAATCAAGAACCTGTGAAACAAAACCTTGACATTTAAAGTTCTTAGTGCACAGATTTTTTTCCATGGGTGTTACATGTGGCTTGCACAGGCAAACTTCACAGAAGGCAGTGGGTTTATTGTGAGTTCCCAGATGTGACTGAACTAGCAAAATGGATACATGGGAGACAGACATGAAGTCACTAGAGAAAACAGAAAGTGCAGTCAGGTCTTTTGTATCAATACTAAATTCATCTCACTGAAAGAGTTCTGTAACATCATAGACAGAAATAGTTGTACAGTTACCTTCAGATACACCATTATTTATTCCTCTTTCCTATTACTTATAATTGCTAAATTTTAGTTCCTCAAGGCAGACGTTTTTCATGCCATGTGTTTGCCTGAGGACACATTTTTAATTGATCTTGAAGTAGATCAGAGCAGGTTTTTGGCTTAAACAACTTGGCTATTTCTCAGAACAAATCACAAGCAAAATATGTTTTACTCACATTAAAAAAAAATAAAGAGAGAGAAGTGCCAGCATCTCCACATTTGAGCTGTGGAATTGGACAGCCTTGTAGTGGAATCCACTGAGATGCATTTTGTCCTGCAAAATATTATTCACAAAGTTACCCCAAAATCAGAAGCTTGGGAGTTACATTTTTATAAGATTTCATTTACCACAAATAAGTTACATTCTATGTCTCTGAAAGGTTAACATGACTATTTTTTCTCTTCAGTTCCCTGTCTGAGGACGAGAGCTTATGAGAGCTTCTCTAATCTATGAATCTCTACAACTTCAGGAGCAAAAAAAAATACTGGAAGGTTGCTGACTCCCTTGTTCTATAAACACAAGCCTTAGTGAAAAGCACAAGAATAAGAGCATGGGGCTGCTGTAAGGGTAATGAACAAGGAACTGTAAAAAGGCAGATGCAAAGAAGAAAACTAGAGATACAAAATCGGACAGGGACAGAATGACAAAAATGAGTGATAACTGTAAAGAAGATATCGAGCACTTGGAATGAAGTCGTAAGAGTAGAATAATCAGGAGACAAGCACATTGAATTTGGTGTTGTACAAAGGTAAGATGCAGAACAAGCCTTTCTGTAGTCACTTTTACTGAATGATGCTTGGGGTATGCTGTAATTTTGGATCAAGCCCATGTAGACAGAAATGGAAGATGACCTATCAATACCAAAAGGCAACCAAAAGGCATATACTGTGGAAAAAGTCTCAGGAAAACCTCAGGGTATGCTGAAGAGTAGCTCTTGCACTGAAGATAGTTAGGTGACCAACTTGAAATTTTACCAGCTTATTACCTCCCCCATTTAAAATTTCCTGCTGAAATAAGGTCTTATACAAAATGCAGTGTACAAACCTGTGAAAATATTTCGTATATCTATGTTTACAGGCTAAAATAAACTCATCCATGAGGCTTAATTCTATATTTGCCAAATTCCATACATTTGGTTTGTGGTTTAAATACAGAGATATTGTTTTAAGATTTAAAGATTGTCCTTTCAGGCAGGAGCATGTAAGAGTGTAAATAGTTTATGGACAACATGACTGGTTAGGTCTCGTTGGGGTACCACCAAAATGTTTGTAGAACACACTGTGAGATGTTTATAGCAGTTAGGCAGTATGGGAGCTTCAACAGAATTCCTAGATCTTAATAAGTATTTTAAACTGTTGAATCCATCCTAGCTCTTAACCTTTTGAATGGCCATGGAAATAGACTGTTCGGAGACTGATGAGGGGCAGCAAAGCTTGAATGTTATAATAGGCGACTGTATCAATATGGCTGAGGTTTCGCATTCTGAGTTATATAGACCGAAAAGTTTAGAGTGTTGCTTCGTTTATTTTCTTAGTGCATCATGTATCCAAAAGCAGAGCTGCACATAGCAGCTGGCTGCATTAGTTCCAGTTGGTGGTACCCTGGACAGGCAAAGGAGAAACAAAATTGCAGCACCAGATCAGTGAACACAAGCGCATGCCAGGGTGCCAAGACAGAAATATAAAACTTATTGGCAATGTAGCTCAGTATCTAGGCTTTTCTTCTCCTCCTCTGAGTGACAGGGAGAATTGTTTAGTGCAGTCTTTGGTTTCTCTTGCCGATGCTGACAAAGAGGGAAAATTTGAGAAAGTGAACAGATTCTGGACTGATTTTTTAAAAATATGGGTAACTGAACAAGTTTGGGGTAATTATTAGCAGTAAATATTTTTAAAAATAAGTAGAAAATCACCTACAAGAAAGGTTTTAGTGCAATATATAAAAGAATAATATTTGCTGACTACCTTTTTTTCACCTATCCAGCTTTCAACATCTTGACATTGTTAGTTCAGGAGAACAAAGAAATGGCTCCCTTGGATTTCTGAGGCATTTATATTTCTCTTATTATTGAAATGCATGTGGAATGAGTCAAAATGTCCTAGATCATCAAGCTTTTTTTAAAAAAAAGATTGGCATAATTTCTTTCCTTACTTAGAAAATATTACGTTTAAAATGAAAATATACGGTTTAATTTAAAATACATTGATATATATATTTCTATCATGAGAAATATAAGGAGAAATCTTAAAAACTACTCATATATATTATAAGGATTTTCAGAGGAGTCATTATTTTGCCTAAGACAAAAACATAAAAATAAACCTTCCATGTGTCTCTATACCTCAGAGTTAAGGCTTTTAAATTACAGCCATAGCTATTAAGTAAAAAATTCAATAGACGTGTCCTGGAATCTCTTTGATCTTTTTTGAACATGACCTATTATTTGTATCCCCTAATCCCACATTAATATTTTAATACACTTTGTATGTTAGTGTAAAGTCAGCATATGTTTGTGTAAAGTCAGCAGCAGGGTCCAATCCAGGGTTTTACGGGAATTTTTTTCTCTTTATTGCTGTGCTTTTATTTCCTATTTGAAAAATAATCCCTATTTAAAAAATGCTAGACATATTCTTCCACAATACGTTAGTTCAGAATTGCCTAACGCTACTGACATTTTTGAGCAGGGACCACAACCTGTTACTCTGAGGTGACTGCTGGAAAAGAGGTCTATAGAGGTCCATAGATTAGAACAGAGGTTGTGAGATGCAGAATGAATGAAATGGGTGACTCTCTGTTTCCCAAGTCCATCAGGGAGACCATGAGATCAAAACATAAAGCAGGATGGCATTAGAGTTGTATAATATACACCAGGAGTCAACACAGGTAGTGACAGCACCGAGTGCAAAGAGCACAACTCTGCTTTTAAGCCTTTTTTCCCCTTCTTTATGTTCACTCTAACTATAAAAGCAGCAGTTGAGCAGACTCAATTTCATGCAGCCATATAACAGCCAGAAGAATAAATGTCCTTGTTGTGCCCTTCTAACACCCATGAAGAATTCATTTCATTAAGTCTACCAGACATTATTTGGTGTGAAATGAAAGATCTGTTTAGGACTGATCAGAAAAATGATCATAACATATTTTTGGCAGAAGACTGTTCTAGTTTTACCATGCCTATGTAACATTTGTAAGTAAAATTTCCATCTTACAAAATTAAATACATATGAAAAGTAGTACTTATTATTTTTAAAATATAAGATAAACAAGCATGTTATGATTTTTTTTTTCTTTCCTATTTTGTTTGCTTTCAAATAGTCATGACTTTCAGTGCAACAGAAGAAGGTTGCTCTCTGACATTAAAAAGAAGAGTGAATATTTTTGACTATCCAGCATGTCACTCTTCACAAGATAAGGTAGATATTCTAAGAGCAGATATTCAATATTTCAGAAAATCAATACTTTTAAGACATTAAGCATCATCTCATAACTCTGATTTCTCTGCAAAACATCCAAAGATGAATGAGTTTCTGCAGAAAGATAAATGAGGCTGCAAATGATTTCAGAGATTTTTGTAAATCTGAATTATATTTATTAATGATTGAAAAAAGAAGATCCATATGCAGTGGATTCTTGATTTCCAGGTAAAATAGAATAATAGAATCACAGGATATCCTGAGCTGGAAGGAACCCACAAGGATCATCAAGTTCAACTCCTGACTCCACACAGGGCAACCTAGAAGTTAAACCATATGCCTAAGAGCAGTGCCAAACACTTCCTGAACACTGACAAGCTTAGGGCTACGACCCTTCCAGTGTTTAACCACCCTGTCAGGGATTTTATAATATCCACCCTGAACTTCCCCTGACAAAGGTTTAATCCATTCCCTCATATCAGCAGACACCAGAGGGAAGAGATCATAGAGTCACAAAATCATAGAATGGTTTGGGTTGGAAGGGACCTTTAAAGAACATCTAGTCCAAGGCCCCAGCAATGAGCAGGGACATCTTCTACTAGATCAGGTTGTTCAGAGCCCCATCCAACCTGACCTTGAATGTTTCCAGGGATGGGGCATCTCTCACCAATCTGGACAACCTGTTCCAGTGTTTCAGCACACCCATAATAAAAAAAAAATTCCTTCTTTATATCTAGTCTAAATCTACCTTCTTTCAGTTTAAAACCATAACCCCTTGCACTATCACAACAGATCCTACTAAAAAGGCTGACCTTGTCTTTCTCATAAGCACCCTTGTAAGTGTTGAAAGGCCACAATAAGATCACCTTGGAGCCTTTTCTTCTCTAGCCTGAACAACCCCAGCTCTCACAGTCTATCTTCATAGGAGAGGTGCTCAGCCCTCTGATCATCTTCATGGCCATTCTCTGGACTCACTACAGTAGGTTCACATCCTTCTTATGCTGGGGGCCCCAGACCTAAATGCAGCTCTCCAGGTGGAATCTCATGAGAGACTAGGGGAGGTGGAGAATCGCCTCCCTCATCTGCTGGCCACACTCCTTTCAATACAGCCACACTCCTTTCAATACAGCCCGGGATACAATTGGCTTTCTGTAAGTGCACACTGCTGGCTCACGTCCAGTCTTAACCACCACTACTCCCAGCATCTCCCTCTCCACTCCCCCTCATGCAGAAGCTGTAGACAGAGTAAGATCACCTTTTAGTCTCCTTCTTCCTAAGCTGAACAAACCAAGTATCCTCAGCCAACTCCTAGTAAATCTTGTGTCTTGTCTTCTAGTTCTTTCTTGCTTTCTTTTGGACATATTCTGATTTTTCTACATCAGTCTTATATTAATGAACCCTAAACAGCACCCAAACAAGGCTGCATGAATGGTGACCATAGTGGGCCAATCACTTTTTTTGATCTCTTAGTTATACTGTGCTCAATCCTACAAAAAGATTGGCTCTTTTTGCTACCAGGTCAAATTCCTGACTCGTATTGAACTTACCAGGAACAAAAAACCCCAGATGCCTTTCAGCAGGACTGCATTCCACACTCATGTGCCCCGGTCTATATATGCATCCACCAAATTACACTGTTTCAGGTCCAGAATCCAGCATTTGTTCCTTGTTGAATTTCATACAGTTGGTGATTTCCCAGTGCTCTAGTCTATCAATATCTATCAGTAAAAAGCCCCTAATCTGTCAATATCTATCTGATAAAGCCTCTCTGCCCTCTAGGGAATAAATGGTTCCTCCTAATTTATTATCATCAGAAAACTTGTTTCCCATACACTCAGATTGTCTGTCCAGGTCACTGATAAAAACTTTGAAGAGAACCAGCCCTCAGATTGAGCCCTGGGGAAGACCTCTACTGACCAGACATCAGCGTGGTGTTAAGCCATTGACTACAGCTGTTTGAGAATTGAACCACCAGCTGTCCACTCATTGCAGGGTGTACATGTCTAGATGCATACTGGTCATTTTGTTCAGAAGGATACTGTGATATACAGTATCTAACGCTTTGCTAAAATGTGCTGCTCTTAATATGAGAGTGTGAGTAGCGTTTTAAGTGAAAAAATACTGTATATAATATGATTTACTATTTCATGAGAAACTCCAATCACTAAATAAACCCTTAGATATAAAATAGTACAACATATTTTTCAGTGGCAGGAGGGAGGTGGAAAGGAAGCTATTCTTTCCAGTGCTATGTGGTATTCTTAACTTGTGTATGCCCTTTTCACCTGAATACTACAGAGACCAGCTTCCTACCACAGTTTATCCAAGTAATTGTTCTTTCAGATGAATTTCTAGAATTTGTAACACTGTCTAGGGGCTTGTGGGAGAGCTCTTTCAGAGAGTACAATTGTAATCCAAACTACTTTTTTTCTGAGTCAAATATATCTCATTCAGTCAGTGAATAAGAGAGTCTTTAAATGGATTCAGTCTTCCTATTACTGCAGCACTGAAATGTAAATATCAGGAGAAGCTGATGCGGAAACATTATTTAATTCATTCTCTATTTAAGACATCCAGGTGTGAAATGTGCAAGAATGTTTTATAGTTAATGATGTCACTGCTTTATAGGAATCCCCTCAGCAGGAAAAAGGTTATTCTGTTTTACATCTTCAGATAAAAGCTGTCCAGAGACTCCAGACATGGAGAAGTTTAAATGTAGCCAGGGAGAAATACAAGTGGAGTACTTTACAGTAAATAGAAAGAATTCAATAAGGAAAGAAAATCTCTCTCCACAGTAGCTCTGCACTTTGGAGAAGGGTTTTGTTTCTATTGTTAAGGGCTTCTTAGCATTATTATCATTATCATCATTATAATTATTATCAATATTATAATTATTTACTTTTCTATCGTATTTTTTTATCTCAGTATCTGTCATTAAAATACAAAACACTTTTCTGTCTCAAAGCCATTTTCCCGTACATCACTGACTGCGTTGCACAATGTGGCTCTTGCTTAATTTTTTTTCCAGTGCCCTACAACAGGGCTTCAGGTTTTCACCAAGGCTAAAGATACTTATTGTCCCTGCAAAGTTGCAGTTTGTTTTTTAATTCTGTGTTGTGAGGTTCTGCACACAGAAGTTCTCCCTTTGGAGAATATTTTAACAATTAATAACAAAGCACTTTTTTACCTGTGTGCTCTTATTTTACTTTGGTAAGAACTGGGAAGTATCAGGCATGTTCCATAAGCTTCTACTGCAGTGTCTGTATGCACAGCCAGAGTCATACAAAAGCTTCGTATGGAAGTGGAACACGAGAGGTGCAAATGTGTTGCACAGTAGACCCACTGCCAAGACACTATGCCATGAGAGGAAACTCTCTTCTTCAGCTGGTGATGACCATGGAAAAGGAAGGCCTTCCTCTTTATAGCCTTGTATAAGTACTGAAAAGGAAATTTGTCTTCATAGTTGGTCTACCGATAACCGTGATTTGAGTCATGCAATGCTATTGCCTTCAGCATGTCTCAGGGTACAGAATCTGGCAAGATGAACTGTGATTCACTAGGTATATTTTCCAGAATGAGCTTTGGAAAAAACCAAACTATTTTCCCTGGATTGGGTTGAGCATATTTTTGTTGGTAGGAATGAGATATATAATATGAGTAGCTACCTTTTATATATCTCCTACTTTTCTAAACTTCTACCTTTTTCCCTATTTCTTTTATTCAATTATTGTATCAGTTTAATCCTTTCTTTCTGCTAAAGAATACCTTTTTTTTCCATCCCTTTAAAGATTATTGTTGAATCTCCCTAGTTTCGTAACACAATTTTGCTGGGATGCTGAAAGCTAATAGCACTGTTCAATGAAAGAATATATTGCTACATTCCATTTTCTATCCTTTCTTTGTGTTTCCTCATTCAAAAATTCTACATCCCTCTGAGAGGCCCAGCTGTTTAGATCTAGGGGTTTTTTTTTTCCTTCTAGGAGACTGCATAACTAATTAAAAACAGTCAAAGTAGTTTGTAGGTTTGAATGAACTTGATATTTTAACGAATTCCTATGATTCCACTTGTCCAGAAACTATGTCTACTTACTGAAGAACTTTCATAAAATACCTTGAAAGAGGTATCATTTTAGTCACTAAATTTTATTTTTTATTTCCAGACCTTTCTTCAAAGTTGAATGTTCTTCAAATCCTACCAACAAAAAACAGAGCTATGAACTTTCTAAGTA
Organism: Myiotriccus ornatus; assembly: GCA_036023395.1. NCBI lineage: Eukaryota > Metazoa > Chordata > Aves > Passeriformes > Tyrannidae > Myiotriccus > Myiotriccus ornatus. The sequence goes on from JAYRBT010000082.1 coordinate 98,164,344, forward strand.
AACAACAAACAAATAGGGTCTCACAGCATGCAGCTTTCAATTTTATGCAAACAAAAGTGATTCAATACATGGGAAATCTCTTCTGGCATCATCCACATATACAGTGTTTTCCTCTCAAAAGTTATATATTGTGTTTCCAAGTCACCAAAACGTTTTTAACAAACCAGTGTCCTGGGAGTTAGGCGGAGCAACTATTGACTCATTCTTTTGAGAAGTCTGGCAAAAACCCTCTTTCTTACAGAGCGAGTTGCTGACCCTTGACACCAGAGCAATGCATTAAAGTGCTGATAAACTGAATTGATTTGTGAAAAAATCAGCTCCATCCTTTTGCTGCAGCAGATCTGAACAGGACAGAAACTATTATTTTTCAGATAGGCAAGTGGAACACTTTTACTACAGCATGAGATCTTATTTTTCTGGCTCTACCAAGAAAGATGAAAAGAGATATCTGAATCTAAATGTTTACAGTAGTATTACAGTATTATGAAACAGTGTGAGAGAAAGCATTTGAAAATAAAACACATTTGAAAAACTGAGAGGTAGGTTGCCCTTTTTCCAAGAGGCTTAAGACTGGGTCTAGATAAGAAAAAAGTGAAATAAAATTTGCTAAGATACTAGACAAACCTATAGTGCCAAAGAATTTTGAGTGCAATGTGCAGTTCTTGTCATCACATTGCTAAAAAAGATGTAGCAGAGCTGAAAAAAAGCAGAGCAACAAGTAAAACCAGAGCTAGGAAATACATTTCACACAAGTAATCACTTAATAAAATCAGTAGCTTATTATAAAAAAAAAATGACAGCTAAAGACCTGTGGCAGGGATCTGCAAAACTGTGAGCAGAAGGGATAAAAAAAGATAATGATTAGTCATTGTGTCTTCCAGCTCAGGACATGTGGAAGGTATCCCTACACATGGCAGAGGGCTTGAACTAGAACCATTCCATGATTCTATGATTCAAGCAACAAGTGACAGCAACAAGCTGCAAGATCAAACCAACATCTGAAAAGAAGAAACTTCTTTCCGTGAGGTGGGGATCAGCTGCTTTGAGAGACTGAAATGTTAATGATAATGGCTCAAGCAATCGGCTATTTGCAAAAACAGTAAGTGCTTTACCGACAATGTGCAAGGTGCACATCGCCCAGGTGCAGAGGGTGTGAGCACCAGAGAATGACCACAATAAATTACCTTTGTTTAGCAAGACGCTGGGTTTTGAGCCAGATAAGGGAAGAGGCCGATAAGAAGCAGATCCTCTGAGGTGGGATAGTGTTTTTTGTCATGTCAATGTCCTCCCTTACACAACTGGTTTAGCTGTAAAATTCTGTCCTGGGGAAGATATCAGGGCATTCACATTATCCATCCCTTCTAAAGCGGCATAACTGGCTTAGTTGTGAGACTCCCCACTAGGGGAGATATTGGGGCATTCACATGTAGATTTGAAGGTATTCATCAGGTTTTGATGGGGCATAATTGGCTCAACAAGGCTAAGATAAGAGGCAGCATTCATGTACTGGAAGAGTCATAAACCATCAAAGGCCCCCAGAACTGCCCCCAGACTTATTTCTGGGGCCTTCCACCACAGGACTGTTCATGATCAACAGTGTAAAACTCCCACAACAGAGAGGGTGTGTAGGCATTCCTACATAAACCTAAGCATATATTAACCCATTGAACTTTCTATTTTGCAGGTTTCCTGCACCCCCGACAGATCAAGACTGCAACCATCACTTCAACCAATGGACATCTAAATTGCAATGATCAAGTCTCATCGTTCATGAGTGGTGATATCTTTCCAGTCCTATCCTTTCTTTCTCTTTCTTTCTCTCTCTCTTCTCCTAACTTCTTCATCTGGAAATACATAGTAAGGCAGACTCTAAAATTCCAGTCAATGCCTTGGTAAATATCTTCTTGTGCCTGCATAAGTTAAAGGGGGCTAAGTTAAAGTTTGTGAAGTTCCTTACTTTGTCTGGATGCTGTTTTAAAATTTGCCAAATGCCTTATTTTACCCTAATGTTCTAAAGTTTGCAAGTAAGAGTTTGTTACTGAACCTCATGAGAGTTTTGTTGTTTCTCCTGTGCTCTGCCCAGAGTGAATAAAACAATTTCCTCCTAAACCTGCTGAGATAACAGGGGCAAAACAGCTGTGGAACTCCTTGCCACTGGGTGCTGTGAATGCAGTTTTTACAGTAGAAGTTATACAGAGTTATGGGGGAAATGCACAAAGAAACATCAAAAAAAGGAGCATTGTCATCTTCTGGGGAAGTTTGTTATTCATGACTTATTGGAGGCTCTTCTTCTAGTAGTGTCCAGGCATTTGTCACATTTGGAACTGTAGGAGATGGAACTGAAGAAAGACAGACTAGTTCTTCATCCTAATATGGTAATTTCTACTTTCTTCAGTTGAACTACAGAAGTAATTTTAAGTAGCTGAAACTTTATTCATATTATTTACACTTCAACCATATTTAAACACATTTTGCATGTAAATTCTACAGCAATGTAAGGAAAGGATAACAATCCAAAGTTGGACAGCAGTCTCCTCCATGTAACAAGGGTTGTTCAGTTATATTCGTGCATATTCCTGAGTTTCATTAAGTCAGTGGGATCACTTCTGTATAAAAGTAAAATTTAAAGTTATTTGGAAATATTGAAATACACAACCCTTTGGAAATAAAAAAAAAAATAAAAAAAGAAGGTGTCACAGCAATCAAATATATTGTCCCTGATTTAGTAGACTGGCAATAGGAGAGCTTCCTAATATATGTAAATGTCATTGTCACTGAATGCCTAGCATTGCTGAAAAGGCAAAAAGAACCCATTGTCAGTAAAACAGGAAAATGCTGAACTTGATTTAAAGCAAACTGGTCAAAAACTAGTCATGTGAAAACAAATTATTACTAAAAGTTTAAAAAATGTTACAGCCCACACCCCACACCTGATTAGAAAACTATTCATCAGAATTAAGAATGTCAGGCTTTTTCTGTATGAATATTTATGTCTGTGCTTAGCAACAGATGCAAACGGAATGGAAATATAAAATCTAATTTATTTAGCATATCTACATCTTTAGATGTTACAGAACAGACTTTGTTTTCAATTACCTTCACAATTACTAATATGTACTTCTCTACTCACTGTTTAAAAAACCCTAAGGCTGCCCAAAACCAGAGTAGAATGTTCTTTACTTCAGTCAATGAGCTTTAACAGAAACCAATGCATTTTAACTGAATTTTTGTTTATCTCAAGCAGCACATTTTTAATGAAATCAATACATTCTTGCTGAAAGCCTCATGAATCCATTGGAAAGAACACATTTTTTTACTGAAACCAGTATACAGTTTTATAATGTCTGTATGTTTTAGTGAAAGCATTGCAATACATTTTAGCTGAAACCAATATGTTTCTCCAAGGCTGATACCAAAGAAACCCTATTTTACAGTGAAACCAATGCATTCTTGCTGCAACTAATATTCCATATTCCTGAACCAACACTGTCAGGCTAAATGAAAGCTATGTTTTATTTAGGGAAGAAATTACACTTTCATTATTATCTTAAAACAAGGAGTTTTGCAATGCTTATATTTTATAAATTGCATTAAAATAAGATTATAAGAAGTCATTGCTAGATAGATATATCTTCTTGGTTTCACATTTTATGTAGTTTTGCAACATATATGCATTCTATCAAATGAGTAATGATATAGATGGGAGCTTATTTTCATTCTCATTAGACTTTCACTAAATCTTTTTTTCCACTTTATATGCAAACTGGCTTAAAATAAGTCAACATTATGGGTGATTTACACTTCAGAGCAGGGGAACAGAGCAGTGGTTAATGATTTTATCGTAGACTAGATGTAATTTATTATGCAAGAAATTTTTGTAAGAATTGTTTTCAATACATCAGTTTTGGTATTTTTCGTGACATTTTGACTAAAGATGTGCTGATCTGCGTTACTTAGAAATATTTTGAGTAGTCTGGTGCATGTAGCTAATGATTTGTGATATCTCTAAGTGTTTTAATCGATGCAATTAATGTGAAATAGAAGGCTGTATATGAATTTCAACAGATCTGAAGAAATGCATAATCTGCTTAAAATTTAGATACAGTTTCTCTTTATCTTTTCAGTATAAAGAGATATAGGAAGCAGAGCAAGAAAACCATCAATACAGTGACTTTCAACAAAAGGGTTTTAGGATTGCATAATACAGCAGAGAACAACAGGGTCGTGAAACAAAAAGGACCAATTTTATACTATTACTACTCTCACCACAGACACATCAAAGTATTATTTTCAATTAAACCAAATATAGCATCATTTCCTTATGAAAAGGCACTTGCAATGAATGGAGGAATATATGACAGCTTAATAAACTAAAAATTTAGTTGTGTGACTGCCATGTGTTACAAGCTAAAAGTCCAGATACTAATTCTAATAATTTGCAAACTGAAGAGTATAGTTTGCATGTAGAAAATGTGTTGAAATTCTTCAGTCTTTATTAGCTCATAGCTGTAATTTATTTCCTTAAGATGACCTTGAATGAGAAAATATTGGGCCTTTGTCCATTACAGTATCCACTTCTGTTCTCAGTGTTTGTGAGTTCCTTGCTGAAACACCAAAGACACTAACAAGCAACACAGGTCCAGTTCTGCATTCCTGTCTGTGTAGATGGGATCCTGATATCTGAGGGACTAAAGAAAACCTATCCTTGCCATAACAAAGTTGGCTTTACCAAGCTTGCTGGTTTTCAGAGCTGACCTGCATACAATCCTTATGAAAACAAAATGGTCATTTTATCTTTGAAGTTATGCCTAATCACATCTTCAAAAAATGTCTTTCCCTGCTAATGATGTTTGAGAAATAATGAATAAAATGCAAATGCAATGGAAAGCTGGAGGAAAAATGCAATATTGAGGAAAATATATAATCCAATTAAAATTATTACCATAGAAAAGAGTAGTCTACAGTCCTACTGCAACTGCTTGATCACTGAATGGTTTTCTTCATGTACAGTAGGTTGCCTTGGGGGTGATTGATCTATTTCCAGAAAGATAATCATTGCTTTCCAAAGAATCTAAAAGATAAAGTGTAACAAGACTATGCACTCTACTAGTATTGGATTTTACCTCTCCTCATTATTTAGACCCCTCTAGCAATTTCCTTTTAATAAGTTCCAATAGTGCTTTGCCAGATTCCTTTTTCCTATAACATATTTTATTCTTCCAAAATTACATGGTCCGCTCATCTTGACACAATCTCTACTCCACCTCTTTCTAATTACTGTTCTTGCCGTCTTACCTTTTCTTGCAAGCATTATAAAATATGTGGCATTCTCGTATTTATTTTAGAATTCCACAGAATGAGGATGGATAGTGCTGTCTGCTCAGTTTCATCCTTTTCAATGCCATTATTAGTACACACGACTTCAAAAGGGAGTTAAAGTTTTGGACCTCTTAACAGAAATAGCCATACACAGCTACTTAAATTTAGCTGAACTAAAACCAAAGCACAGAAGAATTTCTGTACTCCCCTGGAATCTCAGGTACCAACTGTGAGTTTTCATGATCACAGAAACAAGTGAGTTTTAAATTCAGGCTTAGTTTTAAAGGCATTTGATAGCAACCACTGTAAACTGGGAGTCTGGTTTTCATAATTACATTAAGTTTATGTTTGAAATTAATACTTTGTAGTGCTGACATTCAAACAAGACTCAAAGTCTTGTCCACACAGGATGTATGGACACTTTATGTCACAGACTTCTGTTCTCATTTTAACAATCTCAACAAAATCAAAAAGTTATACTAAGAAATTACAAGATTCCTTTAGATCATTTATGACTTGCCTTTGGATTAGAGTTTCAAGCATATTGTGCGTAACAGCAGGAACATTAGAGGGGATTTGATCATGGTCCTTAAAAGTCAACTAAAGGAAGAGATTTGTGGTAGGAAGAATCTTGCAAACCAAGGAGAGTCAAATGTGTGAAACTGATAGTAAGCATGAAATGAGGAGCAGGAGGAAAACAGTGTGTAAGACAAACATACACAGTTATTGTTCCCAAAAATGCCAAGGCAGTGGAAGGTTTAGAAAAAAGGTTTATTTCAGATGCAAGGACCACTTTTTTAGGATGCAGTGCATCAGATCTTCAGGGGCAAAAGGCAAGTTCCCGCCCACTCAGGGCCCCCTTTTGTCCTCTCTGTTTCTCCCTTGCCTGCCCAAGGCCTCTGCATACCTCTATTAGTGCTCTCTCTCTCCTCCCACATACCAGAGAGCAAATCTGAGAACTTCTCTTGCTATTCAGGGAAAGGTGGAAAGCACTGAAACTGCCTTTGAGAAGGAGTTACCATTTAGGCAGAAAACCTTCCTAGCGAAAACTGAGTTTCTAACTTTCTGTTACAAAATCTTCTGGAGTTGTATCTATTCCTACACAGTGAAATGTAATTAATGACTGAAACAGTTAATATAGGAATCTAATTCTGTGTGTTTTGAAGTCTTTCATCCTACACCAAAGACAGTACTCTAGCTTGACAGGGGAAATAGAAGTGATAGAAATATTTCTGTGTTCAGATCTCAGGCTATTTTATCAGAAGTTCAGTTTAACAGACACACTGGTTTCTCTTGTTGCTGATAAAAATCATCATAATCAACATTATTTCATAAAATTGCTCAGATTTATAATGAAACACTATTAAGATTCAGGGAAGAAAACGCTATAGAATGATCTTTAAGATGTGGCTGGATGTAATGAAGCAAGAGGGAAATCCAGTATCCAGATTGTCTGCTTCATGTTGCATTAAAATTATCATTTTAGTTTGAAAATGTTTTTCTGTATTTACTTATAAAAGGGTAATTAGGTTTTATTTAAAAGTATGGTTGCCATTTGGGTTTGTGTTTCTAAAGTTAATAAAAAGGACAAACAGAGTAAAAGATGCAGGAAGCCTTCCCTACCTTTTACACATAGGGGTTGACTGACCTTGTTCATCAGCACCTTACTACAATCTTAATTTTAAGCATAATTGCTTTTCCAGACTCTGCTCCTATTCACAACACTGTTTAGTTGCAATACTACAGTCACAATACTAATAAAGTTATAACACTGTATTAGTTACAACATGTTCACAGTTTGATGCTCACAAAGATTCTTCTTCTAAAGACCAATTATTTTTAAGGGAGAGAAATTTCACCTGACCTCTCTCTTTTGCATTTGCCTTCTACTAACTGTTGTAGCATTCTGATCCAAAGGAAAACGTACTTTATTCCTACACAGTTCAAAGATAAAGACCTCCTGGGAAAAGCTACCGAATGGTAAAAGCAAAAATAGCATCAACAGCTCTCTAAGTCTTCATAAGGGAGAGAACCCTTCACATTGTTCTCTTCTACATCAGCCAATATCATAGCCTTTTCCTTCATCAATTGCCATATTTATGCCACAGCTAGCCTCTGAAACACTATCCCCTTTTGTTTGCTCCCCAAAAAAAGTCTTTCCTAGCTCCCAAAATCTTTGTTAAGTAATTACTACATTGCAGAATGATGGAATCTTGAGTTGGAAGGGATTCACAAGGATCAAGTCCAGCCCTACACAGGACCATCCCCAAGAGTCACACCATGTGCCTAAGAGTATCATCCAAACACTTCTTGAACTCTGGAAAGCTTGGTTATGTGACCACTTCCCTTGGGAGCTTGTGTAAGTATTTTCCCTGCTGCTAGGTTGCTTTGCAGAGATTATATTCAAGGCAGATCATGTAATGCAAAATGTGTGGATAACAGAAGTAATAAAGGAAATTGTGATATCTCAGATGCACTTATGAAAGCTTTCTGCAAATACAGGTTATTGGCCTGGTCTTGAAAGAACAAACACATTGTATGGTTATGACTGACCAAACTCATCTAAAGAAACTAATGCATCATGTTTTCAGATTATCATACACAAAAGTACTGCTGCTCCTAAGTTGCTCCTTTGTGAAGCATGTAGACTTGACAGTTATCTGGCAGAGAAAAAAAAAACCGGGCAGCATAGGTAAATGTAAAACTACCTAAGGCACTGCAAACACAGAGTTTGAGATCTAAATGAACTATCACCTCTAATAATGATGCACTGAGCTTTATTAAAAATGCTGAGTATTTCATATCCCACAGAGTCCTTTCTATTGAAGCACTATTGGAGCTATCTCCTGATAGAAAAACTGCTTCAAATACTCAGCATGTCACTTGGGGATGCTTATATAAAGGTATGTCTAAAGTTGCTCTGTTAAGGCAGAAGAGTCTTTGTCAGTAATTAAAATCTCCATTAAAGGGTAAACGTAACTCTCCTTAAAATCAGTGAAAATATTTTCTTCACTTTAAAAAGTCCTGTGTTCAGCCACGTCTGATTAGCATTATCTTCCTCCTCTTAATTTCTAAAGGATGCTTTATAGGAATAAAAAAAAAGGTACATGGCATTGTGTCCCATGTGGCACACAGAGAATTCTCTGACATTTTCTGTTCACAGAAATTGTCTCCAGTTGAAATTCACTTTTCAGTTGTTTGGTCCCTATTTAATGTCATCTGCGCACATCTAAGGCTCAAAAAAATTTGCTACCTGGGAAAGCCTGGTGACAAACAAATCAATGGTTTCTCTTTTGGTCTTGGCATACCTGACAGGTTATGTGACTATTGGATGTCATATTCTTTTTAGACTGGATTTATTGATCAAATCTATCCAGAACGTTTAAAGCCTTCATTTGTGTTTTGAAGTATATAGAAAATGTGTTGCTGCTTTAGGTTCCGTGGAAGCTGAGTTATTCATTTTCACTTACAATTAGTGTAGTTACTGGCAGCCTGTATGTTAATCACTTGTCTTTTCTTACTTTCAGCCAACTTCTGTCAAATATCCTTTCTCATACCTATGCACATTAAGCGTTCTGACATAGGGTTGGCAAAATGCGCTGTACAAGGTAATTGTGGTTGCAGTTAATAATCATCTTGTATGGAACTTTCTAATATGTCCTGAAGAGCTAATGTTGTTCTAAGAAAAGGAATGGACTGACAAGCCTTGATTTGTTCTTTTCCGTGTTCATTCACGGGTTTTGTTCAGGATAAAATTTTAAGGTTTTTCTCACTAGAGAGTAGAATCTGGAATGCTTTTGACATCCCAGCCCTCTGGCATTCCCATTTTATGTCAGATGTGTTGCCTACCCAACTTTGCTATTTTTTAAATACATGGTAAGCTGCGGTGTGTCAATCTGTTCCTGCATCCAACATACCACTTCTTTGTTGAGGGATTTCATGAAGAGATCTGAGCCTAGAGCAACAACCTGTATCTTTTTTGCTTTGCCTGCTTCACTGGTATTTCACAAAATTATCTCAGCTTCTGGTAAATGGCTCTACTCCTGCAACATGTACTTTATCAATAGGACCCTGAATAACAACATTATTGTTTAACATACTCAGTCCACTCATGTTGG
>JAYRBT010000082.1:98180406-98208175 GCA_036023395.1 Myiotriccus ornatus
CCTCTGAGACTTCCTTGCAGCTCTGTTGCATCTTTCTCCATTCTCTGTAGGCTTCTGCTGGCCCACCTCCGACAGTGACCAGTGACAGGACCTGAGCGAATGGCCTGAAACTATGTCAGGATATAGATGTTAGAAAAAGATTCTTCACCCGGGGGGTGGCTGGGCATCGGAACTGGCTCCCCAGGGAAGTGGTCACACCACTAAACCTGTCAAAGTTCAAGAAGAATTTACAGTCAAGAAAAAATACAGTCAGGCACATGGTGTGACTCTTGGGAATGGTGCTGAGCAGGGCCAGGAGTTGGACTCAACGATCCTTATGGGTCCCTTCCAACTTGGCATGTTCTCTGATTCTGTGATTCATTCTTCTCAAGCACTTTCATAAAAAATTGTCTGTTTTCAAAGTATATGCATTCCTTATTCCTTTAGAAAAAAATATTTTCTGAACCTTTCCAATAATTAAAATTAATGAGAGACAACAAGACAATTGTCCTCAGAGCCAGTGATTTCAGAATTTCTTTCCTTAAGGGAAGACATAACATAGAGCTGAAACCTGGAGGAACTAAATTTCAAAGCAAAAGCATTTATTATGGATATCCTATCCCTAGAGATGTTCAAGGCCATGTTGGATGGGTCTCTGAACAACTTGGTCTAGTGGAAGGTGTCCCTGCCTTCTTTGGTAAGTAATGGAAAATGGAAAAGAAGTGATAGAATAAGTTTATCTCATGCAAATGGAAGCCCAAAATTCACATTCCATTCAAGTCCCATCTCTGAGGTTGAAGCTGGGACTTAAAGAATACACAAACCCTCCTTTGCACAGTTTCTTTGGCCACTGTGAATAATTCACTGAACAGAATATATGAAGTCCTAGAAAAGACTGGTACACAAAATAGCCCTCCCACTATAAATCTTGACTTTGTGTCACCTTTACGAGGAAATGCTCTTTTCTCAGAGCAGTGCTTCTAGACATTTAAAACCTAATCTCTGAAAAAAAGGGAGAAAAAGAAAACTTAAGTGCATGGTGACATCTTAGTACGCAATGGCCAAACTTAGACAAAGAAGAGTAAGAGACATTCAGCAAAGCACATCACCTTTCTTTAGCCATCTAGAGAGGCCTTCTATGGCACTCAGTGGCACATAAAAAGGCACTACAATAGAATGATTCCTAGAGATACAGCCCTCTCTCATAATTAAAAAGACCTCGACACATTACCAGAAGGAGTACATAAGCAAGAAAGCAGGAGCAAGCAGGAGGAAGATCAGCATTTTCATAACTTAACATTTTACATATTCCTGCATAATCTTAAAAATTGATGTTGTAAGTAAGTCTGGACAATTTTGTGATATTTTCAAGGTATGTCATTTCACATATATTTAATGTATAGGTGAAGTTTACATATATTTCTTCATTTAATTCTATAGTAAGTCAGCATTTTTTACCTGTTTTTTCTAAAAACCTTGCATCTGATTTTCTTAGCATCAGTTATAGATTCTTTTTAGAGCTGCTGAACATGTCAGAGCAGCAACAGAACTTATCTTTCAAAGATCTGCTCATGGTGGTATGCCATCCCTATTAGAAAAGACTTTCTGACACTGAGTTAAAGTCTTCTTTGATACTCTGGAGTGTGAAATGTTACAGTGGCCAGTACCATATGAGATTGTTTAAAGACTGTAACTGTTAATTATGTACCAAGAGCAAATTTTTAATTACCAAATGGTAATCCAAACTAAGGCACAAGGTGAATGAAAGTTTCTGAAATGGAATCTAAGTAACCAGTTCTTGTTTTGGATTTTAGGTTTACAGTGCACATCTTTGTTTTTATTTCTTTCCACAAGAGGGCAATAGTGAACTATAAATGCATTTTTTCCTTCATTCAAGGGTGCTGAGAAGATAATGATATTATTCTTCTTTGAAAAAAACAGTTGTCACATTACTGTAATTGAAACCCACTCTCTGAAACGAAAAAAAATCTATGTCTGTGATAAAATATTCCATTCAGAAAGGAGTACTACATATAAAGTAAGGAAAAATTTTCATCATGTTTCAGCCTGAGATGCTGGAAATTAGAATTACAACAAGGACTAATAAGCTTTATTCGTATTTCTACCAACTGAGGACTTCTGTTATCACTTATTCTATGTTAGGTATTATGTTTCTGTTGTTTTGTGTTCACCATGATTTAATTCTCATGTTTAAAGTTTTCTTTATCCTAAGCAAGATTTTCATTTATTCCATCCATGATTATTCCTTATAAATTTTGATAGCACTCTTCTAGTGTTTTTTTTTCTTGTCTCAGTGCAATTGCTATATTTTTAATGGATCTTATGTATGTCTTGAACAACTAACTTGAGGGGAAGTATTTGTGCATGTCTTCACAAGAAAAGGAATAAGAAGATTCTGTAAAATATGAAATGCTAACATTATCTTTTTTTTTTTTCTTTTTTTTTTTTCTTTTTTTTGTATTAGCAGACAGTAAACCTATTTCCCCCTTCGATCTGTTACAGTGTGTTTAATAATTGTGGTTGATCCTGTCTGGACACCAGGTGCCCACCAAAGCTGCTCTATCACTCTCCTTTTCAGCTGGTCAGGGGACAGAAAATACAGCAAAAGGCTCATGGGTCAAGATAAGAGCAGGGAGAGAAACCTTCAGCAGCTACCCTCATGGGCAAAACAGAATCAACTTGGGGAAAATTCATTTCACAGAAATATAGACCAGTTTGGGTTGGAAGGGATCATAAAGATCATTTAATTCCAACCCTCTGCCATGGACAGGGATGCCTTCCAAAAGACCAGGTTGCTCAAAGCCTCATCCAACCTGGCCTTGAACATTTCCAGGGATGGGGCATCCACAACTTCTCTGTCTCACTAACCCCACAGTAAAGAATTTCTTCATAATATCTAATCTAAATCTACCCTTTTTCAGTTTAAATCCATTCCCCCTGTCCTATCACTGCATGCCTTTGTCAAAAGTTCCTCTCCCATTTTTTTTTTGTAGGACTCCTTCAAGTGCTGGAAGGTTGGTTGCTGCAAGGTCTCACCAGGTCTCACCAGGCTGAACAATCCCATGTGTGCGTCAGCACGGGAAGGCATCCAGGAACCAATAACCCGTGGTTAAAATGCAAAGACTGAATTTATTTCCATTCCCAGGGGTCCCTGAAGCAACACCAGGGCAGAGTTACACAAGTGGAGATGCAAGTACCACCGAACTCAGTCCATGATAGAGGATCACTGGCCTGCTGTTCGCACCCAGTTATTAAGAGTGGTTTCCAACTGCAATACCGCTTAACTTTTTTTATTCACAATACTCCTCCACAGTCTTCTGCTTCTAATCCATTCCTCTCATTGTCCCAACTCACTCAGCCTGTCTTCAAAGGAGAGGTGCTCAAGCCTTCAGATCATCTTCATGGCCTTCTGGACTCATTCCAATAGGTCCAGGTTCTTCTTATGTAGTGGTCCCAGAGCTGGATGCAGCTCTCCAAATGCATTCTCATCAGAGTAGAGCAGCAGAATCACCTCCCTCGACCTGCTGGCCACACTGCTTTTGATGCAGCCCAGGATTCAGTTGTCTTTCACTTGTCTTTCAAGCTCTCATCAGAAAAGATCATATCCTAGTAGACAGGCTTAAGTCAAGTAACAAGGTTTGTAAATTTTAGGGATAAGGAAGGACATGAGAAGGAAAAGGGAAACATCTCGAAAGTATGAAGGGACTTTTGCAATAGAGGGATCCTCAGGACAAAAAGTGTGAGTAGATGGAGCTCTGTGATGGGAGGTCTTGGTGACCACTGAAAGTAAAGCATTTGAACAATGCAGAGGACAAACAAGTAGCTCAGGACTCAAGGCAGAGGAGAAGAGGCAAGACACGGAAGTGCGGATTCACAGGAAGAGGGATTTTGACATGAGCCTCTTGTAGATCCTTCATCTCACATTCAGGCATCTAGCTAGCACTACAAGTTTTCCCTGCTCACCTGAAAGCTGTCATGAGAATATACCCATGAGTCATTCAGTTCAGAGTTTGTGAGTGAGAAGAGAGATGACCCAGGGTGACTGACGTTTGACAGTAGAGGACAGAGACTTTAAAATTACTTATGAACAGACAGAGTGCAGAAAATCAATAGAACTAAGGGAGGCATGTTGCAAGGATGAAACATTTCAATTGATCCATGGAGAGAAAATATTTGAAGTAGCACAGTGTCAAACAAGCAAGCCAGCCCTACAGCAGGCTGCCTCTTACTCCACTTTAGGAAGCTGCTTTCATGACATGAAAGAAACAAGCAAGGGCATGGCTATGGTAGTCAGAATAAATGGTCAGGCAGATTGAATCTATTTGGATATTTTCAGCAGTAACTGCTGGGTGTACAGGAGCCAGTTGGACTGTTTAGTGATCCCGTGGTTGAAAATCAGAGATGATGTTATATCTGGTGAAAAATACAAATGGAGCCCAAGGATGGCTGATAAGGGAGGGCCCAGCAATTCTTCCGTATAGGTACAGATGGCTAAAAAAGGTAAAGAATAGATCCATGGAAACTAAATTGAAAGTATCTATATAAATCATTACATAAGCCAAAAAGTAACATGGAAGTTTATAAACACCTCTGAATAAGTAGGAAGTAAAAATCAAGAGAAGGCTATACATATATTGGGTAATAGAATAATTCGGGGGGGAGGGGGGGATTAAAAAAAAGGCAGCACAGTCTTTAGTTTAGCCAAAACTGACCTTGTCTGTTTGTGCAGAAAAATACCAGCAAGAGTTTTCTGGAGAGTATGTGCTTCCTCAAAGAAAACATTAAATTATTCCATGGAAAATTACCCACAAGCCAAAATACTCTCATTGGGAAAGATTGCTGCATTTGTCCCATAAGTACAGACCACGTATTTTATCTTCCATTTCTCTTTTAGTTAATCCTATCTGTCAGAATACACTGCTGAGGAGATGGTAGCCTTCTCCACTGATGAGGAAAAGCAAAATATTACAGAAGTTCCTGGCCAAAATACTTCACATTGGAACATAACCTAGTCAAAATGCCTGTGCTAGAGACAAGACTTGGAAACAAGCTAACCTAAATACAGTTCCTACAGCTCAATACAGCATCATCCTGAACCAATACATTTCAAATTTGATTAAGAAATATTCAGTTTAAAGTCTTTCAGAGACAGTAAGACCACAGAAGCAATAGATATGTTTCACAAGAGAACAGTCACTGATAAAAGTATATATTCAAAGCAGTACCAAAGGAGGGGAAAAGGGCTTTAAAATTTTTTAAACTGTATGCAGTGTATGGAAAGTTCTATTCACACTTTCATGATTAAAGTAACATTAAATTTTCTGTTGAAGGTAAAGTCTGAACAGCTATAAAACAGAGAACAAAGCATACATTCACAAGAATCTTAAATCTTAATCTCCTGAGGAGACAGAATAGATATAATGAGAATTTAAAATTAAATAAGTAACATGACTTAAATTAAAAATACATTAAAATAAGTTCAGTCTTTTATGTGATGTGTCATAATATGAGACAGATCCACCAGACTTCTCATAGGGATAAAGATCACTACTATAGTGTATATTCGATGGTATATTTCTTTGTCCTTTTTTAGACTACATTATACCATGTTCTGTTGATTTATTTTTCTTCATCTGGTTGTTGTTTTGGGGTTTGCTGTTTGTTTGTTTGTTTTTATTGATGAGTAATGCATTAAATTCAGCAAAAAATAATCCTTTTCTAAAAATGCTTTTCCCAAAACAAGTACCATTTCTTATTCTCTTAGAAAACTGGACTAAATACTCCCTTTTGAAATAGATCATGGGTGCATACACTTGAAATTATACAGCTCCCACTTGATCCCAGTGACACTGAAGCTGGGCTAGTTTCATGGAAACTAATTATTTTCTACTTTGTCAGTAACTCTGTGCTTTCCTTAGTTTACTCTTCATCTGTATGTAAAATAAAATTTAGAATAAAAGTGTCATCTGAACTAGAAAAGGGCTGATATAAAATTTTGGCGAAGGCTAAGAATTTTAGTCAAAAATAGCAACAAAAAAATGACAACTAAAGATTTACAAGAACCACAGAGGGCACTTGCAAGGTCGTATATGTTATCTGCAATTTCTGGCTGTCGAAAGGTTGTGATAGCTATTTGTGAAATATGTCAGAATGGAAAAATCTGTTTGCGCTCTGCTATACCTGTGCATAAGTTCTGCAGGATGACAAGATAATGCAGTTACTGAACTGGAAAAACAGTTTGCCTCTTGGAGGACTTCATAAGACAGAATTAACTTCTTCAGGTGAAGGAAAGGCCCCTACAGTAGGAGAAACCAGTGAGTTATATAGAAAATGGATATATTATCTCAATCTACAGTATTATACTGGAGTAAATTAATGAGATAATGAGTATAAACCATTTAGCAGAAACAGCAGCACTGTGAATTTTCATATTTGAGGAGCAGACATCAGATAAGCAGTCTTAAGTGGAAACCTAAATGGCCAGAGAATAGAAGAGGATTTTTCCACCTAGCAAAAAAACCTGCAAGAAACTATCACTCCCTGCAAATATATCAGAAGATGAAGAGTTGTTTATATCCAAGATAACGCTACTAGAGGAGCAAGGCAGCATACAGAGGTCACTGTACACTTTTATTTATACAGGTCTTCCACTTTTGAGCTGAGAGAGGCTCAGGAACAGAAGGCACACTGAGGACAAAAATACCTGACTGGTTTTAAGACAGTACTGCAGAGATCACAAAAAAAACCCAAAGTTGCCTTCAGTAGCAAAGAAATGAATCCACATGTCCCAGATGACTAATATCAGCCTGGCATCCTCTTGTCTTACCTTCTGTAACAGCTACCAAGTGTCCTTGGAAACCTTATCTTGTACTGTCAGGTAAAATCCTAAACTGCATGGATAACCAGACTGATCTAGAGGTAGTGGTAATTATCATACTAATTACAAGTGGAAGGAATTAGGAAACTAGTTAGATAAACACTATGTCATGAGTGGATCATTTACCAGTATGACTAGTAAGTATATCTAGTATATACCAGTATATACCAGTATATCTAGCTTAGATTGCCTGTTTTTGTCCATATAAACCTCATAAAACATGATGGGTTATATGTTCTCCATCTAACAATGTGGGCTTTTAACACTTCCTCTGGCTAAGAATGGTACACGTGCTTCTAAATGAGCCAATAAAGATTTAAAATATATAAATATCAGTAAAAATGGACTTTTAATATTTACCTTAATTGGAATTTAAACTGCTGAACAAATGTAGGCACAGGAAAAACGTTATAATAGTTAAAATGCAATCAGGTATTTACAATCCCTGTAAAGATTGTAAAGTAAAAGATTCTATCTGTTTTTGAAAAGTAAAGATTCAGTCTATTATTGCTCAATGGAATTGAAATGAACAGTCTGTAAGTATTCAGAGCAAGAGACAATATCTTCTTCTATCCACTCATGGGACCCACCAGGAAAAGGATCCAGTCATAAATGAAATATGGTCAACATCATTCCCAGACACTGAAGCCACCTGACACAGACTGACCACATACACATCCATAAGCACCTTGGGAAAAAGAAGTGGGGTTTATAACCTAACTGTGCCTGGGATTTGTTGGCATGCAAAAATAGTTGGCATAGGCTATGAGAGCAGCACAGAAAACTGGCACCATTCGACAGTGTGTGTGATCACATAGGAGTACCCCGTAAGGTTTCCTGACATTTTAATTTGCCAGTATAAATGCAGCTGTGGGAGGCCAGAGCATGTTCATCACAGTGTTTCAGAAAGATAATTTGGGCAAATGGAAGTGGACCATCATGGAAGAGGAAAAAACCTTCCTAATTTCAAACTCTGAAGGATGTACATAATGACTACCAAAGCAAAAGGTTGTTTTTTTAATGTATTTTCCTCGTTGCAACGTAGAACATTAAAAAAAATCCTAAACAACTATAAGTAGGGATTTGGGAGAATGTGAGTCATACTATGTGCTCTACCAAGCAAATGTCTCGCAATATTATAATTTGAAGGTATATATTAATTTCATTCATAGAAAATAAATGAGTCAAATGATGCAGAATTTTAAATGCAATTTTCTTTTTTTTTTTTTTTAGTATGGAGGCCAAACTGAATTCTAAAGTCTGCTCAAAAATACCAAATTATCTGAATACCAATCCAGGAAATCAGCATAGGCTAATGCAGCAAATCTGTGCTGTTCATTTGACTTCAGATACTAAATTCATAGAACTAAACTTGATTGTCTTTTCCCTTTTAATAACTGCAGTCACCTTAAAGAAAACAGAATATGAAACAGAAGTGACAATGATAATGCTGAGAAAAATAAGGGATGAGAAATCTTTGAGATCTTCATGGAGCAAGTTTTTGTTTTCATTTCTATATCTTCTGTTCAAAGCAGAGAAGGATACTTTCAGACCCTTTTGAATCACTTGCATTGCTGTCTTTATTTTTATTCTGCATGTCATTAAATCGTCTCCTTTCATCACTGCAATATAAATCAAGAGCAAATCCAATGAATTCAGCATTCTAAATTCAGAGGATCCATATCTGGAAGCAAAAGAGCATAGGCAGGTTCATTTCAGTGGATAAAAGCCTTTCAATATGTTATGTCTATTTCTTGTCTCAATTTGATGGGAAATAACATACAAAATGAGATTATAAATTTAATTTGAAGTATTTTAGAAGCAGTTAATATTTAAAGAATGCAAATAGATATACTAGCTAAAGAAATGACTGGCAATGAATCTAAATAAACATACTAATCCTAATTAAATTGACTTTAGACAAAGTTCTCTAGATCAGCACTTTAAGGCAGTTACTCTTGTTGATAAGAGATTGCATCTTTAATGAGCAGTCATTTTATTCTAAGATTAAGAATTATAAAGGAAAATCTGGGTTTTTTTGCAAAGGTCTTTTTAAAAAGCTATATAACTCTTCATATTACCATTTGGGAAAAAAAATGTATTTCCTAAGCTTCGAAGTTTTAGGTTTCTATAAAAACTTGTCGAAACCTCAAAGCCCCTCCTTATTCAATAACCTTCCCATTTTCTGTGCTTGTTCAGGACTTGGTTGGTAACTCACATCCTATACACAAGAAAGATTATTTGAGATACTACAATCACAGCATACTGAAAAGTGCAGTAATTTCATCTAGTTGGTATCATTTTCAAAGACAGATTCCAATTAAAAGGCAACCAAGAAATCAATAAAACACAAAAATGTCCAAACATGCTAAAAACAATATGCAAGACAGTGAAACAATTTATTAGCCCTTCAGTATATATGTGAGTGGAGTTGACTTTCTTTAAACTTTTATTTTTCTTTTCTTTCTTACATTTTCATATAAATAAAGAAGCAAGAATTAAACTTCTTTATAAATCTTAGAAAACCAGTGTTGGTACATTTAAACATGAGGAAAACATTCACCCTTTGTAAATAACTTTTTCCCTGTTCATATTTATTCCAATTATGTGAAATTCTAGCAGATAC
The DNA here is from genome assembly GCA_036023395.1 of Myiotriccus ornatus. Taxonomy (NCBI): domain Eukaryota; kingdom Metazoa; phylum Chordata; class Aves; order Passeriformes; family Tyrannidae; genus Myiotriccus; species Myiotriccus ornatus. Next base: position 98,189,910 of record JAYRBT010000082.1, read on the forward strand.
ATCCAAGTAAAACTTGATCAGCATGTTTATAGTGATAATGCCAATTGTGCTCATATTATACTAGTTTTGCTGATTCTCAGCAAGTCAGCAATTATACCTTCATTAACCAGCTTCTAAAAGGAAAGAGAATCATCTTGGGTTTCTTTATAAGTCTGGGAAAAAAAAAATCTGTATCTGGCCTGGTGCCAGATACAATTAAGCACATCCACAACTTTTCCCCTATGAATCATTCTGTTGAAGATACCTTATCTTATCAACTGGAGACTTTCAAGGCTATATTTTGAGTAGTAAAGTGTGTAAATTTTATTGCATTCCTATTTGACCGTGATGTGTTTTTGCCAGGATAAATTGCAGAACCCAGGCAAGTCCAATTCTCCCAGGTGCTTCATAACTGTTGCCACATTTAGAAGAGTGAGAGAAAACAAGTGGACTACCAGGAAACAAAATTTGGTTAACTTTCCATTTTACTGCATCACTCACTGCCTTTCCTTCAATCAAGAAATGCCATCTTTGTGCAACTCAGCAAAGGTCAGCTCAGACAGACTATTCAAGCATCCATCCCTGAAAGGCAGACACAAGCCAACTACACCAGAAGGGCTTCCTAGATAATGTGCAAGCCAGCACTCTTAAACTCATTAAAGTAAACCAATTAGAGCCCAAAGGGTAAGAAAAATAATTATTTTGTGTCTGATTCAATACCCTAGAGGTTGGATACAGCAGCCTGTCAAACCACAAGCATAGGGATGTTATTCAGAGACAGCACACTTACCTGTGTTTTAAATAATATGAATAAATACATGTATATTGCAGTGTTTTGTAAGATGAAGCCATCTTCCCCAGAAATAAAATTAATTCTTTTCTGTAATTTGTTACCTAGAGATTTTATTTCCCAACTATTCTTTGCAGTACTGCTAAATGTAGCGGCATGATAAAAACAACCAGAATGACAAATTACAAGAAAGGAATTAGAAACAAAAGTGTCAAAATCCTGTGTTTTGCATCACCCAGAATACCATAAAAAACCCCAGTACTATACCGTGATTGGTGAAAGATAAATGAATGCACTGAGGACACCGAAACAGACTGTATCCCAGAAAGAGTGAGCAGGAAAATATGTAGTCTTTGATGAAAGGGCCATTTAAAGTTTGTTTGCCAAGTAAAGGATAAACACTGTTAACAGGGAGGTTTTCATCAATCAGTGTAGGGATTACAAGATCCGAGAAAGACAGAGTAAAACTCTGGATAAATCCAATCAGGTAATCTCAGCTTCATGAAGAACCAGAAAAGAGGTAGATGGTGGGAAAGTCAGAAAAGGCTCTCAGATGGAGAAAACTCCTGGGATATGGAGTTCCTCTTAAGGACACTCACAGTATGCGTTAGATGTGGGTTTCTCTGTTGAGCGGGATCACAACATGGTTTTCAGGATACCAGCAGCTTTATTACAGCAGTGCTGCTACTTTATACAGTTCTAGGTGACACATGTATACGCACCATTGGTTTAGCACAAACATAACAACTCATGATTGGACACACAGCCACATGTCTGAATACTATAGGTTAGACATGCCTAACAGGAAGCCCACTCTGTGCCACAGGCCTCATGTCCGTGGTTAACACTCTGCCAGGTGTAAAGTTCCATTTTCGATATTCTAGCTTACAGAGAGCTGGGCTCTCCCACAGAGCGTTACGGAGTGCAACTCACATGTGAAAAAGCAAAGTGAAAAAGCAAAGTGATTTTTATTCAAAAAATGAGGTCAGATGTTGGAGATGAGCTAGAAGATGAAGAGGAGTTTAACAGGTGGAAGGAAACAACATCTGACAGTCTGGCCAGACAGCATCAAACAGATAGACTGAGACCTCCATTTTATGTTTATGTTCTTATTCTGTTAAATTGTAAGGTTTCTCCCATAGGAGAAAGCAGACAGTTCCTGATTGGACAGTGTCCCATGAGGGCATCTTCTCACACCAATTATGTACTTAAAAGTTATCTGAAAACTTATGTATCCCCCCTTTTTCTCTGTCAATCCCTGCTAATTGTCCAATACCTTATCCAAGTTTTGCATACCTTTCCCCTTTTCCAGAACCTTCCATATCTGCCCTATAAAAACCTTCCATTTTGTAAAATAAATCAGATCAGCTCCAGCTGAAATCAGCTCTGATCAGCTCTTGCTGTAACCAGCTGCTTGTCTCCTGTCCTGTGTTTGGGTACAGCTGGAATTAATCCCCAGGGAAAGACAGGTTGACGCCCTGCCAGGTTTGGCAGGGGAAACTACAACTCAGCTGCAAGGACCTGCTGGTCTGAGTCTACCCTGAACCCCTCAAACCGTGGCAGTCAATCATAGACTTCCAGGTAGAAGTGTTTACTCTGTGGCAGAACCTGACCTAGAAGAGTTGGATTTTGTCTGCTCATTGGATATGAGCTATAGCTTGGAAGAGATGGACTTCTAGACGTCACAGGAAGCTCAACCTCTACTGAAGATGACTGAAGGTAAATGGCTGACATGTCAGAGATAATAAAATAGAATTTGAGATGCGGAGACATTGTGCCACTAGAAAATCTGCTTAAAAAAGTATCAAGACTGCTGACAAGGTTGTTTCTGGTGCCGGAGATCTATTCGATTTAATAAAAATACTGAAGTCTATGCTGGTTGTGTGTCTGACAGCTATTCTTGAGCAAAGCAATCTGAGTAAGTTTATGAACTTTTGCCTGAAAGTCTTTGAAAGATAAAATCAAATTTGGCTCACTGACAAGAGTCAAATGACAGTGGGTCATAATCTTAAAAAACGTCCAGAAGTTCCAACTGAGAAAAAAGGAAAATCATGCTTCATTTCCTAAGAAGCAGTCACCTCCTCATTGCAGGGTATGTTCTGTATACAAGATATATTCTCTAACAAAAGGATGAGAGCAGATTTTGACACACTTAATAAGGGACCTGAATTAGTAAAAATGCATCTGGAAAAAAAATTCCACTGTGGTAAACTGTGTGAAAGGAGCTTCAGAAATAGCTATTGACTAGCTGAAGTAATTCTGCTTTAAGTCTTTGCACTGAAATATTTTAAAAATAAGTAAGTAAACAATTGTCATGGTTTAGCTAGTTTTTGGAAACCAGGCAAGGAATTTTTTCCCTTCCCCCCTGCCCACTGTTTGCAGAGCTATCAGGAGAGCACTTAAGAGACACAAAAGGACTGGCTCCCTCACTAATTGCCCAGAACTTAGCCTCCTAGGAAATGGGAGAGAAGAGGGGCTATTTATTTTTACTTTTTTTTCTCATCTCCTGGGAAACGGGGGGAGGAGTTTGTGTGCGGGCTGTGGCTGGAACACAGGTCAGAGTGAAGGCTGGTGTGTGTGGCTCTCAACCTGTTTACTAGTTGCAGATCCTGCTTGGATTTTTGTTTTTCATCAGAGAGGAGCCAGTTTTTTTTTTCCTGGAGGTTTCTTCTTTTGTTTTCTTTCTTCCTCCCCCGTTCCAGTTTGGTTTTTTTCTGGTGGTGGTCCTTGTGCATATCAGGGGGAGAGAGAGGACTGTGCAGAGCAGATTGACCAGCTGAACGGAGTGAGTTCTCATTTGGTTTTCTTTTTCTTTTCATTGGGAGGACTTTCCTTTTGTTGTTGCTTCCCTTCTCTCTTTCTCTCCCCTTTCCCAGTGTGTGGGAAGGAAAAAAACAGGTTTTTTTTGGTTTCTCTGACACACCCCTGAGAATTCCCCTCCTCCCCCCCCACCATGTGGTGGCGACCAGTGATCCAACAGCGCCCCCTGTTGACTGTGGTTGGAATTGCACCAAAAGGCACAAACTGAACTGTTTGGGTTTTTTTCCCTTCACCTGTTTATTGGTTTGGTTTTGAAGGGGATTATTTGTGGGTATAGAAGTATTGTTTGGTTGTTTTACTGGGTTTTTTCATGTTTTGTTAATACACACATGCCTTTTAATAAAGGGCTGTTATTTTTTCCTCTTCCATAATTTGTTTTCCTTCAATCGGAGCCTCTTAATTTTGGATTTATAATTGCTTAGAGGAAGGAGTTTGGGTCTTTTCTCATAACTCATCCTCAGTAAACCACCTGTGTCTCATTTAAACTGGGACAACAATAGACCACAGTATAGGAAATAGCGGGAAAAAAAAGCTGGCTTTCTCTGACATAAAGAGAAGCTCTCATAAGAGTTCATTAAAAGTGTATAAAACTCACTTGTTCATTAATGTATCTTCCCTTTTGTCCATTTCTGAGAAGATAAGCATATATTTGGAGTTCTGAGAACATGAATTTACTGATCTAATGATATAAGGGAAAATACAGCACTTGATTGGAGGCCCAGCCTTGAAGCTGCCTACTATTTGTCCCCTCAGATTTTGTTAATATTGCCTAAAATGGGAGAAATAATTCTCTGGACAATTTTGAGTATAGAAAGGCAAAGAGCAGTTCTTTAATTGAGGTGTCGCACAAAATGTATTACACCCCCTGACACTACAGACCTTTAAAATTTTATAATACCATCTAATTACAATATCTGGACATTACCTCATTGGTTACACCCACCCCCAAAACCGTCCCTCCTATTGGACCCCCCCCACCATGCCTCCCGAATTTGAGTTGGTGGTCTTCAATAAACCACCCCTTCCTCCCAGCCCTCGTCCTCCTCATCGTCTGTGTCCTCTTTGGAACATCTTCAAGGCCTCTGAGTAGTTTTGACTTGTTATGTCAAGTGGTGTGACCATGCTATGTCTTATTCTGAGTACATTACTCCAGATAAGGTGTTTTTCACCTTTCTAAAATCTTAGTCCACTGAAATTCTTACCAGAAATGTGAAACAGACTTTTAGGAATCTAATACAAAGGTATTAGCAAACTAAAAGTACTAGCGAGTTATACTACAGTTTTATATAATATAGACTTTAAGGCATCATTAGTCATCATGTTTAACTGTAATATGCACAATGAAGCAAGTAGATAGTATCTAAAGACAGGATGGAAACCTGCAGACTGTGATTAGGTAAAAGGTTTCTTCTTGAAAGTAACAAAAATTGAAGATATTAGTTTAGGAGTTCTTTGCAAGAAAAAAGGAGAGATGATAATATAATTATACTGCCATTATACTTATATGAAGAAATAATACATAATTCATTAATTTCATTATAACTTACTTAGAAATTACATTCTTCACATCTCTTTTTCACCTGTCCTCTATTATAACAATTGGACAGAGACTTTTTTTACATGCATCCCAGTAAATATGATTTTTGCCATTATCAGTATCAACCCACAGACCTTGTATCACCCTGGGGCAGTAGAGTTCATCCTGGCTCACTGTGGCCTCAGCTTGGTTTGGCAGTTTTCAAGAACACAAATGCCTGTGCGCTCTCCTGTTTTTAGCTTCACCCTGTGACCTCCAGTGAGGACCTGGCCCCACTGACCTGCTTGGGAGTCAGCAGGTGACAAATGGCAGCCCTTGAGGGCAGCTGGGGCTGGGGGAGGCAACTGTGCCACTCTCTGGTTTCATCTGGGAGGCCCTGAGAGGTAAAAGGGGACTGTGAGGGGAAAAACAAAGCAACAAAGCAGCATAAAAATAGCCTCAAGCAGACCCAAGACTGGGAAGGAACACGAAAATCTTGTTGTAACCCTCCCCATTTCCTTTTGAAGGGACTGAAATGGTCATTCTCCTGTCCTAGTCACACACAGTAAGGGTGAGCATCACACCAGGGTAAAGGGTGAGAGAGCATTAAGCTTTCCAGAACAGTTCTAAGGTGTTTTTTGCATTTCTTCATATTGTAATAGCATTAATATGCACTGATAACAGCTATTTGCTGTCCTTTGATAGATTGCTAGTGTTTCAAATAAGTTAAAAACGAAATCTTGGATACATAGATGGGCCTTGTTTGCTTTTGCTCTTAAAAATATTTTGAATGTAAAATTATCATTTCATTTTTTATTATGTTTTCATATTTTTTCATATATATTCCTTTTGCTTTTAAAACTGATGTCATTTTACACATAATGAGTTTATTCAGTTACTTTCTACAAAGAATCACACACAACAAGAAGTTCGGGACATGAGATACTATTAAAACTCAGATGAAAAATCAAGTACTACATATGTAAAATCAAGTACTACATATGTAAATGTTTGTATTGCGCAAGCACTGTACTTATCAAGTGCTAAACTATACTTAATAAGCACTAAACTGTGCTTTTCAAGAAAGAGAGAGAAGAGAAAGGGGAATCAGTAATAAGAAACAGTATATTGGTAAAAGTGAGAATTCACTACCAGAATTCACTTTTAAAGCAAACACAATGAAACATACTTTAGCTCTCTGATGAACAGAAGCTTCTAAACAGAAAGGTTGTGTTACAATGGCAAGAATTTTCAATGTTCAGATTCGTTTAGCTGACAGTTTGTGTTCATTTTCTCCCTCTTGGTTATAAATGGCACTCACACCAATCAAAACTGTACTTGATTGTGCTAAATTGAGTTCCTTGATAAATAGAAATGGTGTTTTCAAAACAACAATAAAGCCAAATAGATTAATGAGGTAGCAATTGGCTGATTGGCAAGAAAACCAACAACTTGTTTTAAAAAGATTAAAATGTAGGTTGTGGCATACATCACATTGAGTAGTTATGACTGAAGAGGAAAATCAACTGTAATTAGAAGTGATGGCAGCTTTGATACTGCAGAGATTTACATTTGTTTTGCTTCATATTCTTGTGTGTGTTCTAAGACCGAAATGAACCAGCTTGTGAAAGACAATCATGCTTGGACCCAGAGGTTTTCTTAATTGCTATTGCCTCCTGCATGGCTATGTTAATTATTTGCATGAGAAAATAAAAGTCATAAAACCTTTTGCACAGATCTGAGAAACTTCATATATTACTTCATATATTGCTTTTTTTCTTCTTTTACTTGAAAAGCATGTACTTCATCCTCTATTTCCAAGTTAGGAAGTCATTACCACACTGCTTCTTTTCTTTTGGTCTTGCCAATTAAATATCCCAACTCTGGTGTCAAACTGAGCTTCACAGCAAGACAATTTACATCCCTATTGAAACTCAGTGTGTAGCAAATGTGTTTCTCTATGTCTGTGGAAATAGCTACAGAATGTTTATATCACACTAAATTTGTGTTTTCACATGGTCTGTTGTACGTGTAAATCCTTATGATTATATCTCAGAAAGAATGTGAACATTCACAAATGAAAGCAGTTATCTGTTCAGAAATCCCAGCACAGCAGATAGGCACAGCAGCATGTGCAAACATGCACAGAAGGGGAATGGGAATGGGTGAAGGCAGTGAGGGTCCACTATGATGGAGATGATGCCCTACAGGGCACAGAGCACATCACCCACTGGACCAACTCCCTCCCCCCAGATGAGGCTTTGACCCAGAGCAAGATCTGAGAGAGGACGCAGGTCTGTAGGTCAGCACCTCTTCAGGCAGGAGGTGTCAGCACCAGGGAGTTCACTTTTACAGCCATGGGATCCTCCCTGAAGATGGCAGACTGCTAGAAAGAGATGGGATCCACCTGACAAAGGAACAAGGGCACCTTTGCCAACAGGCAGTGGTAAAAGGGAATGAAGTAGCACCAGCTTCAAATGTATGTACAGCAATACATGCATTCTCAGAAAGAAGCAGGAGCTACAGCTGCGTGTCCCATCACAGAACTGTGCTACAAAGGACATTCATAATCTCTTCAGGGAAGACAAACAGGGAAAGGGCACGAGGGAGGATGTTGACCCCTACGAGCAGGAGCAGCTTGAATATATGGAGCTGTTAAACATGATGGAGAGAAGTCAAGGTGGGAGCTTGCAGGTCAGGGTCAGCAGAGAGGCCAATAAAGGTGTGATTATGGTGTGAGTTTGTTATAAATCATCCTGGAATCTGGAAGATAGAGTTGGCAACATCTTCTTTAAACAGCTCCTGGAAGTCTCTGCACCATAGATCCTGGTGTAATACACAGATAATATAGAAATATTAAAAATCATGTTTCTCCATTGTTTTTGCTTGTCAGAGACTTCCTACCAAAAATTCTCCGTCAGCTTTCTGCCAGAAGGTCTCACCAGAACTTCCCGCTGGACTTTTCCTGACAAAAATCCTGCTATTGTTCATGGTTATCATATCTCCTCGAACATCTGAATAGGGCTACATGCCGAGAAACCAAGTACAACCTCCTTTGAACACTATAAAAGCTGAGGAAAAATTTTAGAAAATCAGTGAGAGGAAAGGCAGAGAGAACTGGTTGCCCCAGGAGTCTCTCTCCCCCTCCCCTCCCCTCGCCTTTTCTCCACCACCGCATGCTCTCTACCTGCTACCGGACACTGGAGCTCTGCCGGCCTGGAGAGAACTGAGACCCACCATACCACATGTGTGAGTTGTATCTTATCCTTCTACCCTTGCCATATTTCTGAGGGCCCAAAGGTGTGGCTGAACAGAGAATCTTGCATGGCTTGCTTGAGATGCAGCTCATTGTGAGCAGCGAAACCGCACATCCTGGCTCCATTCCAGAAAACTAAAGCTGTTAAGACCCCCCTCAGCTAAAGAGATAACATCAAAAAGCAGCAGAGACAGAGAAAAAAAAAAAAGACTAACTGCCTCCCCCACACACACACCAGCTCGGCAGAAAGGTAGTCCTGGTGGTATCATTTCTCTGCTTCTAGAAATAATCTTAAGCTTTTTCCAACCTTTTGTTATTTTTTCCTCTTTCTCTTTTCATCTCTTAGCAATTAATAAAATCAGTTTTTTGTATTAACAGATAACTTGTCTGAGTTTTAATTTTTGCTCAAGGGAATATTCGAATCTGAAGTTCTTTCTGCAATATTTAAGCAGATTGCAACACCTGGTCCTTGATGGGATCTGCCAAGTCTTGAAAGGCCAAGGGATGGGATCCAAGCAGTTAAAGTTTTCTGGTGGGTGTTGGGGATAACTCATTAATACAGGATTTTCACCCAATTTATCGAGTGAATCCTCCTTCAGCCTATTTCTGTGCATGTGGAGAAGAATGTGACTGGGAATAGTCAGCAGAGATTGTCAAGGCTAGATCATACCTGACCAACTGGGAAAGGCAATGGATGGCATTTACTTTGGGTTTAGCATGGATTTTAACAATGTCTCCCATAACCATATTGAATGCATGTTGGGATTTCATGGTCTGGAGGGGTGGACAAGCAGAATGGTAAAAACTCTCTAGATGATTGATTTGAGAGTAGAAATCTGTGGGTATGCCTGGTAAGTTGTGGAGTACCATATGGGTCTTCAGTGGGACCTTTTCTATATGACATTATTTATTAGCGACTCAAAGAAGGTAATAGAGCACACTATCCTCAGCATTGCAGGTCACATAAAACTGGAGGAGAAGGGTGGTGGGAAGCAGTCAATGTGTTCAGAGACATAGGCAGGCTGGAGGAAGGGACCTCAGCAAGGATCATGTGGAACTGAACAACGAAAGGTAACAAGTCCGGAACTAAGGGTAGAGGAGTTTCTAGAATTATACAGTCTGGAGGCAGACAGGTTAGGGAAGGACAGATCTGCAGTAAAGACCCTTGTAGATAGGAAGCTGAGCCTGAAAAAGGAATGTTTGCACAAGGAAAAAGTAGCCAGTAGAAACATGCCGGGGCAAAGCACAGTGCATAGTTTTGGTGACTGAACTTACCTGACTTCTTGAATTCTTTAAAGATGTCATTCACCAGGTAAAAATGGATTACTATGGGTGCTCTGGGGTCCTCTGCATCCAAAAAGACATAGCATTATTTTGTGTTCCTCTCTTCTTCTTTACTTGGCTACACTTTGAGCAAAGGGATATTTTGTATCTTGCAATATTTGTATGCCGTCTCTAATTGCTGTGGACACAGAATGTCATGGAATTAAAGCTGACACTAAGACAAGAATCAAATTTACTCAAGTATCCTAAAAATTCTATGACATCTGAATTCAGTCTCTAGAATCACTCTGAAATGAATGTGTAGTCCAAAGGAGAGTATAACCCTACTTTCTGCCACCATTCACCACAAGTCAGAAGATGGCTCGTATCACACTATAATCCTTTTTACAGCTCCAGAGAATGAACTAAGGCCACATTTAGAATTTGTCATGGCAGACCAGGAGAGACAAAGGGCATGTCTCCAGCAAATAACTGATCCTCAGCTGCATGACCAGGATCATGGTTGGCAGTTCACAGGAAAGTATTTATCCTTCTCTATTCAACCCTCATTAGACTTCTTTTTTTGATACTATATGCAATTTAGTCCCACCCCCATAACACAAGAAAGCCATCAACCTCAGCAAAGATGTCATAGAGACTGAAGTACTTGACTTACTAGGCAGGTGCCTGATAGTGCCAGGCCCTTCTCGGTGTTGTTTGGTAGGAGGATGGGAGACAACAGACAAAACATGAAAGAAGTGAGGTTCAGACTGGATATAAGGAAGAACTTTTTCTTTATGAAAAGAGACAGGCGCTGGCTCATGATGTCTGGGAAGACAACAGTCAGCCTGTGCATGTTTTCAGAACCTACAATAAACAAAGCCCTGTGCTTTGGACTGGAGACTCCCAGAGGACCCTTCCAACCTGAATTTTCCTATAATTTTACTATCCTCTAAAAAATGTATCTTATTTGGATGCAAATGCTTTGCAGATACTTCATTCATATTGCTACATTCTACATGAAATTTTGGGTTCTTTCTGTTGTTTTCAGATGTTTTGATGGCTGGTTAATGCTCTTGGTTGTTCTTTCCAAAAATGTAAGAGCACTGTGCTCTGTTACACAGCTGTCAAGCAAAGTAGAGAGAGACAATAGGCACTACTTTCCTGCATGTTCTGTTCAGGATGGCCTGCCTGTCTGTATGTTGCACCTCATCACAATCACTTCAATCCAGTGCACTTATTTCCTCAGCCCCATCTCCCTGTCATTCCAGCATGTGTACCACCTAGTAACGAATTGTATCTTTCCTTCATCTTTGAACAGTAGTCCTGGCAAAGAGGCGATGCATCAGTGTTTCTACTTTTCTTTTAAAGGCATTTTTTTTGTTGTTTTGTTTTGTTTTTTTATCAAGGAGCATGGTTATGTACCTGCTCACTTGGAAGCCATTCTGGTTTGATGTTATATTCTCTCTGAAGATGCTTTTGGTCGCTTGTCCTTCATCTGTTATGTCAGGCTAGCAGAAAAAAAATAATGCTCTTTTCTCCTAAGACTTTCCAACCTCAAAATATTTGATTAGATGGAATTCTAAATAGAAACTAAAGCTTTTAGAAATATTAATAAGTCACGGAATATTTCCAAAGCAAAAACAGAAATAAAAACGGCAAGAAATTCAGCAAGCCTATAGTATCATTTTTTAAAAGAAAATGTCTGTTAGGAGAAAAGGTTTATCTCTTATCAAATAAGCACAGAAATAAGGTACTTTCTGTAGCTAGTAATTGGTTGTTTTAATTTGCTGGTTATCTGCACACCTTAGCTATGCCTTCAAGATGCACCAATAGCAACAGGGAAGTATGAATCCAGCTGGAACCAGGGACAAGAGAACATAAAGACAGTCAATATTTGGTGGCTGAGTTCAGCTCTCAAAACACATTGCTGTAGTGAGGTATCTGCTAGTGCAAGAGTTTTGCAGAAATATTGCCAATTTTTTCCACTGAAAATAAATATTTTAGCATAGGACGTCAAAAACCGTAACTTCAAAATGCTAAGAGGAAACAGCACAGTCTCTGAGGTGGGAAAAGGCACCAGAGGAGCACAGCATGGTGTCACTCAGCTGCCTGGCTGCTGCAAAGCACGTGAGAAGGTGAATGGAGGAAGTCTGCCAGGCCAGGGTTCAGGCATACTTTATAAGGGGGGGTAAAACCCTTATTTAATTATCAAACAGCAGGGAGAGGAGGCCTAGCAAGTTTTAAAGCATTCTCTGATGACACTGTGAAAAGGTTTATATGGCATCTTGTCTACGACAGAGAGCTCAGTGCTGTTTGTTTCCATTGCTCCCTTCAGAGCACATCTCATAACCATTCATTTGGCACCAGTGACTTTTCACAGAAATAACATTTGTTTTATAAAATTAACAGGTGAAATACGTATGGTTAATCTCTTCATGACATAGAAACTCATGGATAGAAAGCTGAGTCGATAGCTGCTATTAATTTTGGCTCCCGTAGCAAGGGTGCAATACAAAACCAAGCTTTTTACTACTGTTTTTCTTGCATTTTTCTTTTTTATTTTTTTGCTTCTTTTGTAAGTCTTACAACATTGATACCAGCCAGCAGGATTCCCTGCAGGCTCAGTAAGCATGCAGCGTACAAATTCTATGATCAAAGCCACACATTATGGCTTTTTGGTAAGCACCACATGGATATACGCTGACATGTGTGCAAAGTATCTCTTAAGCTTGGCACAAATTTAGGCATCTGTAGAACCACAGTCTTATAATCCCATTTTTCAACATGCTACCTGAACAGCAATATTCAGCTTTTTACAGACCAGAAGCATATGTAAGAAATAAAGTACAAAATCATTACCATGTAATGCTGATACTTTCTTTTAAGTCTTGTAATTTTTTTCTGTTAGCATTCATAGCCTGGCAGATCCTCAGCTGCAGAGGAAAGACAGTCAGTGACAGAAGGATTGGTGATGGCAGAATGCATCACTGTGATGTCGTTTTCTTTCCACATTCACCTGTGAAGAGGTTGACCTTACTGATCCCCCAAAAAAGCAGGGCTTAATTTCAAGGCAAGGGTGGCGCTATTCTTTCTGTTCACTTCCAGAAAAGGACGTTGCTGTTCTACACTGATCTGTGCTTGAAAGTGGGCAAATTATAATACCCATCCCTGAAGAAGAAAAATAAGAAAACCTCATCACATAAGCCTTCTTTAAAAACGAATCTCTTTACATGCTCAGAACAGTAAAGATGCCACTAAAGAAAAAGTGTCCTAGGTCAGATCCAGAACTCCTGTTCCGTAGCAACTGCTAAATTGCTCTTGTTCCAGTGCAATTTGGTAGTTTTGATGTCATGTTTTTCTCCTCAGTGCTGGGATTTAACAATTTTCTTCTTAAAATAAGGCAATGAAGACAAAGAAACATTGTGCTGATTTTGACTGGGGTAAAGTTAACATTCTTAAGAGTAGCTGGTAAGGGGCCGTGTTTTGGATTTGTGCTGAAAATAATGTTCGTATATCAGGAATGCTTTTGCTATTGCTGAGCAGGGCTTACACAGAGTCAAGGCCTTTTCTGCTTCTCATACTGCCCCACTAGTGAGCAGGTTGGGGGTGTACAAGAAGCTGGGAAGGGACAGCTGCCCCCAACTGACTAAAGGCATATTGCATACCATATTGCATCACGGTCAGTATAAAGAGTGGGGGAAGAAGAAGGAAGGGTGGACATTTGGAGTGATAATATCTGTGTTCCCCAATCACCATTAAGCGTGATGGAGCCCTGCTGTCCATAGGATGGGTAAACACCTTCCTGCCAACTCAGACTAGTTAATGAATTCCTTGGTTTTCTTTGCTTAACATGGATGACTTTTGCTTTCTCTGCTAATCTGTCTTTCAACCCACAAGTTCTCTTGCTTTCACTCTTCCGATTCTCTCTCACCCCTCTGCCAGGGGAGTGAGTGAGCAGTTGCATGGTGCTTGGTTGCTGCTGTTAAACCACACACACCTAATTTTCCTTTTATGTTGAAACAAAATAGAAAACTTCTGCAATCCTGTGTCACTTTTTCAGACTACTGATCACAAAGCTTGCCACCAAGAAGGGCACCAACATTGCCAAATTCTTCTTTGTCTTTCTTTGAAGGAAAGCTGAAGGTCTTTCACTCACATGAGTGAAAAATAGAAGTCCATGTCTGAAGAATTGATTTCAATATGCTTCTGAGGAGGTGGAAATGCTTAAAGAAATACCTACAAATGAAGCTCTTATTTGAAGTTCCACTGTTCACCCACACACGCTACCTGAGACTTTGCAATCCTAATTCAACTTCTTCTGAAGGCCAGAGACAGCACCTACTGACTTGAATGAATAAGACTCTGTATCTAATTTTTTTTTTCTTATATACCCTATTAACGTAGAGTCTTTCTTTAGGTAACTGCACAACTTTAATAATTCCTTTTTTCTTCTAAAATCTTTCTCAGTAAATTCTCATTTTCCCTCTCTGTCTTCAAACACACACAGAGCTCTGATTCATCATCATCAGTACTCCCCTGCTACCCTGGCTAGTATTTCAGCTTTGTAATATTATGCCATTACTGTTGATAGGCAGAATGGATATAAAATAATTATTGTACTGCTTTTGTCAACAACACTCAAATAATTTTAAAGTTGATTTTGTATGTTCTTTCCTTTCATTTTGAACTTTGCCAAGATGACACTTAAGTACTCAGATGCTTGTGTCTTTGGCTCTTTCATCTTCAGTGATCCCATAGTTCTAGGATCAGTTTTTGCATTGACTTCCATTAAAGTTAAATACAACAAAGCAGTGATATTACACAACAGGGATAAAGACATTAGCTCCTCATCAGCAAAAAAAAGCCGTGCGTGTGAAGTAGCCTTAGTTATTTTCACTTAATTGCCTGGAAATACAATTAATTATAAAACCCCAAAGCTGAGTTCTCAGTTTAAGGTAAAGTGAGGCCATATGCTACCATGGCATGATGGACACACTGTGAAGCTGGGTTTTGTTAAACTCCTTCCTTGCACCATACGGCTAAGGGCTGAAGCTAGCTCCAGCTGAAGAAATCAGGGGAAGCTGCTACTGTTCTGTCTTGACAATGGAGGCTTCAGGAGCTGGATGTGGCACTCAGTGCCATGGTCTCACTGACAAGCTGGTGTTTGGTCAAAGGTTGAACCTGACAGTCCTAGGGGTCTTTTCCAGCCTAAATGATTCTGTGACTCCGTGAATGCCAAATTCCTTGTCTCTAATAAGCTGTTCCAACCTTCTGACACAATCTAAACAGCTTTGCTTCTACAACGTTTTCAAACTGTTGAGTTATTTTTATTTGCATCAAAATAATACTAAATTTATATTTGTTTCTCAGTAAATGCTGTAGAGTCCAAGTTTGTGACAATTGTTTGGAAATAACTTGCTTGAAAAATAGCCCGTCACAATCTGGTTCCCATATAGACTGTAATTTTTTGTTTCTGTTGGATTCTGAACTTGAAAATGTCTGTTCTGTTTGGTCCTGATATGATACCAGCAGTGTTTTAGGAACAGCCATTGATTCCCTCGGGATTTCTTTGGGAATAAAAAACCTCCAAGTTCCTTGTACTTTGACACTCACAGACTGAAAAAAAAAGGCATTAGACCTGAACTTAACTTCATAAGGGTGGAGGAAGCTCTAGCTTGAAGAACCATGGTGAGAGGACAGCAGTTCAAAGTTAGTTTGGTTTAAATTGTCAGAAAAACCTGGATAATCGCATATGCCAACTTTTAGGTAGCTAAATATAAGGGAACTCTACTGTAAAGGAAACTTTCCAACTATCCAGGGGTCACTCTGGCACCCACATTCACACCACCTGAGTGGTACCAAGACCCTTTCACTCTACACAGCCCACTCACACATATCAAACCAGGTTTCCTTACCAGCTCAACCCCATAACAGAGTCTGAGGCATAAAATAAGTTAATTAAATTAAAATAATCTGATCATGGTGCAACAACAAAATTGCAGCTCGAGCTGAGTTCCTCCAAGGAGGGACCCCCAACAAAGGCACCCTCAGGCTTTTAACCATTCGCAGTCAAAGCCCAGGAAAGTTTGGAATTCTTGGCTTCTGCTGTATCTCTGAGTGTCTGGTCCCCTGGCTTTGTTATGCAAAGGGTCAGCAGTTCGTGGCCTCTTGCCTGCGTCTGCAGCCACCCAGAGCTCAACCTGCAGCTGGCACTGCAGCTACACACCCACCTACCTGCACTGAACATGTTCCTCAACACTATAAAACGTAAAGAGACATACTATTCCACAGTATTGCACAGTCCAGAAAACCTGTGCCAGTAATATATTTCATCAGCTGAATGTGGCACTGGAGTAAGTTGTAGCCCCTCTGAACCTGTTAATCAGAGCTTTGGCAAAACATACACTGAAAAAGAGGTTTACACCTGGAAGACACCAAAACAATTCTGCATCTTTATATGAGTTCTATTAAGATAGGTGCACTGAAGGTACGTGTTTGTAAACATAATTCAAACAATGAAGATACAGACATTCTAGAAGAATGCAAAATTTAATGCTTTTTTTAATGCTGAGAAACCAGATGTCCATATGATTGCAATTAGAAAATAAGATTTTGTTAGTTTAAAAGAATGTTTGAATTTAGGACTAACCCGATAGCTCAGCAGATTCAGTTCTTGACGATCAAAGACACAAGTTGAACATTTTGTTCCTATTTCTTCTGCAAGGAGACTGTTTGAGATCTGTCAATACTTTACTAGGCTGAATTCAATTATAGCCTTTTGAGTTTGCACCAGTTTATATACTCTCACATAACCCTCTGTTTACTTCTCTGATGTTGCTTCAAAAGTGTGCATAAGGCAACTGCTTCTCAGCCTTACTTGCCGCCAATTACTTTTTTATTCTCATCATCATCTTTAAAAAATAACAAGAACAAAAAAAGTCCTAGCATTGGCCTTGACTCATATGTTGTGTAGATTTATGGAAAACTTTAATTTTGCACTATTTCACATCAACGATAGCAACCATCAAAAAAAAGAAGTTATTAGAACTGCTCAATCATGTATCCTGAAAATAAGTTTTCTTGTTTAGAGTGAAGTATTCTAAACTCACTTATGATGAAAGAAATATTTATTGTGTTTCTGAAGGCTGCAAGTACTATCATGAAAAGATTTGACACTAAAATTGCCTAATTTTAGGGTCTATAAAATAAAATAAAAAACCTTTCTTTAATTTGGAGAATTAATATTACTGTTTTAAGGACAGGATAGATATAACTGATAATGTGTTTTCACTTCTATGCCCAGAAATAAGCTTAAAAAACCACTGAGAAGGTGAAAGTACAGCTAATAGGAGGCTACTGGAGAGTATAACAAAAAAAAATTTAGACTGAGAAAAGATAGTTTTATAGAGAAAATTTAACTTTAAAGGTTGAGAGAAGATTTTTTTTCCTTTTACTAACCAGAGCTCAGATTAAACATCAGGGGAAAAAAAGAATTAAGGGATTGTATCCGTACAAAGTCAGATAGCTATAAATTGGGTATTTAGATTGAAAATAAAGGAATTCAATCATTTAAGGCCTGAAGTATCTAAAACAGCTTCCCAAACACATCAGTATTCTATATTCCCTTAAGATAAAGTTTGCTAAGTTTATCACCAGGCACATTTGTAAAAGACACTAGGGGTGACATAAAGATAGAAACATGATAATGCCTTGCTTGAGATATCTTTCCCAATTAAAGTCTCTATTAAGATAAAAACAAGCAACAATGTCTAGAATGTGCAACAGACCTTACAAAAATGTTTGGCAAAATAAAAAATATTAGCATAGAGGCGAAGATTCTGCTCTGCTGCCTTCTGAATGTCCCACATCTACCTCACATACATATCTTGGTCCCTTACAGCAGAATATTGGTGGAGTTCAAATCCATGGATCTTTTACAGTGAAATTACAAATCCTTTTTTATGAGAAATGGAAGGTTTCATTTTAGCTGTGAGAAGGGAGAATGCCAGCATATCACATAAGGAAGATTTTGTGAAAATGTAACTTTCTCCAAGACTCACCAGAAAATATAGGAAGGAACTTCCATGTAACACAGGCTGTATCTTCATGGACACATCATGTTTGGCGGGGGGGAATCCTAATTACTGGTGCTCCTGCAGTACTCAGGGAACCTATTAACTGGACATCTGTGCTTAGACTATGAAGGTAGTGCATGCCTCAGACCTGTAGAAAATAGGAACTTTGGAAATTAATTCAGTAAGCCGAACAGCCTTTCCTCTGACAATGAGAGTACAGGTAGTTAATATTCTCTGCCTTCATCCCCTACCCCCAAGGCTTCCAACCCTGGGAATTGCTTTCTTGATGGTTTGTGGGTTTTGCTAGTTTTGGGTTTTTATTCTGGTTTTAAATTATTCCCTGAAGCCCTAACCTCAGAAACTAACAGATATATCCTCTTGGGTAATCCTTTATTTACAGTTTTTCCAAATGTGTGGTTCTGAATTAGCTCTCCTGGGCAAATATAAAAAGGTTTTGAAAGTTCAAACTATTCTTACGAATGCATTATGACTCTAACTCAGTGCATTCTGGACCATCTTACCAGGTTTGGAGGGGGGGAGTTTTAAGTTTGTTTTTCAGGAGAT
>JAYRBT010000082.1:98208707-98221685 GCA_036023395.1 Myiotriccus ornatus
CCTTAACCACTAGACCACCAGGGGCTCCCTCTTCAAAGGTTGAGAGTGGCAAAAAATCAACTTCTGTGCTTTGCAAAAACTCTTCACAGCATAGTTAGTGAGTAGCCTGCTCTTCAAAGCCAGGAAAGTACTGGAGCCTTTGTACCCATCGATGATTATTATCCCTAGCTACTAGTAAAAATGAAAGCTGCGGCTTATACCCAAAGCTTAAATACTGGAGTCCACACAGAAAATTTTAGTTTCCCAAAGATCTTGCTCTGTACTGCCATTTCCCTCCACCTGGTCCTAGATAAGTCAGACAAAAATATAGGAGTATGACCTAACACTTTCAACACTTTCTCTCTTAAAAAGGAATTTTGTAACTATGCACTATTTTTTTTCTCATGAGACAGAAAAAAACTGACACAGTTTCACCGACAATATTACTCCTAATAGGTTGAGCTATTTAAGAAAGAGAACCCAACTAATAACCTGTATTGAAATATCTTTTCTCTCTTACTACATATGTAACTACTGCCTGGAAAATGATTCTATTACTAGTGTATAAATATCTCACAATATACCTAGACATTTTAATATTATTTAGTTGTCGTAGTCTCTAATCTCTGCCCTGACAGCTGTACCACTTACTATGAAGAAAAACAAACTCAAGAACAGTGGGAAGCCAGAAAAAAAATGTTCAATTTCATTTTAGTGGGTCTTTTTTGTCTCCTTTTAATGTTTAGCCTCTTGTGTGGCATGAAAAATGGCTGAAAGTTAAAGAGGAACCGCAATGTCTGGGAGTGGATTCCACCTAAATATAACAAAGTGATGTATGATTTTGTTAATAAGTATTTCAACACTCTGTACTAACACAGTTATATTCAGAACATGGTGGTGGGAGAGGGAGCTATTCATCAGTCCATTTTAAACTTGATTAGCATAAGCTGTGAGCTTGAGGGAAATGAAGTTGGTGGTAGATGAGAACACTGCTTTCAGGTTGCACTTCCATAAGGTCTGAGTGGAGGATGAGATGAAGACTGTGTTTCTGTGTCTGTACAATATATTTGGCAAGTGTTCCTTTAATGCTAGTTTGTATATACCACTGGGAGAAAAATCCCAGAAAAACCTGGCCTCCCAAATGCAGCTACCAGAAAACCCAGCAGCTCCTAGTTTGAGAACATGCATCTAGCCATGCACAGAACCTCCTCCACCACAGTCTTGTCCCTTGACTCTTTATTGTCCAAAATTTACCCTATCCATCCCTGAATATGAACCTTTCATGAGTGAATATCTTAAAGTTACTAACAGTAAAGCATTCAGTGGCTGATAACAAAAGTAATACATGGGAACAAGGGAGACAAAGGTGATTAGACCTACAGCAAATGAAGTTGTCACAAGAAGGTGAGGGATATTGAAAGAAAGATATGAAATTTTGCTAAAATTTCATGTGTTTATGTGTACCAGATGACTCAGGTGCCTTGCAAACACAGACTCCTCTCAGGGGTGCACTGTTAAATGCTTAACTTATTGCAGGGTAGTGAGAGTTGCTATTTTAAAGCATTTGCTCTCCATGTCAAGAAATGACTGCTCCTGTGGTCTGGAAGGGGAGAAGGGAACCAAGGGTCCATCAGTCACATCCATCCACCTTCTTCAGTGTAGAATCATGTCAACAGCACTGTGTTTTTTAAGTGCTCAGTACTGTAGGATGACATTCTTGTACATTTTATCTGTAGTGATTTAAAAGACTATCAGGAAATCTCAACATCTACTGATTTGTCAAGCTGACAGCAATTACCTCTGAGTGAACATGTGCCACATGCAGGGAGTTGTAAGAATAAGATGTGATTCTTTCTGTGCTTGGTTCCATAATTAGGCAGAATGTAAAACAATTTGGTGAAAAGTCTTTGGGTAAACAGTTTTATTTTCAATAATCCAAAGGTGCTCACATGTAAATATTCGAAAGTTTACTAGTTCCCACCACCCATAAAAAATTGAGATTCAGTTATCCCAGGAAAAGATTTTTCTTCTCTGTTCTTTCTGGACAGCTGCTCTGGCAGCCTCCCTCTTAAGAGGGAAAAACCTTTTTTCAGAAGAATATATTTTCATATACTAGGTTTCTAGTGCAAGCTGGTGCTTTTGAAGAAAAATTCCCATCCCTATAATTTTTCTACGAAGAGAAAATGAGGATCACTACTCTGTCTTTTTCAGTATTTTGAATACAGATGTCTCTCTGAAGATTTTAATAGCAAAAGGATATACTGTTCCCCTTGACTTTAAATGTTTCTAAGTTTCATTCACAAAGCAAGCCCTACAAACATGTAAATATAGGTTTTCAATTCCTCTACTCTCTGATCTTTCTCAAACTTAACTTTGGAGATTTCAGTGACTTAGGAAACAACATTCATGTGTAGTTTAAAACTTATATATATTACTAATGACTGAAACTCCCTAAAATGAAGCAGATTTTCAGTGACCTGTGTGAAATACAGATTGATGGTGTTAAAGCAGCTTCCCCCCAGAGAAGCTGTTGTCAGTACTGCCACTAATTGGCAGCCTTACTGTCACTCACAGCAGAAATCAAGGACTGAGAAGACAGAGACGTGCTACTTTTGGACAGTTTACCTACAAAACTGTAGTTTTGCCCAGTGGCAGCAGAACAGCCTGCATTTGTTCTTTTTCTATTTGGTTTTAATAAGGTGTGTATCCTGGTTTCAACTAAGATAGAGTTAATTTCTTCTCAGTAGCTGGTACAGTGCTGTGTTTTGGATTCAGATTGAGAACAGTGTTGATAACACACTGATGTTTTGGTTTTTGCTAAATCATGTTTATCTGAAGTCAAGAATTTTTTTGTGTTTCTCATCCTCTGACTACGAGGAGTTACACAAAAGAAACTGAGAGGGAGCACAGCCATGGCAGGTGACTCAAACTGGCCAAAGGGATATTCCACAGCACAGAACATCATGCCCAGTGCATAAACTGGGTGAGTTACCTGGAGTTATTTGGAAGGGGGAACTGATCTGGGTTTGGGAACCCATTTGGCATTGGTCAAAGGCCTGGCATTGGTCAGAGGGTGGTGAGCAATTGTACTGTGCATCACTTGTTTGTTTAGGTTTTGTGGACTTTTTTCTTTTCCATTATTATTATTATTATTGTTATTACTGTATTTTACTTTGTTTTCAGTTATAAAATGTTCTTATCTCAACTTACATGTTTTACTTCTGATTTCCTCCGCATTCCACTGGGGTGAGGGAGAGAAAAGGGGATTGAGCAAGCAGCTGGATGGTGCTTAATTCCAGCTTGGCTTAAACTGCAACAGCATGTTAGGTTAATGGCTGGAGTCAATGATCTTAGAGGCCCTTTCCAACCTTAATGATTCTATGATTCTATTACTGGAGTTGAAAGTAGCCATGGTAACCTCTTTAAAAAATGTGACTGTGGAGCTGGTTTGGCTTTTTTAAAAAGTTGTGGCTTGAGTTGAGGCTAAGTACAATACTCTGCAGTACAGAGAGATGAAGACACTGCAAAGGGAAGGTGGGCAAATTATTGTGAAAAATCACTCTCTCCTGTTCCAGGCAATACAAATTCTCACTTCTTCACCATATTTTTCACAAATTTTGCATGTAATGCTTTACAATTAACTGAAGAAATGTATGTTGTAAATACACTCCAGCAGATTTCTTGCTGTGCTTTTCTGTACTACTTCAAACAAACAGAAGAATGGAGTTAAGTATAACATACACATATAAGACAAACATCCTGGTAGCTCATTCTCTCTGTGATCCAGCTACTTACATAACTAGAGAAACAGCATTAGTAAGACCATAAATGCATCCAAAAGGAGAGAATAAAACCATTAAAATGTGGCTGCACAGATGCAATTTCCAGAAGAAAGCCTGATAAAGCTTCAGCTAAATTCCAGTATTTCGCACTACAGAAAATCTGTGTTTTTTACTGTATCCTTTAGCTTATTAAAAACAAACAAATCAATGCCTTCCAATGTAGACTAGAAGACAACACTGGTGTTGAACTGAGGAAGATTACTAAAAATGCGGTGGCTTTCCTTACTGCTCTTCACTCTCCTCTGACTCACATTTCTGATTAGTGGAAGCACAAACGTAATCCTTTACCATCAAATTTTTTTTCTAATCTTCATCTTTTAATTAACTTTTCATTGCTGTGGTGTTGCATGGTGATTTGTACATTCCAAACAAAAATTTCATTCAGTTATCAAAAACAAATACATGTATTCTTAAAAGTGTCTCTTTTATGTCTTTTAAATGAGCTTGTTTTTTTCATGCCCAGCAAAATAAGTTTAACAGAATATGGAAACAAGTAATAATTGTGCTTTTAATTTTAAGTTTCATTTTTTTCCCTCATAGTCTTTTAGACTTGCAAAAAGATTGTATTGTATCTTCTTTGAAACCTGTGAATGAGACCTTCAGCTTTAAAAAATGGCTAATGAAAGGCTGAAACAAAACCTAACTACAAAGCTTCAATAGTCATAATTTAATGCAAACCAGGGCAGAACTCAAATTATTGGATATAAATGTAAAATTAATGATAGATTGGGTGGAAAGAAGCTACAGAACACTAATGACACAAGAACTAATCAAGAAAAACAGATTTGCATTCTAAGTGTATATCAGTATATTAGGACTCCAGGGATACCCTCCAAGACTCCACCTGTGGACCCCCAGAGCAGCGTTCAGGCTCTGGATGAGCTGTGAGCATCCTGTGCACCACATGCCTCCCACACCAGCCAATCATCCTCTTTACCGAGAGTTACAGCCCTAAATAAATCATAGGTGATAATATTGTGTACTGGGATTCAGTGACAAGGTTCTGGTAGAGAGGGGGGGCTGCAGGGGTGGCTGCTGTGAGAAGCTGGCAGAAGCTTCCTCTATGTCCTATAGAGCCAGTGCCAAGCCAGCTCCAAGATGGACACACCACTGGCCAAGCCCAAGCCCATCAGTAGCAGTGGCAGCGCCTCTGGGATAATGTATTTTAGAAGGGCGGGGAAAAAAATGTGCATTTTGCAGACAGAGAGAGGTGTGAGAGAAGCAGCCCCACAGACACCAAGGTCAGTTAAGAAGCAGGAGGATGCGCTGGATCAGAGATTCCTCGGCAAACCTGTGGTGAAGACCATGGTGAGGCAGCTAGTCCTCCTACAGCCCCGGGGTCCATGGTGGAGTAGAGATTCACCTGCAGCCCATGGAGGACTCCACACCACAGTAGGCGGATGCTCAAAGGAGGCTGTGACCCCATGGGAAGCCTGTGCTGGAGAAGGCTTCTGTCAGCACTTGTGGCCCTGGAGTGGACCCAGGTGGACCAGTCTGTTCCTGGAGGACTGCACCCAGTGGGAGGGATCATGAAGAATTGCAGCCTGTTGGAAGGACTCACATTGCAGAAGTTGGTGGAGGACCGTCTAGTGTAGGAGGGACTCTACAGTGGAGCAGGAGAAGAGTGTCAGGAGTCCTGCCCTTGAGTAGGAAGGAGCAGAAGAAACAACGTGTGATGAACTGATCACAGATCCCCTTCCCTTTCCCCCTGTGCCTATGAAGACAGACAAAGAGGTTGAGAAATGGACCAGGCTGTGTCCCATGTGTTCAGTCCCTGACTCTCAATCACTCAATACTAAGATTTCAAAGCAGACCTCCAAGGTCACAAGTGCGTGCTATGGACATTATGTGTCAATTTTATTCAGCATTTCTTCAACAGGAATAAGAAATAAAGAGCAGGTGTAAGCTTCTCAGAAAGCTGATCTGACCGCTTTTCTCTCACTCCAAAGGCCCTTTCCTGCCTCTCTTTCAGATTAGGTGATTTCCTGCATCTCTGGTTTTAAAACCTCACTTACAGTAGAGACCCCCAGGCATCATCTTCCTTCACTCAGACAGCGAAAAGGCTTTTATCTCTCCATGTAACCTGACAAGCGTCACATACAATGACAGTCCTGCACACTGCGAACACACCACCCATGGTGATGAAGTTTTCCCTGGGTACATTTAGTCCTTGTGGTACTCCAGCTACTGCCTAGAGTGTGCACGTTCACCAAGACCACTCTGAGCACAGACAGTAAATCAGGGCTGATATGTGGGTATGCTATGGCTCTGGTCATGCTGCCAAGGAAGAGGTACTGGGTGGGAACTTGTACTTAGTAACACTGAGCAAATTTGAAATTACAGATGTGTTTTGAAATGTGTTTCTGTATCCAGTTTTATTTTGTTTTACTGGAAAAGAGTTCTGCCGTAGACTTGGGTGGGAATGACTTGCTCAAAAGTATCTATTATGAAGAAAATTACAAAGCAATCACAAGGAACATAGTTCCTGTCATCTTTTTTGTGAAAGGCAGCAGGAGAAATAAAATTATTTTCAGGATCAGGTTTAGTTTTCTGTTAAAAATTGTGGAATGAGACTATGAGAAGGCAGAGGATGACTTGAAGGGATGTCTTGAGACAAGAGATCTCAACAATGCAAGAATTAAAACATCTACGCTAATCAAAGGATCAAAGTTGGAGGGCTTTTTTGTAACATAAATGTCTGAGTAATTACACTATAACATTTTTTATTATGTTGTGTTTGCCTTCTTTGAGACAGATGGTACAATTGCAGGTGCAAGTATAGAAGCACGGGGCGGGGGGTATTTTCTGTTTTCCTGGGAAAAAAAAAACTTTGTCAATACTTTGCGGGGAAAAACCAAAGTATGTCCATATTATACTGAAACCACATATGAAACTCATTACTGTGTCTCATTTAGCCCCATCCATTACACTGGCAAAGACTTCACCACCAAATAGGTGGTTCTGGTCTGCAGACGGGTATGAAGGGGAAAATGAAGCTTCATATGTTCATGTTAACAAGGTGTTCAGGGTGGAGATTTCTTGCATTCTCCATTGCTTTAGCATCTTATCTTTCAAGTAAGCAACATTTCATTGTAAGAGACATTTAGGAACTTTCAGTAAAATGCGACACCTTTATCAGATAGATCACTCAACATTTTAAACAGGAGCAAGAAGCAATCTGAATAAGGACTTCAGCATTGCTCTTAAACATGCTATTTAATACCGAAGGGTGTGGACTCAGTTGCAGTAAACAATAGCATATCAGCATGGAAATTACCACCTAAAATTACAGTAAATTCTGAGTCAGTGTCTTTGTTTATAAATTTAATCTATTAATCATCATAACAAAAGGCATGAAGGGGGAGCTTGCAGTAGAGAAATATACTCTCTGAGAAGGGAAAAATAAGACAACAGCATATTGGTAGGCTGAACAAGATGCCTACCAATGTCCCTTGCATAAGCAAAAGACAGATTGCCCAGAGACACCATGTACTGAAAACCAGTTCAAAATAAATCAGAGTCCATGCAAAAAAGTAGAAGTACTCATAAGGATCATTTGGTTACTTAAATGTTGGGGGGGGTTGGGGGTTGTGCCTCAAATGAAAGGGAGAAATAAATCTTCAGTTTCTCTAGGTAGAGAAAACATTATTTTTACTTTTTTTTTTGCTAGTCACTGTTAAGTGGAATCAACAAAGAACACTCCACCTGAAAACAAAAAGACTGCTTTTAAATTTTAGCAAGTGCAAGGCCATTTTGTAAAAAGGACATCCCTTCTCTTTTACAGTTCACTTGTTAATAAGAAGCCTTGAATCTGCAGTTACTGACAAATATCTTTCTCAGACCTCTGGAGGTTTTTATTAAGATGTCTGCTTTTGTGAAAGGTGATGAGGTTTCTCAAGGACTGCTTTTCAACAGTCTCCTGTTTTTGATAACTCATGAATATTCAGGAACCTGAGAAGAAATCAGTTCCAGGATGCAACTGGCCTTTTTGTTTTGCTGCAAAATTGCTGTTTACCCAAGGTCAGCTTGTCTACTAGGTCACCCAGATCCTTTTCTGCAAAACACTTTCCCATCCAGATAGCCTGAAGCTTGAACTGGTGAAGGGGTTTATTCCACTCCAGCTGCAGCAACATGATCTTCTTGAAGTCCATGGGGTTTCTATGAGCTCATGACTCCAGCCTGATAAGGATCCCCTGAGTAAGATCTTTGCTCCCCCTTCCCAAGCATGCTAATCTGTTTCTGAATTTTGATATCATTCCTTGGCTTTTTGAGGTGCACTCTGGTTCAACAAAAAGGGTGAACAGCATCAGTCCCCATAATGATCCCTGAAGAAATCTCAGCTTTGTACTGCTGATCCCAAACCTTTGAGCTGAAAAGTCCAGCCTTGTGTACCTTGCAGCCCACACATTCCATATGAACCATGAGGATACTGTGGGAGACTGCTGAATGTCTTGATAAGATGAACAGTCATTGTTTTCCAACAGGCAGGCAACATACATCCTATTCATTTTGGGTATGGTCATATCTTAAGATGCTATCAGTGTAGTTCTTGCAGAAGATGTGGGAAAGGAGGAATGGAATTCATAAAAACAAAGCTTGCACCATTCACTGTGGGGGATATATACATGTAAAAAAGGTTAATCAAGTCTGATTTTTTTTCAAGAATTTTCATCCTCAACTGTAAAACTTTTGAGAACCAGTCATATCTGTACTTTGATGTATAAATATCTGAGAAGTAAAATTTTCATAAGCTTGGACATCAAATCAGCAGCACACACCTATGTATATGCACATACCTCGATAATGACATCTGACCCTTTGAACTCATATTTGAACATGATTAAATAAATACGTTGTCACTTTCTGGGCTACTAGAATCAAAGCAATATATTCATAGTTGGCTTCTGGTTTTATCAGGGGTGCCACAGTGGTGCAGAAATTTTGCAGAGAATAAAAAAAAAAACATAAGAGAAAAGCACTGCTGATGAGATAGGCCATAAAAGCATAAAACAGTAAGACTGAGGCTGTGATCATAAAAAATGTGATTCATAAAAAATACACTTTCAGTGTATTTTTCAGGAGAAAAAATAATAGAGTGAAACATTGTACTTGAAGAGGGAAAAAAAGCTTTAAAATTAAGACGAAAGGTTAAAAAATTGATTTCACTTTAATATTGTTCTAAGATGTCGCTTTGAGACCACCTTTGAGAAACACGACGCTGTGCAGTGGAGAGAGATGAAACTTTGGAAAAAATTCCTAAGGGAAGAAGTAGAAAGTATGGTTTCACCAAAAGAGAAGTTAAAGTCAAATGACGTAACTGTTTCTTGTCTTACATCAGAAAAAACAAATAATTCTTAAGCTATTTCTTCAGGTCCTTCAGACAGCAAGGATTTGGCTGCAACAAAAGTTCATTTAAATTCCTTCTTCATATAAGAGGAGAAAAAGATACCTAATTCCATCTATCTAAAGTGAAACAGAAGAGCCCATGAAGAAATCACAGAAAGAAAAGGCCTGTGAGGGCTTAAGACTGTATTTCCACATTTAGGCTCAGAGGATACGACAAGTCTTGTGTCTCCTATTTTTGAGATCATTCTGTAACAAACAGATATGTTGACAAGCAGTGCTTTCATTTACCATGAGTTCACTGTATAGTGAGTAGGATAGACTTTGTTGGGATCTTCACCTGCAACCAGGTCTTCATAACAGTCACTGCAGAGAGATTAAGTCAAATTCACCCTGTCGCTGTAAGCCACCAGTTTCAATAGAACTGCTTACCTGATGTTCAAGATGAAGATAAACAGCCAGAAGATCTTCAAGATTTGCTGCTAAGGATTTTGGCCATACTTTTTGGGTAGCCATTATCAGGCCTGGAGAGATGAATGAAAGCAGAGTTGCATTACTGAAATAGTATTTTCCAGGATCAGATAACTTCATTTAAAATAGAATATAAAAAGTGAGAAATAGCACTCTGTGAATTGAGTTTCTGTCACTATCTATTCTACAGACTCACTTCTACACTTTAGTAATTACAAATGTGTATATTTATTGAATGTATATCATAAGTTATTGCATATTTGGGGGGTTTATTTTTTAAATTGAGGCAATCATGTAAGCATTAAAATTATATGGGGTTTTTCCCATCCAAGCTCAGTGAATATAATGTACAACATGCCGTGTAAGTAGATGTGGGTGGAAATTTCAGAAATCCTTTTGCCAGCAAAAGCTGCATTCTTAATGGGGGTAGATATACTCTCATTTTTTCTGCTCCTCAGAACTTTCCTCTTCTGCACTCTGAATGTCAGGATTTGTGGTGGTAAAAAGAATTCCACTGCAAAACCCATGATGATTTCTTTGGTTAGTAGACAAATCCAAAAAAAGCCTCACAAGCTGGAGTGGGAGATAGTTCTGTGTACTTTAACTCCTGCCCTATAATGAATCTATACAAAATAAATCATGATTTTTTGCCATATTAACTCTGAATATTAAGTGCAAAACAACATTGACATCTTTGCTATTGAGGGCATAATTAGCTTATCAGTGGTTCCACTTCTGTTTGCCTTTCAGGTATGACAGAACAAATTTATATTTATGGAAAAGGACAAACAAAAGAGTCATAGTTATATGCCTGAACACTAGTAGCACAGCTGCATTAGAGTTTCTTTGTGTAGCTATTCTAAACGAAAGCCAGCATAATGAGATGTACTAATAAGAGCTAAAGAAAATAAAAGCTACAGGCTGCTTTTCACCTTTCAAAAAATGAAAACTCAAACAGCATAAAATTGAATGTCTAGATATATCCTAAACATGTAGTTGATTATGTTTTACATAGTCCTCCCAAATAGGTTTTCAGGAACTTTAGTGAAGGAAGTGAGATAAATTGACAGATTTTGTTGTTGATGTTGTTGTTTTATTAGAGACAGCATATCTGTGCGTCACTTTTATTAATATTTTAACTTATGTGAAGATATTTTATGTAAGAAATTTTCAATCACAAAAAATGTTCTTACTTTTAACATGCAAGTCATCCCAGTCAAACCCACGGATGTTTAATATTCATCAAAGTGTCTACAGGGATAAGAATTTGAATTTCAGCTGGGCACGAGAGCAACCTCATCAGAAAATAACATTATTTTCAAAGGAAAAAGTGTAAAGGATGCTCAGCACCATTTGGATACGGAAAGCTTCTTTTTAAGCAGGAACAGCTATTACCTTGAGGATAGTGCTGTCTGTCTCCACCAGAACTTAATAATCCTTGGTAAAATCATTCTGATCCTTCTCTTCTTCTTGGACTAAACGTAGGAAATGCACACAGTAGCATTAAGAGCAGCACCATAGTATATGAGTAGACACCAGAAAAGGTAGATTTCTGTGCCTGTGCATAGTCATGAGTGGTGATTCCCTTATCTCTAAGTCACAGAGACAGGAACGTGGCAGCCCGAGCTGAGCATGCAAAAAAATGTATAGGACAGAGATAGAGTCCCAACACTGCAGCACTCCAGAGATTTCATTTGTAAGGAGAGTAATGAGAGTTTCATAAATGCCAGTGTCCATCAGCCTTTGTATTTGGGATGAAACTGAATCTTTATGAGTGCAAAAGCAAGTTCAATAGGTGTGTTGCAGAGCAATCTTGCACATGTGTTTCGAACGATAGCTTTCCAGGAGTAATTTGGCAACTCAGGTTCCATGTTAAAGGAATATGTGGGACAAAGACACAGACGTGGGTCTTTCACAAAATAATGTCAATTTTATGTTTTCCACACATAAGTTGCTGCAGTGCTACAATTCCAAGACAAGGGAAAAAATGCCAAAAAATACAATGCTGAATCATGAACCAGATACTCAGGTGGGCTGTAGATCCATTTAAGTAATTTAGGATTTGATTTGTTTCTGTGAAATTATAATCTTTTCTCCAAGAATCTGTGCCAATTGCTGTTGCCCAATACTTTGGAAAGGCAAAGCATGATACACTTGAAAAACGTACTTTTGATGTGCCAGCCCCTACCACATTCCTTGGGCTCGGTGTTCTCCAGACATCCTCCCACTGCCACATTTTTCTCTCACAGAAGCCATTGGCAGCACTCTGACCCTCAACATGTAGGTACGCAAAACATTAAAATTTGTGAAGCAGAGGATCATCAGGCCAATTAAATTTTAGTAAAAGGGGGGCTATTATCCTGTCAGCAAAGCTGACATTGTTATAACACATCCAGCTATTGTGAATAGAACAATTACAGATAAGTAGGAAAAGAGTTTGCTTACCCCATAAAGCCTATAATGATTTCTGAAAAGTTTCTACTTCCTATCAGTGCAGACCTTCGACCCTAGGACAGCTGTGGAGGAAAGACAAGCAAGTCTGGTGAAAGCTGGAAAGAGATCTTCTCTCATCAAAATAACGAATTCCAAATGGAACTACAGTCATCTTTGGCCGTCCTGCAGGACCTTAGGACCTTTTTTATTTTGTATGAACATGGATTAATATGAAAAGAGGTGAAACAAAGACCAACATTCACCACTCCAAAATCCTAAATGGATACTCCAGCTACCAGGAAAGTATCATCTGGTAATTTCTGTGTGTAGATAATTCAGCTCATAGAGACAACAAGACCTTTGATTTTATTAATGTAACAGAGATGATTACAGTTATCACAAATATGCACTAACTGCATTGGCAGCTGTGTGAAAACCATTAACCCATAGGAATTAAAAACTGGCTACTCTTTCAGGTGGTGAGGAGTGTTATTACTTATTTATTAAGAACATAATGATGAAATTACCTTTTTTATGCATCAGTTACAACAAAAGAAAAACCCGTAATATCTCTTAAATTTCCTTTCTTTTTTAAGTAGTAACTGTATTTCTATAAACATCTTTATTAGTAGCAGAAAAAATGCAGAATAAGGGGTATACATACTGGAATTGATACTATTGCAACTAATTTCTGGTGAACAGATCATTTCCCAAATAACTATTCTGCTACCCTAATATTTTTTTCCTTTTACAATTTGTAAATATTCCTGAAAAGAGAATTGCTGACAGATTCTGTGTGCTTTGTTGCCGCGGGCATTCGCGCGAGCGGGAGTGAACAGACACATCTATAAGATGCAAGTTCGAATCCGCTTTATTATCAGAAGGCCACACAATATATAATCTTTTGAGT
>JAYRBT010000082.1:98230580-98243044 GCA_036023395.1 Myiotriccus ornatus
AATCCAATGCGCAGGCTGGAAGGTGTAAAGACCTTCCCCAGTTCTTCGTTCGCGAAGTCTGGCCATTATTATTATTAATTTATATGTTCTTCCTGAGGTTCCTGTATTCACTTTTCAAGAATTGTGTAAGATAAGTGTGTATTCTAAGATGTAATGTGTATAAAGATATGTTTTAGCAAGAAAAATGCAACTGCCATCTCACTGTCCATCAAACAAAGATGGAAGACTACAATGGTAGTCTCCAAGTGAAAAATCATCCATTTAAATTCTAAAAGTACCTTCCTAACCTCAGCTTGGACCTGAGATAAGAGCAATTAGATGCACTCCATAACATAACAGACTCCCTGCATCATGTTTTTTATTTAATTAACTAAAGAAAAATTAACAACTTACTAATTAAATTTTTTAGGGATAAAATTCATAGTCTTGTTTGTTGAAAATAATTTAAAATTTTAAAGTAAAAAAAATTATCAGATCTTTGATGCATCCAATTTCTTTCCCTCATGATGAGGATTTATTTTAGTTTAAATAATCCTTAGACATTCTAGTAAACTACTCCTAACTTGTTTCGGCAACATCTGAGCTGTGCCCATGTCCAGTGAGTTCCAATTTGGTAAGCTGAACCACTGCGTTAAGGTAAGTGTGATCTTGTAGAAAGCACTTTTGCAGACACAGACCAGAAGATTCTGGTGGACAATGACCTGATCATGAGCCAGCAATGCACATTCATGGCAATGAAGGCAAAGGAAGGGAATTTCCAACAGGTCAAGCGAGGTGGTTCTTCCCTTCCGCTCACCACAGGTGTCGTGGTTGAGGAATGGTATTCTCCAGTTCAGTACTCCCACTAAAAAAACCACCCTCTGACCCTCCAGTTGGTGGCACAAAGGGCAGAGATCACAGGCTGAGATAACAACAATTTACTGGAAAAAAAGCAATGAGATAAGAAAACAAACAATAAAAGCAACAATATTAATAACAAAAGGTATATGAAAAGAAATTATTCACACAGAAAAAAACACCTGGTAATAGACCATACTGGACAGCTCCCTCCACCGTATTTTTTCAAAAGGAAGGAACCCCTTCTTCCCAGAAGAGAGTCCCTTTCCCCTGACCCCAACTCTGATGTGAGGTGGTACAGAACAACCTCTGTGCCCTAGCCATGCCACCTCCCAGCTACTGCAAAAAATTAACCCTGTCCTGGCCAGAACCAGGGCAACCAGTAAGGCATATCTTTAGTCTAAAGATCTGGATCTAATTCTAGGCTCCCTAGAACAAGAGATGTGGAAGGAGTCCAGTGAAGGGCCACAAAGATAAGAGCTTAGAGCATCCCGAGTAACAGAAGCTGAGAGGCCCAGAGGTGCTTAGATTGCAGAAGAGAAGTCTCAAGGGCACATTATCAATATGTATAAATACCGATTGGGGGTGGGAGAAAGGAGTGGAAAGGAACAAAGAAGTTAGGGAATAAGCTGTGCTTCACTCAATGCACGATATGGCTGGCAGCTCTGGAACTGATAAAGCTTGTTTTATTAACACTTGCAGTTTCCAAGGCAGTATGATTAGATTAATTAAACTTCAGAGTCTCAGGCATCAATCACAGTACAGGACCTCTCTGTGAAGATTTTACTATCTGATCTCAAGTAGAAAGCACAGTATCTCAGAAAGTAATTTTGAAAAGCTGCTAGGGAGCCAATTCTGACTCCTTTACAAGTAGTTGATCTCCAGCTAAGCCATCAGTGTAATTTAAACTTGCTGGATTTAAATGCAGAGGAGATTGAGTACTTCCCTTGTGTAAGCAGGTCTTTGTACCCAGGACAAGAATATTAAAATCAGAGCTTATCATACAGCTGTGAACACTACAGAATATTTCTGTTCTGCATGTAAATGTTGAAAAGAATAAAAGTCTGTTAAGGGACCAGACAATAATAGAAGATCAAGAGAGACAAAAGGGAAGAAATTAACAAAGAAAATACAGGAAGGAATAGCAGGTCAAAATATCCTTAAAAATATAAAATAAGGGGGGAAAAAAGACCTCCATGGGAGATTTAGAATATTTAATATGAAAAAAACTTAATATAGAAAATGCCCCCAGTACACCAAAGTCATAAAACATACAGGAGCAAGAGAAGTGATGAAACAATACAGTCAAATAAGAAGAAAATTAAAAAGAAAAATTGAAGAAGAAACAAATGAGGTAAGATTTCACTCCAAGAAGCACATTAGATAGCAGTCTGGCATTTTCTCCATATTTCCATCTGAAGTAGAGATCGTTTGTTTAAAGCCCTAATGTAGGACATAGACAAGAAAGAGGAGAGTGGTCCCTGGAAGATGTCAAGGACAAAAATGTTGCATGACTAAAATAATTTAGAGGATTAGCGCATGAGTTTCCAAGTGGCTGAGATACGGAAGCTCCCAACAGTGACATATGTGGATGTTGAACCCCACTGAAACTACTGAAATCCGACTGAACTAGAAAACCTTCATTTGAGATGCTCAGTCAGCCCTGTAATGCTGGATTGTAACATCCCTTAAACTGCTTTATGTCTGCCTGGCTGTATGCAGCTGACCCTGCAGAAGTGTAACTGAAAAGAGTTCTGAAAGGTACTGAAAAGGGTTGAAAAGATCTTTCAGTTCACTGCTGGGGACAGGGTGGGTGGGGGGAGATAATGCTCACTGCGAGCTAATGCTTCTTGGCCGATGCCTTCGCATAATCCGGAAGATGTATGGAGCACCGTTTTCAGAAAGAACAAGTTAAAGGCTCTCATAAAAAAAGATGAAAAACAGTGAGCCTGTACAGAACTTAACTTCCCTTGAAGAGGATATATTCATCTTTCAGGATCTAGGGCAACCTGTTAGGAAATGAAGGCAATGAGCATGTTTCCAAAGGTGTCTGCTATAATAGTGGGGAGCTGCTAGCAAGTATCTCTGCTTCCTGGGGACCCATAGTCCCCAGGACAGATGCCTACAACTTGTCACCCCAATTTGTTCTTTTATTCTCCATTCTGATGGGGAAAAAAAGGCAACCTAGATGTCTTAAGTCATCTAGCTCCCACACCATAGCCTACAAAGCTCCTCTTTACTGCTGGAGGAGAGTTCACTCCAAAAACAATTGTTCTGAAAAGTGTTCTTGTTTTGGAACAGTGTGTTTCGATAATGTTCTCTTTTCCTGAAAATATGCTAGGAAATTTTTGTATGTTAATCTAATTGCAGCTAAAAACTCAACCACCTGTAACGCTTTCTGCATGTTTGGAATATTTATGTGAGTAATTAATTCATCTTTTTCTCCTTTAGTGATTCTGAACCAGGCCAAAGTCCTACATTGTCTCTGAAACACCACCCCACAGGGTCTTCAGATGTATGGCCTCCCAGGCTTTGCAGCTCTGGTGCATCATCTGGCTCTTTTCACTTTAATTCTTTAAGCTGAAGAAGCAGGACATTCGTGGTCTTGCAAAACAAGGTGCTGGAGGAAAAAATCTTAAAAAGTCAGTCAAAATAAAATGCTCCTCCCATTTTCCTACTTGTTATAGTAACTAGGAAAACAGGAACAGTGATGCTGAATACATCATCGCCGGTGTCAAAGCTGGTACATAAAAAACTGCATCGGTCAATTTATAACTCAAACCAGTTATTTTCAGACATCAAGCAGTATTACCAAATGAATGGTAACATCCAGTTACCTTCAGTCCTGTTTTCAAGGTTTTCTATACAACTGTGACAGTACAATGCTTGCTCAAGTCTCCTGTGGAGTTGGGTTTTTTTGTTTGGTTGTTTTGTTTGTTTGGTTGTTTTTTTGGTATTTTTAATTTTCTCTGAATACCAGGTGACAATTAAAGGTAAGAGCTAGGAAAGTTGCCAGTAGGCAATACTGTATGCCTCTGACAGAGACGGAAAAGAGAACAGTGTGTGAAAGTAGGAATGAAGACAGGAATAAATGCTTCCCCATTATATTTCCATGCACATTATCAAATCTTCCCCAGTGTATGCACACATGCATTAAAATCTCATTCACATCTGTGGAAAACTGAGTCTTATTTTTTATTTCATGCCAGTTTGCATAGGCTGAACAAGATGATAGAGAGATAGCCACTGTCATCTCTTGCCTTTGGAGGATTTTCCTTATTGGACTGTAGACAAGCTATAAAGTAGGATTTATTCTATTCTTAAATATCCTTGAATAAGGGTGGAGGATAGGATGTGGAAATGTATTGAAAGCCCTGCTTCTCTGGACCCATTAGAGATAAACAGCTGATAAAAGAATCTTTATTCAAATGTGTCACTAAAGGGAATTGTACATCTAAAAGGATGAACAACTGCACCACTTCTGCAAACACCTGCATTTACAGCTGAGAAAACACTGCATTATTTAGATCTTATTTGCCATATAACCAAATACCTCAGGCCCTTTCCTCTCCATATCTTTCCTACTGCCTTTACTAAATCAAAAAGCTTAATTGCTCCTTCTGTTAAGTCTCAAAGATCATTTTTTGCTTTCATTCATTTTATAAATATGACTATTTCTAGCTTGAAAAAAAAAATTGCTAGCATCCATTAACTATTTTAAGCATAATCTCTTTTGTTCAATACTTTTTTCCATTCTATTTTTCTCTTATATGGTACTTGTAGTGAATTCTGATTAAAACCACTCTCACTGGGCTGTTCCAAGTAAGCAATTCAGAAATTACAGCATGCAGGGAAATCCACTAGTTGATTTCTTTGTGGTAGAGGACAACATCATTTACATGGGCACAATTTGACCTCCTGAAAAAACTGAAACAGGTGTTTCATAGAGCTGTGTGATCTAAAACAAGATTTTGGAGAGAGACATTATAATGAAGATGACTTCTTAAGTCCATTTCAGCAATGACGTGTATATATATATATATATGGATATGTTCATGTATACATAAGAATATATAAGAATTTTGAATCCATAAAAACTCAAGGGGTTTTAATTGATGCGAAAATTTCCTTATCATAAAACCTCAAGCATTCAATGTCTAGTAAATCTACTTAGCAATAATATCACAACCTAATTTTAAGTCACTGGAAAATTACATAGAATAATTATGATATATTTATTTTCTTTTTAATTAAGCATTAATGCTTGAAGATGTGTGATACAATTGCTTGTTAGTATACCATCCTAGCTAGCATTACTTTCAACACAATTTCTTAAGACTGGTACGGTATCATAAACCGACAAGGGGGAGATAGACATGATTTTTTTTCCAGCAGTGCCTGAAGATTCAAACTAGCAGGAAGCTAAGCGAGGGGTTCAGTTTTAGCAACACACTTTTAGTCACTGAGTAGTCATGTGTGATTTTTTTCTGCTGGCTTTTTCTATCTCTTCCCTCACCCTAGAGTCTTTAGTCTTGATCCTAACTTTGCTCAAAAAAAGTTCTTTTTCTTCTTCTTTTTTTTTTTTTTTTTTTTAAAGTTTAGGCTAAACATTTACAGAAGGTATTTGTTCCACATAGGCTGAAAATGTAGGGTGTCTGCCTAACAGACAGCAAATCATCCCTGACCTGAACACAGACCCTTAAAGCAGGAGTTGTGCAGGCTTCACCAAAGATTATCATGGACCTGACTGGACTAGGACTGGAAAAGAGACACCATACCCAAACAATGACCATGTCAGGGTCACACTAACTCAAAATATCCATTTAGAAGCTTTTATTAGGACAGCTTTTTACACTGTGCTGCTATCAAGTTTCAAATTTCTTTCACTTTTACGGAAAGAAATAATACCTGTCTTCCCCAGGTCTGAATTACATTTTAGAGTTGGAATCAAGCCCTTCAGGTAAGACAATTACAATTATCTTAGTCATTCAAATATATTTTAATGAAAACCATGAATATTTAATGATGTTTTATAGCCTGTATTTAATACCAACCTTTGTTGTTTACAAAAAAATCTTTTTCTTCATAGATACTTATTACCCACAAAATATTATATCATTTAATATGCTAAGTTGGTGACTGTGTACCATCAAATAACTTTATTTTTCATTTTGTCAAAGGACAGATTTCTGTTGGCAACTCTTTCATTACGTGCTGCACATTCAAAATTCAAACATCAAGAGTGATCCTCAAACAATAATTTTCTATTCCTAATGTGTGTGCAGATTTTTCCAAGCAGCAAGACAGTAGGTGAATATGACTTATCAATGTTTCAGTTATATCTCAGTAGGATTTCTGAATGAGACAGACACACAGTACTGTATCTTCCAAAATAAATTTTTTTAGAAGACCAAATTTGTAAAATGCAGTATAAATCTAGCATGCTAGGTTTTCCTTGTTCCCTCCCCCACTATGACATCTTAAATAACTCTCATATTATAAATATTTTACATATGGCTTTTTCATTTCATTTTGTTTCACTGTAACCTCTCAGGGACAGGGATAATGCACATCTGTGCTCCACAGGACTCCAAGCACACTGTTCACACATAACAAACAGCACCATGCCAGCTGTCTGCCTGTCCTGTAATAGGAGTTAATTGATGTGTCATGTTGCACTGTGATTATTCTATTCTGAAAACTTTCATTTGCACATTTTAAAGGCAAGCTTGAACTTTGAAAACCTAGATCTGTGTCAGTGTATTTCTGTGAGCCCTATGTGTTACCACACAGCTGGATCTCAAGAACAAATGTAAAAATCCAAACCATTTTTAAAACTTAATTTGTGACTGACTATCAGAGTTCAATTTCAAAACGTGTATTTCCTAGGTTTATATTTAGCAATTCTTTGTTATAGTCATACTGAGTGAGAGATACCTGCTTTTTAAAATTATTGGTAAAAGACACCTATTATGCTATTTGAAAACTGTCTAGCTGATCATTCTTTCAATGAAATCAGCCTATGGAGTTGCAGAGAAAGTATGGCAGTAACATAAAAAAAGAGAAACAGTGT
Source organism: Myiotriccus ornatus (assembly GCA_036023395.1). Classification (NCBI taxonomy): domain Eukaryota; kingdom Metazoa; phylum Chordata; class Aves; order Passeriformes; family Tyrannidae; genus Myiotriccus; species Myiotriccus ornatus. The sequence goes on from JAYRBT010000082.1 coordinate 98,237,491, forward strand.
ATCTAAAATTTAAGACTTAGGCTAATGTTTACTAAAAGTGTGGATGAACTAGACAGAAAGGGAGAGAGCAACATCTGATTACTCCGCACTCAGATTCAGCAGTCTTGACCTTGAAGACAGACAAGTGGAGTAAATGCAGAATGCTTCACCTTAACGCCAGTATGGCCTTTGCCAAGACATCCCCTGTAGCAGTTAAATTTCTCATTTATTAGCCAAGTAAAACACAGCCTAGCTTCTCTTTGTAAGTAAGGATTTTTGGCCACACAAGAGCAGCAGTCTGATAGCCCATAGCAGAAGACAGTGATCGCAGCAGACAGACTAAGCACTGACAGAGAACGTAAAGGACATAATTTCAGCAGAAAAGTCTGCCCGGAATAAAAACGTACTTCCTGCCCAAAACTTTGAAAATCTTGAGAAATAGATGACTTTCACTGAGGTTTTTATACTTGAAAATGTTCAAGTTCTTATGTGCCATTTTTATATTGATGTAGGAGAGGACACTTAGAGATGGAGAACAATGAAAGAGCTCCCCATCACATTAACAATCGTTAAAAGTTATCCTGTATGTCCTGAACAGTTTAAATAAAAGTTGATATCTCCTGACACACCACAGCACAGTCAGTCCTCACATCCTTCCACCAAACAACACAGTACTGGTTGACTTCAGGGATGTGCTGTTTTTCCTACGCGTAACTGCTTTTTTAAACCCAGCTTGAGGCTACCTTTCAAAATTTTTAAAGGAAGAAGGCAACTGTATCTTAATTTCTGAAGTGTAATTTAACTACTTTACTGCCAAGGTCTAAATCATGTTCTCACCATTGGAATCAACGATTGGGTTCCAACTGTCATTATTTTATGTATAGAACATAAAGTTTGTTAGATAAAATTGTCAGTGATTGCTAAGTGAGTTATTGTAATGCATTGTAAACATCTCTTTTGGAAAGGTTCATCATCAGAAATTCTTTAGTCATTCACAGATAACAGCATTAAGATTTGAGGGCTCTTCATTCTGTCTCTCTTCCTTGGTACAATTAGAGAGGAGACATATCAGGTGCTGGTGTGGGGCTGCTTTACACCTCTAGGATATTCTGACTAGATGGAGCCTGCAAAGTCTTGCTGAAAACTTACACAGCTCTCAGAGGTCCTACAGGTTTTCCAGTCACCTTGCTGACTGCTACACCAGCTGGTGCCCAGAGTCACGAAGATATTACTCAGAAAGATCCAAGTTAGACCATAAGCTTGTTACCAGGATCATAAGAAACTTACATCTGTTTGCTAGAAATCCTTCCAAAAGAGGTCTAAAGCTCTTCTGAACCACCTGGGGTTAAATGATGTGGATCAGACATGGCTCAGTGTGAAGATAGGCTCAAGATCCAGGCTTACTTCAGAGTCTAGAGGTGTGCCTTTATATGTATTTCAAAGCATCTTTGTGACCCTATTTCTGTCTTCTTTTCTTCTCACCAAGTATGCACATTGATATATATCTATGCAATATTCACAGTCCTTCTGCTTTGCACAAATACTTATTCATCACTGTGGGATGGCAGCATTTTGATCTTCAAGTTTCACTTCAAAATCTCATCTTACTAAACTGCATATGTTCTTCCCACTGTAAATTCAGCAGCAAGAGGCATTACTTTCTTTCTCTTTTTCACCAGCTCTGTTGAGGCCAAATTTTGAGATCCTTATTCTGACCTTTTCAGGTGAATGTTAAGTGAACTCCATCAAAAAGAAGAGGCCACAGGATTGCCTCTGATCCTGTGTACAGTCTCCAGTTTCATGTGTGTCAACTGCAGGTTTGCCAGTTTTGCTCTTTGGGAGAAGTTATTTGAACTGATATTCTGAAAAACTTGTGCAGTCAGTATCATCTTGCCAAAATGCCAAGGCTTTGCAATATCCTTTCATCCTCACTTTATTTCTGAAGAAAATTTTTGCTCTCAAGTGAGTTATAGGACTAGAAAATTTCTAACAATCCCCTGGTGTTATGTGTGAGAATACATAAAATCTTTTTCATAAGGTGATGCTGGAGAGAGTAATGAAAGGATGTTACCTTTGTGTTCTTGTGATCCATAGCTGTAAGGCTGAACTAATGAGTCTGTAAAGTAAAGGTGAATGTGTGGGTCTTTCTAGTGAATGCAATACCCAGGGGCAGAAAGATTATACTATGAACAGGAAAATGTCTTTCATAATCATTGGGGCTTTTTCAGTTTTAGTACTTGAGATACACAGGCCAGAGAACAGATGCAACAGTTCCTCATCAAACGAAAATAAAACATGCAAGAGAATAGAGATTCTGTAAAAACTAAAATGAAGACCATATCTGAAAGAACTAAGTCACATACAGATTTTCCTATAAACTTCTATACAGCAGAGATCAGATTCACATCATCCTCTACTCTGCTGCTTCTCCACATCTTCACCAAATGATGGTTTTGCGATATCTGGGGATGGCCAACAAAAGCTGGGTTTGTGGCATACATAAACAAGGCAAATAGATACTTCTGTGGATGGGAATAATGGGCTGACAGAGATCCACACAAAGGTGCACAGAACTAAGAATTTAAGAGTCTAGACTTGTGGATAATATTGTTGGAAACCATTGCCAAACTGCTGCTTATCAAGTAACCATACCTAAATGGAACTGACTTCGTCTTTTTTTCATCATGGACGAAAACACAGTTCCTGCTTTCTGAAGTGCTTGATTTATTTATATAACACATCTGAGAAGGCAACGGTTTCTCCATTAAAATCCACTGAATCTGAAAAACATATTTTAGCTACTCAAAATACTACGTATTTTAGCAAGCATAAATATTTCTTTGATAGTTAAGTTCACCTTGGTTTAATTCTATTTGTAACAAAGGCTGTTAACAAGAATTTTCTATTTAATAATGTGTTTTCCCCATGATCTCTAATTAAAACCTGTACATGTTTTCTCCTAATAAGTAAACTTCAGTCTGGATGGTTCCTCTTGTCACACAGCTACATCTAACAAAGATGCCAAAATCAATATATTTTGCAAAGCAACAAACTATGTCCATGCAGCAGCTAAATGGAATTTAGGAAAATATTATCAGCTTGTGAAGATTAATTCATAAAAATTAACATAATACCAAGATGTTTAGAGTGCAGAGATGAGCAACTGGGAGGGAAAACAGTCTTTGGATGGGATAATTTCTTAGTTTTAATCTTAAATTCTTTTTGTATCTAGAGATACAGCACCAGTTCAAGCATTAACCTGTAAAAGCCTGATCCTGGTTGCTGAAGATATTGTGAAGGTCTTTTCTAAATACAAATAAGGGATTCTTTATTTAGGCTTAACAGCTAAGAAAAGCATGTAATAAGCACTGTGTCTCTTTTCCACAGCTCACAGTGTTCAGTGGGAACAGTTTTGAATACAAATCTGCAATAAACTACCAATTATGAAAAGAACCCAATTAGCTTGTTCTTGAACATTGAATATTTGCTTTGCATAAATTTTCTTTATTATTCGCTTGAAGAATGAGATAAAGTTGTTTGTGGAGATCAGAGCAGGGAAGATTTCCTTCCTACATTCAAAAACAAACCCAAAAACCTTTGGGGTAGGTTTGGTTCACTGTGATGGGGAAAAAAAAACAAGTGTGGTGCAGTCAATACAGTGGAGGGAAAGGATGCCATCCAGAGGGTCCTTGACACGCTTGAGAGGTAGGCCAATACAAACCTCATGAAGTTCAACAAAGCAAAGTACAAGGTCCTACACCTGGGTCACAGCAATCCCAAGCACACCTAGAAGTGATTGAGAGCAGCCCTGCAGAGAAAGTCTTGGGGGTGATGGTTGATGAAAAACTCAACACGAGCCAGCAGTGTGTGCTCACAGCCCAGAAAGCCAAAAAAATCCTGGAGTGCATCAAAAGGAGCATGACCAGGAGGTCAAAGGAGGGAATTCTCTCCCTCCACTCTGCTCGTGAGACTCCACCTGAAGTACTGCATTTTCGTGCCCTCAACATAGAAAGGACATGGAACTGCTGGAGCAAGTCCAGAGGAGGGCCACAAAGTTTATAAGAGAACTGGAGCACCTCCCTTACCAAGAAAGGCTGAGAAATTTGGGGTTGTTCAGCCTGGAGAAGAAAAGGTTGCATGGAGACCTCATAGCCACCTTCCAGCATCTGAAGGGTGCCTACAGGAAGGCTGGAGAAGGACTTTTCATCAGGAACTGTAATGATAGGACAAGGAATAAGCGGTACAGACTGAAAGAGGGGAAATTTAGGCTGGATATTAGGAAGAAATTCTTTACTATGAAGGTGGTGAGACACTGGCACAGATTGCCCAGGGAGGTTATGGATGCCCAACTCTGGCAGTGTTCAAGGCCAGGCTTGATAAGGCCTTGAGCAACCTGATCTAGTGGGAGGTGTCCCTGGCAGGTGTGGGGTGGGTCTAGATGATCTTTAAGGTCCTTTCCAACCCTTAACACTCTAAAAGTGGAATGATAACAGCAAAACACATCTATAATTAGACATGCTGACAAGAACTACAAGCCAAGCCAATGCTACACTAAAAATAGACTTTTCAACAACTGTGTATTCTATTTTCATATCAGAAAAGTTCCCTGTTTTAAATTTAAGTGTAGCATTAAGTTGACAGTGTAATCTAGTTATTGTTGCTTCTTGATGGACATGCAGAATTGGGAACAGAGATGGTGTCCTTATTCATACGTTGGATTCAGTGGTTTTTATCCAGGTATGTTCCTTGTTAGATAAAAACCACAGCATTATGTTAAGCTACTTTGAATATTCCCTTTTAGTGACATATGGTTTTGCAAACATACATTACAAATCTTCTTCACTTATAGTTTACCTGCAATATTCCTGTTCTCGCCAGTTTCTTGACTCCTAAGACCCACCTCTTTTTTAATACAATGCCTTGAGTGACTTTCCATGAACACTATCTGCTATTTTCATATCCTCACTCTTTTATTTTCATTTGTTTGAGAGTTCTTTCAATATAGTTTGCCTCAATCTGCATTTTGAAAGCTATTGTGAGCAATTGGAGTAAATTCTGAGTAATTCTTGCTACTAAGGGAGCAAAATTAAACACTCTTGTAATTTGCTCAGCTTCTGGGCCACTGATATTATTGTTACTGTCCACTTTCATGCTTTCTTCATAGGAAATATAGAGACTGTTTGCTCACCAGTGCAAATGATCCAGCAACTTCTCAAAACCCAATAGTGCTCGCACAAGAAAAAAGCAGCAAAATCACTTAACAACTTGTAAAAAAAAAAAAAAAAAGAATTCTTTTAACATCTGATGTCTTCAGTGAGAGAAAAGTGATGTCCTGTTTATCGCAGCTTTAGATGACCCTCTGTAATTTTTCTCTAAGTGAAGCCTCAAGTATTCCACCATCTCTATTTGCAAGGATATTTTTATGCTTAAACAATCTGGTTTTGGGCTCCAGACAGATTGGTTAAGCTTGTTAAATTCTTTTAAGACTTAATTAAGTTAGTATAAAATAGTTTGATTACTTAATTTCTTTAAAATGTTCATAACAAGGAGCTAATACTTTTGATTTCTGTGATTT
>JAYRBT010000082.1:98273390-98311237 GCA_036023395.1 Myiotriccus ornatus
AAGAAAGGTAATAACAGCTGAAGTAATTCCTCGATCTCAAATCATCAGCTAGAGATTTCAATAAATGGACAAATTATTTTACTGTCCTGAAGGTGTATTTCCATAATATTTATCCCTGTCATTACAATTACTCCTTTCCATATTTTTATTTGTTAACTTTAATTAGTGTAAAAGGCATTGATGTTTCTTCTCCTACCTGAACAGAAAGCAAAAAGATATAAAACTTTATTTAGACATTCAGATTTCTTCAGAAAATTTTTTAAATGAGAAATAAAAAGTCAAATATAATTTTAAATTTCAAATCAAGAAAGTTCTCATGTTGCATTTTATTTCTCTATGCAAATTATTTTGAAGTTTGAGAGGTTTTTTTTTAAATTAACTACACGAACTAAAATTTCTCTCTGTTAATAGCAAACTAGGAGACCAAGTCAACAAATTATCACTTTATATGAAACTTCATTTTGTTGTCTTTAATGTGACACATGTTTTGCAATTAAACAATAAAACACAGCTTCCCTGTAGGACAGTGAGTGGTAAAAAAAACAAGCAATCCTGAGGAAGACTTCCGATCAAAAGCTACCTGACCTATGCCACAGTCTGCCATTAAACAATGCTTATCATAAAGAAGGATAGAAAGATCAGAGAAAAGTTCTCCTGTCTTGTGGAAGGTTCTGGAAAAGGAGAATGCAAAGTCCTAGATACCTCCTTTCTAAAGTATATGCTTCTCCTGAACTTTGAAAGACTAGACCTGCTAAAAATATGAAATTGTATCTATCTCGAAGGCTTTGTTCATTTTAAGTTCATAAAATACTGAATATCTCTAGTTTTTTACCATATTTGCAGATACTTTTTAAAAAGTATAATGATCCCAATCTACATGTAAATGTCCCCTTGAATACCAGTATTTGAGCAGTATCTGACCACTGCACTATGTGCATGAAAACATCTCACAGGACAGAAGCAATACCAGCTTCTCCTTTTAAAACTTTTCTAATCTTTCATGTTGAGTAGCAATATTATATCCAAAACACTTGTAACAGTACAATATAAAAATAAAAAATCCAAGTATTTAAAAATAAGTGCTAACATTTAAGTAGACCATGAAACTGCAGTTAACCCTTACGTGTACTGAGTCTAATACACTCTTTGACTGTACTGTAGGTTTTAACAAAATTTCATAGACAATTCCTTTAAGAAAAATTGAAGTGGGAAAAAAAAAGTTCTACTGCAAGAATTTGCGTTAATACACGTGTGAAGCCTCTGAAATGAAAAGCCAGTAATGCACTCTTGTGACATTTGGGCTGATAAAATTAACTGCAGTTTCCCATATAGGTTGACACCAGAAGCTGACTGCTCGTAACCTCAGAGGAAGGTAAGAGGATCAGAAATGTAGGTTTTCACTGTAAAGAAATCCAGAGGAGACTGTGGCCACATAGCAGACCTTATCTCCTCCCACCTTCTTTTACTACTCCCTCCAGCCTGCCTTGGTGAAGGTGTCATGCCACCACCACCCACTCTCCCACAGGCTGTTTGTTCATGACTTGCCCTTTCCACATCTCATTAAACACTGGGACACCAGCTGGGAAGGCTCCAGCTCTTCTTTGCCTCTCACTCCAATACACTAGATACAATGACACAGTGCGAGAAAATAACAGCAGTATATTTGTTATTACTGCAAGTATTTTTTACTATCGAATAAATCAACCTTCCCTGGGATGTGGCGTTGTAACCATACATTTATGCTCAACAGCGTTCAGCTGTGAGGTGCTGGGAACCAAGCATGATGTGATGGCTGGAGACAGAGGTACACCAGCATGGCACCCTGGGCTTCTCTATCAAACCCAGATTCGTTTAAAAAAATTTCTCTACTTGCATTTTAATACCAGATTTTATGATCACACTTGCTGTATTTCAACGTAAAAGATAAAACATGCTAGCATCTGAAAAAGTCTGCTGAATCCTTCTCGTTGGAGCTTTGTTTGACCATATGGCACTGCCTCAGGGATGAGTTTATTACCAGTCTACCTCCAGAAATTCCCTAAAACTTAAATTTTTTTTCACACTACAAGTCACCAAAAAATAATGACTATTTTTGTGCAAATACTGGATTACTAGTAATAAAACTGGAAATATTTACATATTTTTGATTTACCAGACAATCAGAATTAGTCTGCCTTCTGCTTAAGAAAAAGCTCTTCTCCTGCTAATGTTTCCTCTAGCCATCTGTCCCCAGAAGATTATTATTTGCTTTCTGGTGATAGAGCAGCCTGATAGTTGCCTTTCATGCAAAGCTCCAAGTTTGCACAGCATGCTGAGAATGGCTTGAAATGCAAACAGACCTAGCAGGTCTGCTTTTGAGCAAGAATCAAACGGCAGGCTAAATACATGCTTACTTTTTTTGCTAAAGGTCATGGCTACAGAATGTGAGATTTTGCTGAGTATTTAATACAGCTAATCACCTGTAGCTGATGTATTCCCTGTCTGCTGGATGGAAAAAATTGTTTAGTATGGAAATAGTATCTGTATTTCTCCTGGCCCATCTGAGGCCCTAGTTTTTACTCACACTTCTAGTCAACTTTACCGATCATATCTCCTCCTTGAAAGCCTGGACTATGTGTAGAGCTCTTTACTGCTACAATTTCTAGATCTCTTTGTCTCATTACATATTGTGAAAATACTGTTTATTTCATGCTGTGCTCTTGGGAAATGAAACACAGTGGGATGAAAACTTATGCAGTACCAGTATGAAATTGGCTATAGTTGTTTAAGCACAGAACTGGTAAAATCGCTGGAAGAAGTTTGTCTGTTGATAAGGCCGTTCTCTAATTATTTTGCATTTTTCATCTTTCAAATTAGAATTATCCACTGATTTAATGGATCATTTAAAAAATACTATATTTTATGCAGTGTGATAACAAGGATTAATTTTTTATTTATGACATACGATTCTAGCTGATTTATCATTGTAATTCATCATAGTACATCTATTTTTACACAGTAATATCAAAAAAAAATCAAATAAATCTTAATCTGTCTCTGACATGTCCTTTCATATTTACATACCTTTCCTTCAGAAAACAGAAAATGACATTAGAAAAACTTCCTGACACAATAAAGCATGACTACCCTTGAAGCTGGTGCTCAAGAGCGAGGACTATACCCAGGTATATTTGAAGGAGTTTATTTAAATGTTGGACAACACAGGTGAAAACTAATTGTAAAAAAATGTTCTGCACTCTTGTGACATCAGTTGTCTTGGCTTTGTCCTATTCTTCCACGACTCATTTGTGTATCACAGTGGCACTCAGTAGGTCCAGTTTTTCTAAAGAAAAGGAAGTTAAAAGCAAAGATGAAACCTGTGTGCAACTGAGGATGTAAAGAGTAAGAGTGAGACAGTTCTTTCCTCCTTGGTATTCTGAAGGACACTCAAAGACGATGAATATGCTTTCCATTTTACGAACTCTTTTTTATTTTTCAGGTCCCCTTCCCGTGAATGTGTTGCTAAGCCTTTTCTCCTCTAATAATTAGGTTCCAGAGATCCAAATGACTCTCACTGGAGCTGTCAAACTGCTAACTGAAGAGGATTTGTGTTTTTACCAGTCATTCCACACACAGATGAATTTAATCCTTGGTTCTTGAGCCTGAATTCACCCTTTATGTAGTAGAGTTGAGCTTTCCTTTGGTTCCCTGGAAGCAAACAAATTTTCTCGGTTTATACTGTTAAGAATATAATTCTGCTTTTGGGCATTGCTATTTAATTGCTAATTAATAGATCCAACTGTGAATTCTTTCCCTAAGGTAACTCACTTATGCTGTTCCCTCCTATTTGTTTCAGTAATAGGGTCTATCAGCATTTTATGGAATATTGTTAAAGCTCAGTACATACTTTTACCTGAATTACAGTTCTCTGTAATTATCATTTAAATTTATTCAGACAAGTACGGTTGGACTTTGGTGCTGCCAAGCTCTCCCTACCTTGTTAACTTTTCAGTTCAGCCACCAGTTGGGTCTTTAGTAGAGGTGTTAGATTGAAAAACAAACACAGTGACAATCATCTTAATGGGCAGTGAACATCATATGACGTCTCCAACTATCTACTTGACTGTTTAAATACTATTTATAACACAGACTGTGGTCTTTTTTGTGAATAGTCTCCTTGATTTACAGACTCCTCCTGCCAAATACTAGGAGAGGAGGTTATAAAGATCAGGAGCAGCTGAAAGGGTAATGCATTTGAAGCAAAACATTTTTTTATTTGACTGGGCATGTTTTCTTTTTCTTTCTTATGAATGTTTCAAGAGACAGCAGATGATTTATTTTAAAGTGACCCTAATTCAAGGTTATGCCAATGAAACAAATGTCATTCTCTTTGATTTAGATGTTCCAATCTTTCCCTTACGCAAAGACTATGTTGGCTTCATTTGCTTTATAAATAATCTTTCTCCCAGAGTTACCAGCAAACTGCCTCACACATTGTTTCTCTAGCAGGTAAGTGGAGGTTTACTAAATATATCTAATGTCAGAAAGCCTCCTTGGAGAAATTAGTGAAATATGCAATGTTATTTGTGCAACGAAATGCCATATTTCTAATGTTCTCTAAAATCTTTCATCTTACATTCTTCTGTAAAGCAAAATTCTGGCAGAGGTTTTATGCCTCTTGTATGAAGCTTGGGTAGGGTTTTTTACTTTACCACCTGGAGAAATTAATTTATACAAAAGGTTCTACTGAAATGTTGGTTATCTTTCGTACATTGCTTTTCCTGCTTCATCTGTTTTTTTTTACTGCATCAGCCAGAGGCCACATCCCTCAGAGACCATTTAACTGGCCATCACTGAGTCTTCTTCTGGATCTTGACTGGGAATTATCTAAGGAGGGCTACTGCTCTCAGGTATAGTTTTGTTGCATTCACTCTGCTCAGAATGGAAATGCATGGAAAAGACAACCTAGAATGACCTAATTTAGGGTCTCTTCGTAAACTTCCCACTCCTCCCCAGAGTTGGGTTTGGGTGACAGCACACCCTTTTCAATGAGATTGTGTCGTTTTCTACCTATAGCAGAAGCCATGCTAGCACTGAATGCAGACATGCAACCAGAGTAAAGTTTTATGTGGCCACTACTCCAAATGCAAGCAAATTTTTATGGGCTTGCAAAATTCAGACTTGAGTCTTTCCCCTTCTGTTTTTCTATTCATTCTCCCTCTCAGACATATGGGATGAAGACGGCTCTGAAAAAACACATCTTAAAGAGGTATTTTCTTCACCCTCCTCAGCCTACACATTTCCCAGAGAAAATAATCACCTATTGAATTAATTTTTTAATCATCATCTTTTCACTATTTTTACTTTTTAATATAAAGAGATATAAATTTACTTGTTCAGTAGCAAGATAAAAAGCACGATGGCACTTTTAAGTAGCTCTCAGGAAGGAAGATACTCTATCTTTGATGCGTGTTTTTTTCAATAAGACATACCTGGATTTACAAGATAATGCACTTAAATGCTATAAATCCACATTCTTGTTTTCTGTCATTTAAAAATATTAAATATTATTCTATTGGTACCATCTACTTTTACTATTATTTTGTTTGCAGCTACTGGGGCAAACACAGCCAGAGAAAAGATGAATGGCTCCTAAAGGAAAATCTAGGAGTATTTCTTTCTTTAGAGCAGAAACACAGAACTTCTTTTTCAGGAAATGGTTAATGCTTTTCTTTAAAGGAGATTTCCTTGATGCTTGTTGATAAAATTTTTGTGGTGGCATTATTACTGGCAAACAATGATTTACTGGAAAGAGTAAGAACAGAGCGGTGGCCTCCAGAAATGTCACCTGAAGGCCTCTTGATTGATTTTTACAATGATCCCAAAGAGCTATTTGTCCTGTATTCAAATTCAATATAATTTTTCATTCCTCGTAGAAAGTTACAGTTTATATAGGCTTAAAATTAATTTATTCTCAAACAAATGAGAAAGAATAGTAACTAATATTTCAAAGAAACATGAATCATCCCATTACAATCTTAATAAAGAAACCTATATTTGTAGCTTGTCACCAAGACACTCCAATAGCTTGAGACTGATCTACCAGGGTGAGGGATGTGAGCAAAGGGTATAAGTGCATCATTTCCAAAGCAATTACCTGCATCAGGCACAGCAAGGTTGGTTTGGTTTTGGGTTTTTTTAGGTAGAGTATGTTGTTCAAAATTGCAATAGACTAATAATTATATTTCTTAGTATCACAGCAATTATATTTCTTAATGTATCACAACTTTACAAAGCAACAGCAGCTTTATGGAGAGTGAGAGAGAAAAACAACTCTCATGATCACTTATACTTGTCCGGCAGCAAAAACAGGGGAAACCTTCACTGAATTTCATTCTCTTCCCTGATAGCTGTATATTAAATGACTCGAAAAAGTTCCCCATCTGCAGGGCACAACGTGCTGTCTGTGCCGAGGAAAAGGCCTTTCAGAAGTGCAAGTAATGGATAAGGAAGCAAAACACCAGTCAGTAGTACATTAGTTCATTTACAGCCCTCAATTTTCTGCAGGTCCTGGTTTTATCTCTCTATAGGTTTCTCATGTTCAATAAATTGTCTACACACTTGATATGAAGTGGATTATTTCACTAATGACTTTGTGAGCATTCTGTGTTTATACTTCATGACAAAACAAGTGTCTTTATATAACCTCCAACACTATATTCAGGTTTTTTAGTTGCAGGTACTTGAGATAACAGCATAGCTTACATTCTCAGCAATTGTATGTGAAAAATTATACTGCTACAAGGAGTTAATCCATTAGAAAACATTTCCTGACTTTTCAACTTTAAGTTCTTTTTCCCTCTGTCATTTTAGTGGTTCTTGCCATTTCATTCATAAACATCCTAAAGAATTCCTTTTCCTCTCTGTTTCTGCAAAGGTTTTTTTTGTTTTTTTTTAGTATATTGAGAACTCAGACAATTTTTTCTTTAACATTATTATTTTTCTTGCTTTCAGTACCTTTGCTGATGTACCCAGGGCTATGTATGTTTTTAATGAAGCTACACTCTGACCATATAGAGAATAGTCATGGCCAGTTACTTTCTGCATAGCTTAGATGCTTTATTTCATTTTTTATTGTTGGCAACAAAGTCACAGCATATTGGATGTACCTAACCTTAAATGCAAATAAAGAAATCTTTCCTGATAGTGGCGTTTTTCATTAGTTATAAAATAAACACATAATTCTGTTATTACAGTGTCGATCTTAAGGGAAAAAGTAAAAGAAGCATTCATACGAAGTAAATCAAACTTTTAAATTTTCTTCAGCTGTAATCTTTGCAAGACCTCCAGTCTGTCCAGTGTATGATTTGGTCAGTTTTCAAACTCAGGAAAAACATAGTATGTAGAATTTTCAATCAACATACACACTCATATCTTACCTTCAGAATTTTGGCAATATGATTTGTAGCCTAATTTCACTCTAGAAATGCTGTTTATAGGGAAGCCACAGTTGTAATCATATGAGTAATATTTTGCTAGCAATTAGCCCAATTGATATATGCATGGCTTTATTTACAAGATAATTTTTTTTTGTAATTAGCTTGTATATGTATATACTTCCCTATTTTGTCTCTGCTCTTTTCTTCAGAAAGTACCATCTCTATCAGTGTAAAGTTATTTCTAAGAAAGTAGTAGACACTGAAATCACACGGGATGTATATTCATTATTCTGGAGCAGTAAATCTCCAAGATACATGGCAGAGAACAACCTTATACAACAAACATTTATTCAGGTCTGACGACAGTTCCTGAACTTGAGTTTAGGCAACAAAATGTTATATATTGTCCACACATGTGAGGAATCAGAATAGCTGTAATCAGTCATTAACACCTAGCTAACCCTATTTTCCTGGACACTAGAGGGAGATCAAAGCAAAAGAATAAATTATCTAATACATTATGGATGCTATTTGGAGTTTTTCATAATATTTCAAAAGATGATATGATAACACCAGGTATCGTAGTATCTTAATTTTTCCTAACAGTTCTCACACACCCTTATTTGATATAGCTTTACCTAGACTGTAATTTTAAAGAATAAGAAATTTTTAAAACTAGTTAGAAGAAAAAATACTACATCAAAGCTACAACTACTGTATTCTGTATTAAATTAGTTTTTCACATGAACAATGTTTACTTTGATGAAAAGATACAGGTTCTGGCACCTGAAAAATTAAGGATAAGCAAAGAGTCCAGCTACCTCACTGTTCTCTGACTACATGATACTTTTTTCTAGCATATACCTACAACAGTAAGCAGGGGAAACTCATGCTTCTGGAAGACCTTCCCTGGAAAGAGATCTTTCTGTTACACCTAAATGCCAGTGACTGAGATTGTTCACATTCAGAAGAGGACGGAAATTAATGCTGTTACTCTTTTGCCGTTCACAGATGCTGTTTCATTCAGTACCTGCTGAACAAAGTTTTTGAAATATGGATTTTTTTAGTTTTGCATGAGAGAAAATTATCAAATGCACACTTTTTTTGCCCCCTTGGTTCCTGGTGAGAAACACCAATACTTTCAGCAGGATTCCCAAAGGAAAGGCCACTAGGACTGTGAATAGTTTCCTAAGAGGAAGGATCTGGTTAATCAGCCCTCACAGAGGAGAATCCCTGGCATAGGAGTTTCACTAGTAAGGAATTACTCATGCTGGGGTTTGTACATAGATTGTTATGCTGCTAGGGACGTCTGAGTTGGACAGAAACAGCATGGTCTTGGCACTGGTAGCTGTTTAGGGAAGAAAAGGTTTAGAAGGCTCCAGGGAGATAACAGGAGTGAAAGAAGGGCAGGTAGAAAGGGAGAGCGGGAAAAAATTTGCCTTCCAGCACAGTGAGTTGCTCAGGTGTCTCAGAGCTTGCTGTGAAACCATAACCTCTCACAAAATTACCAGTCAGCTCTCCTCCACAAGGAAAAAAAAAAAGTAAGAATGTTCACAACTTGCTTCAAAAAGGAACAGTGTTTGTACATTATTGAAAAACTGTCCTTCCACTAAATTTTAGCAACTTTCTTGAATGCTTCCTGCACTATTTGGGTCTGTTTAATAAATGGTGAGGGATTTAAAATCAAGGTTGTCTGAGGAAACTGTTCCATTCAAGAGTTTAACAACTGAAGGTGAGGATGTTTCATTTATGATCTACTACTGTCCCTCAGGAAGAAAGTTTTCTATTCAGGTTTTTTTGTACAGGTCATGTTGAGCAACCTAGAATTCAGTGAGATAGTTTAAGTACTCAGATAGCCAGTGACCTTCACTTTAATTATGGCCAGAAAAGCTACAGGAGGTAGAGAAGCTAACAGGACCTTAGCAGTCTATATATTGTGGAGTAATTCTTCTGACAGTCACTTTTAACAACTGTAAAGCTCTATACAATGTGTAGGTCAAGGCAGAATCAGTCTGTGTGTTTTTTTCACTTGCTTGTTCAGAGCTAAGCCCAGCTGGTAGACAAAAAGAAATACCTATTAGCAAGTGTAAGGAGTGTAAGGATCCTTCTTCCCCCATAGCTCACCTATGTGTGAATAAAGGTCCAGTCCCCTTTATTCCCTTGAAAAAAAAGGTTGCAATTTTGCTTTTTCAACAGCTTCTTTAAAAATTAAACCTCCACATTCATGTTTCTGAGGGACTTGTTTCCTTGTTAAATGCCTGGTACACCTGGAAAAGCTAGAAACAAGAGAAAATGTAATTGTCCATAGGTTTTTGTCAGATATATCTTGATAAAAAATTGAAACATTTTGGCTTGGTTTGACTGAAAAAATACATAGTTCCTATCCATGGGACTTTGGCTGTCATTTTCAAAGTTCATCCTAAGCAGCACCAGGCAGCATAACCAGTCACATACAGTTTGTCCAAATACCCCCACAGGGGATTCTTGTTCCACTAGGACCAAGTTTTAGAAGGGGAACCAGGTACCCCAATGATAAAGGTATTTTTATTTAAAACAATGAGAGTTTATACTCTGGATGTCTTTGGAGATTAAATGCTAGAGATAATGAGATCAGAGACAAGTGCTAATATACTGGAGACATTGGGACTGAGAAAAAGTCATGGTATTTCAAGTGACAAATAAACACCTCTGTATATACTGAATGGATTGTGAAATATACTGTATATACTGTGTCTGATACACAAACCACTTATTCTGTTTCATTGCTGATGAATTACATTTTTCAAAACATTTACGTGCATAGAACAGGGAATTAATACATTTCACAATTCTGGAAAGAAATCATTGCATCTACATAGTTGTCTAGTTATCTCCGATGTTTTGTGCAGTCCAAAAGCTGAAGAGACTACTCAGTATCCTTTCTGGTTTTATTTAATGCCAGCTATTTAAAGAACAAGTACACCCTGGGGTCTCTCTGATAAAGGGAGGTATAGTTTGCTATAAAAAAAATAATAGATGCAAAAAACCATCTGGGATTTTATACAGTATTTAAGGTATGTAATTTCTTTATCTTAGCATTATAGTTTGCAACTGAAATTACTTTTATTGCTAGTACAGCTGACCAGGTCAATTTATTTACCATTTTGGGATTGAGGAGAAATGTGTTGTTTATTTCTTTAATGAACAAGTTTTCATCTAATTTAAAAAAAAAAAAAAAATCAAGTGCAGACCTATTATTCCCAGACCTTTGAGATGCTGATTCATTGCATTTCTACCATAGAAAATTGTATTTTAGTTGTCAGTAGGCACTGGGCACACAGGAGAGAGTTGGGCTTTCTGTCCAAGGCTGATTTGTGGAGTACTGGGAGCTCCCAGCATCCACAGGTGCATTCTCAGCCTTGTACCAGGAGAAGTACCAGTGCTGGGTTTTAGCTGTGTAATATAAACCAGTGCAAACATGCTTTCTAATTGACAAGAGTGCTTTAAAGAGCCACATCGTAATCATAGTGATGAATACAATTGACAGAGAATTTGACTTTGATTTGTTTCCTAAGTGTGTACGATACTGTCAGTACAGTTTCTGGTCCTGGCTTCCATTTTCCAAGATTGCTGCTTTGTCTTGCTTTAGATAACCACAAACCAAATAGAAATTGTTTATAATATAACAAATATATGCATTTTTAGTAACTTCAATGTTACCATCAGCTCATTGCTCATTATACCTGCTCAGGAGACTGCCTCTTTCCAGATAAAAAGTATTTCTGAATATCCAGTGTTACTGACCTGATCATTTCTCCCCGCAGGTCATGAAGTTAACATGAAAAACAGTGGGTTGAGGTTTTTGCAGTTTTTGCTATACAGCTACATTTGCAAATGTGTTTCAGATGCAAAGGTCTTCTGTTATCATTTGTTGCTTTTTGACTGTTTTTCATTTCTTGCTAGTCAGACAAACTTATTCCTAGACCTTAAATGAGATCTTAAATGAAATTACGTTGATGGAAACCTAATAAAACAGTGTGCAATATGCTGAAATGAGAATTTCTGAAACAAGAATGTCTTTTTCTAGTTTTCTATTGTTTGTAAACAACATTAAGTGATGTAATTATTCAGTTTACTGTAAATGCACTCAAGTCCTTATAAGTTTTCTGTTCTGCCCAAACGTTGTACTTACTAAAACGTCACTGTAAAATTACAAGCAGTGGATGTAATATATCTTGCCATTCCTAATATTATATGTTTTCAGTGAAGGAACCTTCCCATTTTTCAGATAGATTATTTCAGCAATATGACTATGTCAAGAAAGAAACATTAGGAAAACCAGTTCCGAGAAAACAGTGACATAAACATATTTTTACCAACTGATTCCCCTGGTTAAATCCAATTGAAATGAGGTTTTGTCTGAAATGTCTGTGTTGTCTTTCTACAGAGAGGGAAAATTGTTAAACAGATTGCTAGATTAGAAATCGTAAAACTTAACTGTGACAGCAGCTCTAGGTGAGAATAGGAAAAGCATATCATTACATTGTCAAGTCTCTTATTCTTGTTAGTGACTCCTTCCTTCACATACTGACAGATGCTGATCTAATTTTCTTTGGAATGTTCATGCATGCTGCAGTGCAATACAGTTCACTTATTCCACTACACAGCCTGTATTTTCAGATATGTGTGGGTACTTTCCTGAATACTTTCCTTAAGTGAGCTTGTTTAGATCAAATTCATGAAGGCAGGTGGTCCAGTTCTCAGCATTCTATACCACAAGTAGCACCTTACTGGAAATCTCAGCAGATGACATTAGCAAACCCAAAGCAGAAACCTGTTTTCCAAGGGAAAGAGACCAAATACATCCATCTCCACTAGGGCTAATCACATTCAGATAGCAGTTCAGCTGCCCTGATAACAGATATTGACGCTTGCAGACCGTATTGTTTACATGCAAAGTAATTAAAATTTGACTCCCTTTGGAACAGTAACGATGTATTATGGTATTCAAAACCCCTGACTATAAACAAATGTCCAAAGGAATTTTAAGACTTATTGGCATGAAAGTGTCGAACAAACCTAATTTAAACTTAAAAACAGAGGGAGAATCATTGAGTAATTTAAGTTGGAAGAAACCTTTAAAATCATGAAGTTCAACTGTTAGCCCAGCACTGCCAAGTCCTCCACTAAACCATGCCCCCAAGTGCCCCACCTACGCATCATTTCAATACCTCATAGGATGGTGACTCAACCACTACTCTGGGCAGCCTGTTCTAATGCCTGACAACCCTTTCAGTGAAAATATATCAGTCCTTGAAAGAAGGGGATTTTCCAAATAGCAGTTACATCTGCGTTTTGCAAGAGGGGCTATAAAAATTATGGGAAAAAGTGTGTCTTACAATTTATGGGTCATATCTGAGCTAAATTAATATCATATCTATTTATATATTAATGAAAAAAGTTAAAAGCTTATTGTTTTTGAAATAAGCTTTGAGGAAGTTTAGATCAGGATCATTATGGAGAAAGGAAAACATCATCTTGATGCTGAAATAAACATTCAGTCTTTTGTAAAATACAGACAAAAAAAGATTGTACTTTGCACCTTAGAAATATTTTCATGAAATCAAATTACAGTTTCAGTATAAATGAAAAGGAAGCCTCTCACTACTGTCTAACATGCCTCTAAATCATCAATATTTACAAATGTTCATGTCTAAATTGAGGGCACTTCATTACACCATCAGCAGTGTGGTGGTAAACATGTTACTGTTCTGGACAACAGTTTATCTTGGCATTGGTGTTATTTGTGTCTATTAATATGGCAAATCTTGCAAGAAATGCCAGACTTTCTCAAAGCAAACAGCTGGGCCACTAAAGATTGCCAGACTCTTGAAGTCTGTCAGATTAGTTGAGTAAATGTGGTATGCCCATTGGTAAAGAACACTACACCTATTTTTTTAAATTACTTTGAAGCTAAAAGATAATTTACACTTTGATTTCCTCTAAGGTTCAATGAAGCCTTGAACATGTATTACATTATCCAGTCCAATTGTACCTCTCTTTAGTGATAATGTATGTGTTTTCCATTGCAGTAGGTGATATTTCAAATGTCTATTTTTGCCTTATCTGTGTGGTAAATTTCTTCTTGATATTTACGTTTCTACATATTTTATTGTAGGAGAAATTCCAAACCTTTCAATTAAGTCTCAGAATTGCTTCAGATGAAGGAGAAAACCTTAATCAAAAGAAGAATGGTCTGACTCACAGCTCAGCTTCAGAATAAAGCCAAACCTAAAAAACAGTGATCCAGAATCTTTCCACGACCAGAAGAGATGAGCACTGAGAGGCCTTTCGACTTAAACAAACACCAAGGGCAGACAAGCATTCCTTCCCTTGAAAATATAAGTGATTTTTCATTAAATGTCACTGACTGCACCCAGGTTGTGGTGCCAGAGGAAGTGTTTTTCACTGTTGCTGCTGCTGGGATACTGGAAAATCTGCTTATCCTTATTGCTGTCGTTAGAAATAAGAATTTGCACTTGCCCATGTACTTCTTCATTTGCAGTTTAGCCATTTCAGACATGTTAGGTAGCTTGTACAAGACTCTGGAGAACATCTTTATCATCTTGTGCAAAATGGGATACCTGACACGTCATGGGGACTTTGAGAAAAAACTGGATGATGCCATGGATTCCATGTTCATTCTGTCTTTACTGGGGTCTATTTTCAGCTTGTTGGCTATTGCAGCAGATCGGTATATCACTATCTTCTATGCTTTGCGGTACCATAATATCATGACAATGAGAAGGGCCTTGGTTATCTTGGCAATCATTTGGACATTCTGTGCTGGCAGTAGCATTGCCATTGCTCTCTTCTCCTATGAAGCTGCAACAGTCATTCCCTTCACTATCCTGTTCCCTTTAATGATGTTTTTTATACTGTGCCTCTATGTCCATATGTTCCTCCTGGCTCGATCTCACGCTAAAATGATTGCTTCACTGCCCACCAGCACAGTCCACCAGAGAACTAACATGAAAGGAGCAATTACACTGACTATTTTTCTTGGAGTTTTCCTTTGCTGTTGGGCCCCCTTTGTTCTTCACATTCTCTTAGCAAGGTTTTGCCCACATAACCCTTACTGTGCTTGCTACATGTCCATTTTCCATGTGAATGGAACACTCATAATGTGCAATGCAATCATCAACCCTATGATTTTTGCATTCCGAAGCCCGGAATTGAGGAGTACATTTAAGAAGATGTTGTACTGTTCCAGGTCAAACTGGAACTGGAACTGGTAAACACCTAGTGAAAAATGAAGATTATAGAAGCACCTGTGGAGTGCTATGCAACGTCTGTTTGCAGAGTTAAAAATACCAACAAGTATGTCCACAGTAATACTTTGTCTATTGTAGTGTATTGCTAGTGATTTTTCAGAAGACTACCAAAGAATACATAAAAACTAGGTATTCACACAAATCTTTGTCAAGCAGTCCTCCAGAGATATTACTAAGCTAATTCTGAGGTAATACTAAGCTAATTACTCATTCAATTCTGTTGATAATGTTCACGCCAGTTAAAAAAAAAAAAAAAAGTCTTAACTATCTTTAGTCATTTTAGAAAAACTCAGTCTTCTGCATCCAATGTTGCATTACCACAGAGATGAGCCAACTCAGTCTGTATCAGTAATTTCAGTTCAAGCTGTAAACTACTTTAAAATCCTGTTGTTTAAATTGCAGTGAAATGAACATTTGTTACTAAACTGCACATTTTTATAAAAATCTATCATTAAGCAGAAAATATGGATTTTGCTGAAAGGGTGAACTAATGACTCTTCTTTATCATCTGTTGAAGTCTACCTCTAATGCCTAGACTGCCAGCAAGACTGAGAAAAACCTGCAAGGTAGCCAGGTTGCAAATTATGAGAACTGCCTGTTGTTGTCCATTTTTGTCTTAGAAACAACAGAATTTGCCATGTTTATTGTGTAAATTTGTAAGAAGGGTAGATCTTCTCTGCATTTGCAGTACAGCTGAAATCTGCATCTACAATATTAGATCTCAAGCTGAAACTAAGGATTATGTAAAAGAGTCAATATAAAATTCAAAAGACATATAGAGTTTGGTGTTTTTTTCCAGTTTGCACTAGTTATGATTAAATTGAACATTCTCTTGAAAATATTTCCTTTCTGGAGAGAAAGAATCAGGAAGACCACAAAATATTCTTGAATAAAAAAGCTTCTAGAAAGATTTTATCTTTTCAATCTGCCTACATTTGTTGCATGCCAGCAGATGGGTAAATCTCCCTACATTATCTCCTAACTGGCCGTAAATTTGACTTACATTTTAGTTGCTGTGCAGTGTCCAAACAAGTTTCTCTATCTCACACAATTTCTTCATATATTTCCTTATGTTGCTCTTTGAACAGGTTCTTTAAACTATGAATTGTGAATCTTTAATCATACTGTGCTGAAGTTAGTATTGAAATTCTCCTCTGATACTTTAACGTGTAACACTGAACACTTGCCTCAGATTTTGGGGTTTCCCTTTATCTGCCCAGATTTAAGGTACAAATGTTTGGGAGGCAGAACTGTACCTTAGCTTTGAAAGAAAACAGTCCATTTGGATCCTACCAGAAGCTAACAAGCTTGAAAGGAACATGTAGTCCTTTGAAAATCACAAGCAAGACTATTATCAATGTTTTGGTTGGAAGGGTCCACAGAACTTCATAGCCTCTGGCAACAAAACATTTCTTAGTCACTGCAAAGCCAAATAAGAAAAGCTCCTCCTCTGTTTTTGTTGGTTTGAACTGAACTTCATGTTCAGGAATAAAGTTAACAAATCTGATAAAGACACCCAGGGGAATTAATTCCACTGGAACAGTCGGGATGCCAGTTAAGAGACCAACTTGCAGTGCAGTTTTGTTTTGTTCGCAGATTAGCAAGACAAATACAGGGTTTTTGTGAGAAAATATAGTTGAAAGTTTATTTATGTGAGAAAAATCTTCTTCCAATGAATTGTTCTGGGCAAGACTTTCAGAAATATAGGTGCCTTGGACTCCTATTAGCTGAACAAAATTTCAGTTTATCAAACAAAATTAAACTCTTCAAATGATACATTTGTTCAAATGGAATTAGAGCTATGTTGGGTATGTTTCTTAATTCTCTCCAAGGTAATTGCAGCAGATAGCACCCATTGCATCATTATCATTCAATAGCACTTTAATCTCTCTTCGTTTGAAGTGGCATTTTTTCAAAAGATACAATGCCATCAAGAGCTTCCGATTCAAAGAGGATGACTTAAAGTACGATTCTGGAGAAGTGAGTGTGACCACTTAAGAAAACTTTCCATGTCCATTTGAAAGCAGTCCTCTCATGTCCATAAATCCCCTCACCTCCATAAGACAAAGATCAGGCTGCTGAGCCGTCATATGTAATCTAACACGTGACTATTAACTATCAAGTAATTCTGGATAACCCATCTGGAGTACAAATGCCTACTGAGTAACTAGAATTATTTATTGCTTTCCATAATTATTTCTTTTTTACGTTAAGACTATGAGATATGTTTGTAACTCCACATTCGATTGCTCCATCAGCACCTTTTTGCTACCATTTTTTACAACCTCAGCAATTAAACCTAAACTTTGTATGAACTATCTGCATAAAGGTAGAGTTAGTCAAAAAACATCTGTGAACAAGAGGGGTTACTCCATCAGCAACTTCACACCCTCTGACAACCTGACCAAAGATTGCAGAGATGAAGCACGTGACCTGGGTGGATACTTGTACTGCGATTGCAGTTGTAGTAAGCTGTATAGAAAGGCTTCCAGAACAAAAAGACAGATTGCCTTGATGGATCCCAGAGGAGCCCCATGGCCACTGGCCCCCACAACACCCTGACTCTGACCTGTTAGTTACAAGGTCAGGCAGTTAAGAGACACTTTCACAGAGTCTGAAGTCACCCAGAAGCTTCTGTGTCATCATGGCATGAGAGCATTCAGCTCTGCAGGGAGTCTTGGTGTCAGCATAACACCATGAGGTTTAGTACAGACTCTAAAGCCAGCAAGAACTGTCTTCAGCCCCTTTAAAATCCTATCACGTACAGTTTTCTGGGTAATTGTGCATGACAATTTAAATTGTGTCTCAGTGTTTGGTGCCACTGAAAGTATAGGGTAGATGTCTTCCAATTCAAAACTAGTTTCCCAGTCCAGGCATTCCTGCAGCTACTCCCTTTCAAAATTAATTACTATTATCCACCATGATAAATATGCATTTGAACTTTCACTTGAATATTAAAGAGCAATCTACAGTGTTGCTTCACTGATGCACCATTTCAGTCTTACATTCTACAGCCCTACATTTTCATTTGCTTGAGAAATGAGACCACTGCCTAGCAATTTGGGTAATCATATCTGGTGTGACAGCTAAACCTGTCTTGACTTGCCAGTCTGAGCAACGAGGGAAAAAGGAAGAGGGGAAAAAAGTACTTCAGCCCAGCATGGAGCAGTCCATGTCAGAGGGCAAGCCGGGAGGAACTGATGGTGGCCTGGAGGCCCTCAGATCACAGTAGAGCCTTTGAAAGAGACTGGATGAGCAGGCGGTTGAAAGAAGCACAACCTTGAAAGTAAGAGCTGGCTGGGTAATAAGGGGTTGAGACTGGCAGCATTTCCCATTAGAGGAGTGGGCACTAGGGGCAGTTAGAAGCCTGGGAACAGGCCCAGGGAAAATGACTGATGAAGAATAATCATTTTTTTAAATAATGATGTTAAATGAACTAAATCTTTTGCTCAGCCTTTTTCCAAACTGAAGGTTTTGTCTGGGTGGCTCAGGAGTGCCAGGGGCATGAGAAAGCTCATCACACAGAGGGCCCCCTGGGTTTCCAAGCTGGAAGCATTGCCAGCAAAGCCAGGGGCAGGTCAGGAGAGACAGGAGCAGGGAAACAAAAAGTAATTTCTAGGATTGGGTGGAATAGCATGGAAATAAGCTGAACAAGAAACAAACAGGTGGAGTGGACATATGCATCTTGCATTGCTGGAAAGAAGTGTGTAGAGCTAAGAGAGAAGCAGAACTGAAGTAACATTCAGGGTCAGACAAAAAAAAAAAAGAAATACTGAGAGATGAGTGAAAGGAGAAAAGGTGTCCAGAACACTGCTTTTGCTCTCGGTTTACAATAACAACCAATAATTGGTGGATTTCTTCAGCTACATTTTCCACTCTGTATTGATGTATCAGGTGGAAGTATCCAGGCACTGGCAGTGGGGACTGCAAGGTGTCCTCTATGAGAAGAAGCCAGGACTCCTCCATGATGGACAGAGCTGTTTCCACCAGCTTCAGCAGATCTACCACAGGGCACGGCTAAGCCCTGCAGTCAAGGCAGTGGTACCTCTGTGTACACGGACTTACGAAAGGGTAAAGACAGTGCACAACAGCAATGGGACAGGAGTGAGGGAAAATGCAAGAGAAACATCCATGCAGACACCAAGGTGAGAGACAAAGAAAGGTGAGAAGGTGCCGCAGGTGCTGGAGCAACACTCCCTGACAGCCTGTGGAGATGACCATGGTGAAGCAGGTATTTCTCTGCAGCCCTTGGACACAACTGTACCACAGCAGCTATTCCCACAGCAGTCCATGGAAGACCCCATGCTGGAGCAGGTGGATGTTTCCTGAAGGAACCTGTGGAAAACCCATGCTGAATAGGTTTACCCTAAAGGGCTGCAGCGCATGGAGAGGACCCATCCTGGAGCAGAAGAAAAATCATGAAATGTAAGAAGCAGCAGAGAGGAACTGCTATGGACTGACCATAACTCCCATTCTCCTTTGTGCTGGGGCCAGAGGACAACAAAGACTAAAAAATTAGGAAATGAAGTTGGGTCTGGGAAAAAGAGGAGGGTGGGGGAAAGGTCTTTTTGATTTTGTCTTTGTTTCTTGCCATCCTCCTCCGTTTTAATTGGAAATAAATTAATTTTTCCCCAGGTCCAACCTGTTTTGTTTATGACAATAACTGGTGAGCAGTCTTATCTGTCTGTATCAAGCTTTTTTCATCTTGTTTTCTTGCCCTGTCCTGTTCAGGAGTGGAATTGAGTGAGCAGGCTGTGTAGGCACCTGACAGCCAGCCAAAGTCAAGACACCACAATCAGTCCTACAAGTAAGAATTAACATTTCTAGTCTAGAGATCAGGTGCAGAAGAACTGCAATGATGGGCAAACCACAGGTCAAGGAAATGGCTTTCAGTAGACTAGTTTAGTGAACTTGCACCAGCTTCCTTAGAGATCCCAACGTGAAACAACCTTAAGTGCTCTTACACTGACAGGAAAATGCTGACTCAAACTAACCAACAAACAATCCACAGACAATAATGATAAACCAGGTTCGATGCATAAGCCTTGGACATCCTTTTACCTCAGAGCACTGGGATACACTAAAAAAATCTCTTTTCACTCCAGCTGATGGGAATAAACTTTGCAGGTATACGTGGCTTTGTATTCTGAGTACAGCCTGCCAGCTTTCTGCCATCGGATGGTGAAAACTAGGTGAAAACTCTTTTTGAAGGTAAAATGAATTAACCAGAGAGATGATAATAAAATGGTCTCAGAGCTTAGCACTATTGCCTTGACAGTGCCAAAGAACACAAGAATAATATTTTATATTGAAAATGCAGGGTAGTAACTTTTTTAACAAGATATTCCCTGACAGCTGCTCAGGAGCGTTCGCAAAATGCTCCAGATATTTACTGTTTATTTAACCATTGTTCAAGCCTGAAATCTGTAATCTCTTTTGGAACCAGTGCCAGTCTCAGCATGTCAAAGGCAAGATTTTCTTACTATACTTAAGATGTAGAGAGAAGGCACAAGTGGCATAGCCTGTGAAGTAGTTATTTCTGTTTGTCATGTGATACTGACTGTAGTTCTGGCACTAATATGTCAAAAAGAGCACTTGATTCAGAAATTCCAGTGAAGAGGTGACTAAGAGTGAAAAATTATCTTAAGCACCACCAGCCATTACTGCTGCCGAGGAGGAAGGATATCAGTGGTGGCAGCAGCTGGAAGGAGTGCCTGGTGCCTGGAAGGAACGGCAAAGCTGTGGCTATCTGAATCAATGTCATACACCAAGGATCATAAGCATCTTCACAGATATACATATTCTTTCAACTCAATCCCATAGGCTTTCAGTCTCAGTCCTGCATTCATTTAATTTAAAGTATTATTTCTTTGGATATGTGTAAATAAATTGATACTATATCTCGTGGAAGGAATTCAAAACAGGTCCTGAAGAATCTGTAATGTAAGCAGGGGTAATGTTTGTGCTTTATGGCTTAATTATTAATTTATTTTCCATTTTCTTTTGAAATTGTTCAGTTTCTTCCTTAAATCATCATCATAAAATTGCCTGCCATGATCCTGGTCCCTGTTAATGTATCATGTCTAGAGGTCAGTCATAATAGAGTCAGATCAAGCATGGTCCTTCTGGTATTTCAAAAATAACCTGATAATTTAAAATTTAAAGCATATTGCACAGTCATTTGAATTTCAGATGTTGAGGTCTCAAAAATATTTCATACATTATATCTGCAAAATGCTTTATATCCACTCTATAAGTAAGCACCTCACTGTATACTTTCCTCAGTTGACTGTCCTCCCAGCAACTGAGGCATAACCAGAAAATTTTGCTTAAATTACTAAAATTATCTAGTGTAGTATCTGTAATAACATTCAGTAGTCTATTCAAATGTTTGTCTTCTTATATTTAAAACAGAAAATGTGAATAAAAAGCAGTATGAAAAAGGAGGGCTAAATAAAATTAAGGACTTCTGTGTAATTTGGTCCCCAAAACAAGAACACCTACAGCTGTTTTTGTTTTCTTTGCAAGCAAATGGACACGAACTCAGATGACCCTCTGAGGGTCATTACACTGAGCTTGTAACGCAGAATTTCTTCCCTAGAGAAGAGAGATAACTTTATTAAATCATTGCCTGCAGTTAGCTTTGGAGAAGACCAAGCTTTCAGTTTAAGGGTTTGGAAAATGTTCTCCTGGAAGACTGAGAAAGGAAATGAGGGAAAAACAAAGGGTATTCTGAATTAAGTCAGTCTATTCTCCCAGCCCTTCTGGCTATAGTGATGACAAAGCCTCCCCCTAAGGAATAAGCTGTACCAGCTGGCAATGTTTTGAAACAAATACCTAAAATAAGAATCAGAAATAGAATTTGGCAGTTCAAGAATGCATCTGTTCTGTTAATGATACTTTCATATCAGTATTTTTGGGTCACAGATGAAGCAATAAGAAAATGAAAGTGGTTTTACATCAGACTAATTTTTCTCACACTAATTTCAAGCTGAGGCACGCTTTTTTATCCATTGGTGAATCTCTTCAAAGAATATCTTTGCTCAGGTCTGCTAAATAAGTCCTGGAAAGGCGTACTTGGACCGGTTTGTGCACTTGACCAGTTACCAACTTCTCCACAACAGATTGCAACGCAGATTGCCTTGCCTTGAGTTTATGTACCCAGGACAAAGCTTCATTAATTAAGGCAGCTGTGAGGAGAAGAGGCTTTTCTCAAAAAAGAGAAATCTGATGTTTGCTAGCACCTGCAGTGCACTGGGTGACAGTCCCTGTCTGAGAGCATATGAGAGTGGATATGGGTAGGAGAAGCCACACTCTCCAAAATGCACAGACCTCTGCAGCAAAGCATGGCAGCTACTGGCAGGTAGACAGCCATTTACGGCATAGGTGACACAGAGCAAAGGAGTTGTCAGCAAATGTAACCTTGAGAGAAAGAAAAGTCAGAGAAACTAACTGCTTCATTTTAGTTGTGCTGTCTCCAACAGTAGAAATAGTGTCATACTTATCAAGAGAAAAATGTCAACCACTACTGCAGCCAAGATACTGTTGCTTGCAAGAAGTTCCTTGGCACAATAATCAAGAAATAAGAAATGAGAAAGAACTGAAGACCAAATATTAGGAACAAAATTTAAAACAGTATGTAACTGGTGAAAGAGGAATTTAATTCAAGTCTAGCAATCTGTGAATAACGTGAAGTACACTCTGATTTTTGAAATGTTTGGCTTTTGAAGGATATTCTAATATCTGTTGTAGCCTGCATTTACTAGAATCCCTTTTATCCATCAACACTAGAAACATTATCTTCTATACCTTTTGTCATGAATTTTTTTTTGTCATGACTTTTCTCAACCAGTTGCAAGATGAAACCCTAGTATTGCTGTCCTAGACTAGTTACCTCAGGGTATTTTCTTGAATGACAATACTCAAATTTATTACAATAATATTAGCTAGAGGGAAGGTACTCTGATTAAGTCATAAACACATTGAAAAGTAGGGAAGACATATTTTGAAGAGGAAACATTCTTATAACAAGGGTAGGAACTCCCTCATGCTTTCCTCTATGAAAGCCTAGGTTGGCCAGATTAATAGTAGTATCTGAACCTCATTACAGGAAAACCTGCAAAACATGTCATCCCACTCTCACCACTGTAGGTGAAAGACCCCAAGAAATAGGAATTTGTGCTGTCAGTACACAGACACACAAAACTAAGTCTCTACAGCTGGGAAAAAAAAATGTTCTTTAAAGGAATTAGTACATTAAATAAAGGGACAAAATCATTATTAGCTGAAAATACAGACCAGAATGCATCCAGCTTCTATTTCTGAGAAGGAGGTTAGGAAAGAGGAAATAAGCAACAAGCTGATGAAATTCCAGAGATAGAAGAAAACAACTGTGATTCAAAATGGTTAATCCTTGCAAGAAAGACATTAAAGGTAGAAAAATCATCCCTTCAATAAACAGAGCAGTGAATTAATTAGTTTTACTGCTTAGTGGTGTAGAGTGATGTCTGCATGTTTTTTTATGGGATTTTGGCACCTGTTTGAAACACAGGGGTTTTCTAGTAAGATCATTCTAACTCTCGGTTTTTGACTCTTCTTTTTACCAAAGAGATACAGCAAGGGCAGTGGATTTACTCTGTGGAACATAACAGCCAGTACACTAGCTTCTTTAAGGAATACTAGCATCCTTTCAGGGGACAACTGCTGTAGCAAAGTGTAATGGTGAGAGTAAATAACAGATACTTGAAATACACTTTCAAATATATGCTTCCAGGGGAGTAAATTAGCTGCAATATGTGGGAGGCAGTACCCACACTTCAGCCAGCATTGCTACCTCTCCACTCCCTGGCCACATCTTGCTGTCTACATTTCAAATATATGTGTACATGTTCAAGATTCAGATGTGTGTCCTCATTTGCCTTAAAATAAACTCATGTGTTATCTTTGGCTTGTTTTATAGACCATTTGACAAGTTACCAAAACCACAATTACCACAATCCTACCCACCCCCAAGGCTGAGCAGGCAGCAGCAAACATCAGGGAGGAGAAGTGCAAGTAGATCCTTTCTATAAGATACGAGGAAATGATAAATTGACAACTCATCAGGGCAAGAGAAACAACTGACAAGGACTTCATGTCTTTCATGCTGATTCACAGCTAGGTCAAGTCTGTCCCTAGTTTTGCAGCCCATGACCTTTGGATCTGTATACAGATGCCTGTTGCTCAGTACCCTTTTGTTCTTGGAAAAATGTCTTTCCCAACTATAGTTCTCAGCTGGTTGCACAAGTTTCCTATAAAAGAATTGAGCTATTACACCAGTGTGGCTTTAGGTCCCTTAGAAAGGTCACAAGTGTCTGTGCTGCTGCAGGGAGGAACTGGAAGAGCCAGAGGAACACACACCCATGCAGATTCTGGTCTAAGCAGAGGTTCTCAAGGGAGCATGTTACAGAGGGCACTCCTCTTACCACATCTAAAGGGAGTGAGCTCTACCTAGCCTGAAAACAGCTGAAAAGAAACAGTGGGTGAGTCTGACGTTTCACTAATCATCTCAGAACTTTGTCTCCACAAAACTGACTGAGTTTTTAAACCACGTATTCTTGGCTGGCAGCAGTTTGTGCATATTTGTGATGTGGGACGAAGTTCCACAGAGCTGTTTTCAGATGTGGACAAAATAGGAAGATTAACAGTAGCCACCTAAAATATTTGATCAGGAAGTTCAGATGTGTTTGATGAGACGTTAGCACTTAAATCACCAATATGTATCACTTGTCAGATTAATAAAGAAAATGATAGACAGATAGATAGATTAGATAGATTAGATAGATAGATAGATAGATAGATAGATAGATAGATAGATAGATAGATAGATAGATAGATAGATAGATAGATAGATAATGCTACATCATTATTATGCTATTTTGCCCCTTCAGAAGCAAAGTTAGCCACTCAGTAAAGCAGTACAAAAGCCTCAGAGATAGAAGCTGAAAAGTAAGAAAAAATACTTTTTTGGGAAGGACAAACAAACAGCCCAAGTAACGAGGTCAGTATGATCAAAGCACAAGGGTAATGATTATTTCCCACTAACAAATGGACATCAAGGGATAGTGGCTTATAGGGGAGATAAGAACTTCATATCCTTGTCTTTAGTACACAATGGAACAGAAACAAAACACAGAAATAGTATTGTCATCTATAGCACTGATGAGGTGATGAGGTTCAAATCCTTAATGATGAAGGAAAACCTCTAAAAAGTCTAAAGAATTACTGATTCAAATATTGGAAGAGAAGAAGAATACTGAATTATAGAGTCAGAATCTTCTTGCAAGTAACTATAGCCACAGCTTTTAATTACAGAGATTTTGTGAATGTAATAAATTCTTATATTCATGAAAACAGCTTTAATATTGGTGCCAAAGGCAGAATTGCAGTCCAAGGAAAAGTCCAAAAGTTCTCAAAACAGAAGCATAAAGCTATGCCTTATATTTTTCACCTCATTTTGGCACATTATTTTATTTGTCAGAATGTAAGGGCCTTGCTGCTTCTATTAATCTCTTTTACAAATGGGAGCTTCACAAGCTCTTACTGTGGCCATTGGTTTTGAAAGCATTAGCATTTAGCACTTCAAGGTAAGCACAGCATAGTTTTATATACTCAGCCATGACAGTACTTGATTAAAAGACAATGAAATTACTACTGAAAGAAATTTCTAGCTTATTTTGCAGACAAGTCATTATTTTGCCTGACCTCTGAAAGCTCCACTGATCAAAAATTTGTATCTCTTACAGAGGAAAAATCAAACAATTACAGTAATTAACCAAGGAACAATAATGGAATCTCCATTAAAGGGGGTAATGTATTCCCTTCTAAAAGACACATCTGAATCTGACATATTAACAGATGTGTCACAGTGGCAAGAGATGAAGTATTTTTCTTTCTCTTTCATTGAAAGATTTATCACATCTACTTAAATCAAAGGCTATCCGAAAACAATAAGTTCTCCATTTCCTTTTTGCCATGTTGATTAAAGTAAAAAGCTATTTCTCTACCTAGTCAAGTCAGATTGAATCTAAGTGCTTACACCATCATTATCATCATGGCAGATATATTCATAGTGTTCTTCATTGCTTTCCCAGCCACTGTAACTCCTGTTCTGACAAATAGTGTAATAAAAATTTAAATTGTTCAAAAAGAACTTCATAGATGAATTTTCTTGTGTATTAATTTACTTTTCACCCGTATTATTAAAATAGTGTTCTTCAAGGAAACTACTTTTCTTGCAAAAATCCTCTATTGATTTCATTTGTAAAAGACTGCAGTAAAACTGAAATATTTCGAACAGAAACAGTTCAAAATCAGTACTTCTTTTTCAGGAAGTAGAAAGTTATAAATATTATTTAAGATGATAAATGGAACAGGGAAAGGACGTTTTGATAATGTGAAGGTAGATATCATGGGGACAAAGGTTGGTAACCACAGTCCTCTCCATCTCTAGTAGTTGAGTAACTAAAGGTTTTGAAAGAGAGTAGAAAAAGCAAACCTAACACTGCAGCCAAAAAAAAAAGTGACTAAATTGCAGAAACCAGAGTGAATAGTTACTAATTAGTCTCTTACTCAGCCAGAGATAAATATCTGTATTTCAGGGAGATATGTTTCGGCTTCTTTTATTATTATTATAATTACAGTGAGTAATTGAGAATTCACAGACTGAGTGCATTTGTAGGCAATAGAATAAATACATGCAGTGAGATCCAGAGACATGATAGCAAAAGAAAAACAGTAAGCAGGCAGTTGAGAATATCATGTACTTCACTGGAAGAATACGTGAGAGAATATGTGTCATGGTACTTTGCTGCGGGCTGGTGATCAGCTTTCTCATTAGATTTGGTGGTTTTAGGCACAACAACATAAAGATAATGTATTGTGCTTTTAAGTCTGTTTACATTCGCATTTCTTCCCACTACTAATTGTCTCTTTAAGATCAATTCTTTTGGCACAAGTGGGATTTCCGTGGCCAGGCCTATGCTCCCACTCAGCAATCGCTCCAGCTTTGATGCTTGAAGTCAGTCTTGAGTCACTGGGAAGCGACATTTAAAGACCTGGCAACTCCAAACCAAGGAGACACTGCTTCCCAACCAGTGCCTATTCCACTGTCTCTTACCTGTATGTTGCTAGTGGGACTTATCCCAGCTGGTGCTGCAAAGGTAAAACCAAACTTCCTTTCCTTCCCAACAACAGGAGACAGGGAAATGTTTCCTGCTGATATGGGTCCTTTCCCTGTGGACAGACTTGTCAGTGCAGTGTATCTCCCTAATACACCAAGAGTATTTCCATATGAGTCTGTCCTTTCTTGCATTCACATAAAGCCAAGCTCAGAGTACAGTATCTTAATCCATTGTGATCTTCACTTGCTGGTTTGAATCTTCTAGACTACAGGGGATAAGCTTGAAGTGTCCTCTAGATCATAAAGAACTCACATCGCTGTCTATGCAGTAGACACACGTGCCCACGTGCACTCATAAATGGCATGACATTGGCCGTAGACGCATGTCCAGTTGTTCTGCTTTACTATACTCCAATTGTAGCTGGTTTTAGGTAGTACTCCAGCACAGAATTCCTTGCTTACAACACCTGGTCCACACTGGGGAAAAGTTACACCACTCTTTCAATCCACAACAGTAGGGAATAAAAGAGTAGAGAAGGAAGGAAGGAAGGAGAGATACTAGTACTTAGGAAGGTTGGTTTCATTTTCAAGAAAAGATCTAAAACTGTGGCATTCACAAGGGGAGAACAAGCACAGTAATCCAAATTCAGATTGGCTAGAGTCAGAGCTGTGCTGCCAGTAGCCTGACAGGAGCTGTGCACAAACACATGAAACTATTTGGCTCAAGGAGTCAAACAAGACCGGGAGAACCTAGGAAAAAAAACTCCAGTTTGCTCCATGTAGAAGAAACAATGAGATATGAAAGAAACCTGAAGCTGACAAAGGGAAGTTGGTACCAAAAGCCATTGCCCTGCAGTTCAGCGGTGATACAAATAAGAATGATTAAGGGAACTGCGTCCTGAAAGAGCACCAAGATCCAACATGCTTAGCAGTAAAGTAGCCAGGAGAGACTTGAACTATTTTTTTGTGATGAGCTAATAACCTTTACATTCATCTAGTCTCCCTCAATTGTAAATAGGTTTCACAAAAGAAAAAAGCCACTTTAGCAAAAATAACCATTGTAAAGAGCTGTGATAAAGAATGTGGCAAAGACAGCATGGGTTGCAAAAGAGAAGTGGAAAAATAAGTCAGTCTGTCTGCATATGCTAGAATGCTAGCAGCTGCTCTGTGAGACAGAGATTTCTCAATAACTTAGTTTTTAAGATATAAAAAGTTCTGAAGTGTTAAATATATAACCTTCATTGACCTTGTCATAACAGGACAATGAAAAGGAGAGAAGCTGAAAAAAAGGGGTCTAGTTCATTTATGATGGCACCTCTACCTTCCATGAATGCTGTCATCCTGGTCAACTCATTATTTTCTCTACCTCTCCCTGAACTTCTTGAATCAACTTTGACAACTTCACCTTTCATCACAGAGCTTTCTGTCACTTGGATTGCTCAAGCAGATTAAAACTGCTTGAGGGAAATTTCCTCCTTTTCTTTCAGCTTTTGCAAGAATGCAAAGTCGGAATGAACTCCAGTGTCACACCTTCAAAATAACATGGGTCACTTGCGAGCTGTGAAGTGCCTCTGTCACTGTTTTAGTGATGTTGCAGTGAAGTTGTATTCACCTTTTTATCTACTTAGTTCTGGAACTGTATAATCCCCTTACCTCCAACTGCACAACAAAGGCTTCGAGGAGAACAGAAACTCTTCTTTTGACTCAGAATGCCACAAAGGGCCAGAGAATTTGGCAGAGTTTTGCAGAGATGTACTCTCGGCACCCTGCAATATTTAGACTTGCAGTAGCATAATTTGCCTTAGGAAATTATTCTTCCACAGACTTTTGCTTGGAATAAAGACCTGTGCTGGTTATGTATAAGTCAGTCCTGTTCTGTTCTAAGCAGTCAGTTGTGTGGGTGAACCCCCGGTGGCAGCTCAGCCCCACACAACCGCTTGCTAATGTTAAAATAGACCTATAAATGGGTAGAAATAAGATTGGCACATCCTTTTGGATGAAGTGAGGTTAAAACCTCCAGATTTTTGGAGGTTTATATTTTTGTGCTTACTGTTTCTCTATACAAAGATATATTGTTGCAAATAGAAGTTTTCTTGAGAATGCAATAGACAGTAGAGAGCAAAAATGCTTTTTTCTTTCTATGGAATATGCTTGCTCACTTCTGCTCTACAGAGACAACACTTAAGTGAATTTGCACAAAACCTCACTAAGTGAAAGTGGAGGAGCAGGATGTGTATTCCTGTGTTTACTCCCGGTACTGTATCTCACTTTCAGCTGGGAGATTGGAACAGTCAAGGACCTATACTTCCTCATTTGTCAAATGGAAGAAGCTGTAGTTTCTGAGGCAAGACACTCAAAAGCTCATACAGAAGAGAAATAAAGGGTATCATCTTTCTCCCGTGACCCTTAAGAGAATTGACGTTAATAGAGTTCAACCAATCTAGCAGGATCACCACTGGAACAAAGTGTATTCTTGCAAATTCAGGTTAAGATACATTGGCGGAAGTCCATCACAGCAGATATTCGCACAGCTGTCTAAAGTATTACCATATTCCACTGCAGCCACATTCCTTCCCAAAGTTGCCATTTGTGGCAAATTAGCTATATTACATCCTCTTGAGAGTTATTTAACAGGTATTAGCTACTCACTGAAGCAGAATTATTCAAAAGAAACAGATGGGTTTCGTGTTTTGACTCTGTTTCTGGTCTTTAAAGAAAGATTGATCTTTATTGCGAAATCCACCTCTCCAGAAAAATCTTCTAGTTCCCACCTTTGTAGCAACAGAGCAGTGAAATATCAGGTGACACAATCATTCAACTAATGTAAAAGGAGATAGCAAAATGATAGGCTTAAATACATAAAAGTATTTTAAATCCAGGCATTTACATCCAAAAAGCTTTGGCATCATTTAAAAATTAAATCTTAACTGTCTTGTCATTGATTTTTCTAAGAAAAAGAAAACACAAGACTATCCTCCTTCAGTGGTAACATCTTTTAAAATGCATTTCCAAAGAAACAGAACTTGATCATTTGTTCTCCTACAGAAGAGATTAATTAGATGAATGCAGAGAATCCCTCCTGTATCTTCAGAAGGTTCACTTGTGTAACTTTCAGGGTATAAGACAGTTACTGGATGGAAATATTTTATTCTTGATAATTACAGAAGAAAATAACTAAACATGGAAGATGTGAGTCTCTGACATTTTGCATCAATTCAATTGGTTATTGAAAATCCATTTGGTTATGGAAAATCCAGAGTTGAAGTCTGCAAGAAGAAGAGATCCACAGTGTTTTTTCCTTTTGGCAACCACTGCTTGGATGTTTCTGTGAAGTTATGAGGTAAATAGAGATTTTTAGTTATGAAAGTGTTTATCAAAACTTGAGTTACAGCACTATAATTTCAACTCATGAAGAAGCGAGTTGCTACACGAGACCAAATCATTTGCCAAGCTACAGATGAAACAATTTTGGGTCTTGCAGAGCTTGTAA
Organism: Myiotriccus ornatus; assembly: GCA_036023395.1. Classification (NCBI taxonomy): domain Eukaryota; kingdom Metazoa; phylum Chordata; class Aves; order Passeriformes; family Tyrannidae; genus Myiotriccus; species Myiotriccus ornatus. Next base: position 98,303,772 of record JAYRBT010000082.1, read on the forward strand.
AAGAACAAATACTTCATTCAGAGAACGTAACAGGAACTTTTAGCCCCCTCAAAATTTTAACTTTTATTTAAAGGAAACAAAACAAACAAACAAATAAAACCACACCCTCCTTCAAATGGAAAAAAAAAAAGTTATTTTCCCTTCTTTTAATTTTTTAAATTTTTTTTCTTCCCCAATAAAATTTCATGAAAAAACAGCCCAAAAATCATCAGGAAGAAATGGGAAGAAATACCTTCTTCCATTTTAAAAAATAGTGAACCTTCCTGAAAGAATATTTGAAGCAAAAAGTATGATGGAAAATATACTAAACTATCACCTTTTACCCTTTTTTAATAAAGGTTTTTGTTTTTCCGACTCTGTCCTATACTGCTAAAGCCAAAACATTCTGTGAAAGTGCATTAGATTCAATCACTTTTGTATGGGAATGTTTCTGAAGGTAAGGGGTCCATGCCCACTTCAGAATCCCAGGCAGAGCCTGAGATCTAAATCTGAAACCTTGACACAGTCACATTTCATTAAAAGTGGGCTACAAAGCACAATAAATATCAGACCTTAAAAATCTCACAAAAGCGTATTTGTCCTGTAGATATTCATTCAGCTGTGGTTTGAATGGAAGACATGCCACCTGGAGTGCTGCATCCAGCTCTGGGATCCCCATCATAAGAAGGATGTGGACCTGCTGGAGCAAGTCCATAGGAGACCATGAAGATATTTAAGAGGGTTGGAGCACCACTCCTATGAAAACAGGCTGAGACATTTGAGGTTGTTCAGCCTGGGGAGAAACCTAATAGCAGCTTTCCAGTACTTAAAAAGAGACTACAGAAAAAGTGGGCAGGGACTTTCTATGAGGGCACACAGTGGCAGGACAGGAATGGTTTTAAACCATTAGATTTAGGTTTAGTTTAGATATTGGGAAGAACTTCTTTACTCTGAGGATGGCGAGGCAGTGGAACAAGTTTTCCAGAGAAGCTGTGGATGCCCCAGCCCTGGCAGTGTTCAAGGCCAGGTGGATAGAGCTTTAAGCAACATGATCTAGCGGAAGGTGTCACTACCTATCACAAGAGAGTTGGAACTAGAGGATCTTGAAAATCCCTTCCAATCTATACCATTTTGTAATTCTATGATCCTGCTCCAATGGGGAATACACCAATGATCCAGGCCACAGACCAATGCTGCATGTTGGGTTGAAAATCCTTCAGAGTAAATCAGGAAATAGAAGCAGCTATTTCTTGGGAATTTTACCCTTTTTTTATCAGATCCATTCTGCCTACACTACTTTTGAAGCAACTGCAATTGACTCAAAGGACTTCAGGAGCAATCTGAGCTCAGAAAATACGAAGAGCAGCTTAAGTACATTATCAGAAAAAAAAAAAAACATGGTGTATGACCAGTTTCCAGGCCAATTAGACAGTTGCCAGTGGATGGATAAAGGGTGCCACGGGGGAAAGTGTTCAGCTTAATGCCCTTGAGCTCTTGCTTGGTTTTAAGTGAGCAAAATTACTTCTCACAAAGTCTCACACTAAGGAGGAGGACAACACTTCCCATTCCCTTCTCCCCTACATGAGGGAAATGCATGACTACTGGATGACTGGAAGAATAAATAAAATTCAGTCATAGGGTTTTTTTGTCTTCTTGCAGTTGTGCAGGTGCCTTTATTCCCCCTGTGGCCAGGCTGCAACTTTCAATACAAGTAACAAAGGAGAAAAATCCTGCTTTATATGCTACTAGCCCACAAGTTGTGGAACTGAAATAAGTAGAATAATGTGTGCAAGGGGACGTATGTGAAAGTTGCTTCAGCATGACTCAAATAGTCTGCCTCTTCAGCTCTCCCTTCATTTTAAAAGCCCATTGTACTCCCAGGAAGTTGGAGAATACTAAGAGTGAGTATTTCAAGATATTTTATGTCTAATCTCATTCTACAGCTGAGACTGTCTTTGAGAAATTCCTACCCTGTATTTATTGCACTTCCACTCCCTTTTAGTTTGAGAGAAAAAAGGCTGAGGCGTAATGGGTATTTTTTATTCATTCTCTTTTAAGTCCATTAGGATAAATAAAATCTAGGTCAGGATGATTCAACACTATAGTAAGAATTTTAAAGAAACAGTCATACAAAGGAAAATATCTCCAGAGTACCAGTAATGACTGCCTTTTATTCTGTCACCTTATTATAGGTTATTCATAGGTTATATAATGATGCATGTAAAATGAAGATCAGCCTAATACCATTAATATAACTTGCAATTAATCCATTTCTTTAAAGTTCTCCCTGTTTTCATCTTGCCCTGATGGAAAAAAAAAAAAAGACCCATCAGATGACATCTGAAATATGTGTCTTCCTTCTGAATATTCTGCCTGCTGCATAAAGGTTCATGATGCTTATTTATACATTTGCCAATTAACATCTTAATCACAGTCTTTGTATCACACAATCCCACACTGCTCCTCCCTATGCCAATACCACAAGTCAAGGAGATAGTAACTCCTAGTGACTCTGTAACCCCTGCCCTGCAGACAGAAAATCTGGCAAACCTAAATAAGTTTTAAAAGGACCTATTAAAAAAGAAAATCTAAGTAAACAGGAAGCACTAGAAAATAAAGGCACCTGTTTGAAAATAAGTCTTAAACCGCTAGATTATGGGGCTACTAAAATGATATCCAGACATTACAGATGTTAATATGAAACAGGAATTTCTGCCCAAAGATAAATTTTAAACATACTCTTGAAAGCTTCAGAACAGCTCTAGAACCCATAATTGAATACTTACTTCTAAATTTTTCCCAAAGAAAGTCTTTCAGCTCAATCAGTAATTATGTTTTCATTTATCTTTTACAATTTCATTTACACAGGTTTTCATCCTGATGGTTGAATCGATGTCTAAGATGACATCCTTTCACTTGTGGGAATTTAAACATGAACACTGGCAGACATGAATTTGAGGTGATATTTATTATTCCCTTGCATTTTGCCTCCTCCAACATTTGTAATTCCTTGATACCTCCTTTTAAACTTTTGGAAGCAAGAAAAATACACAAACAGCCAAAACTATGGATGATTAGAGATGCAGTAACCATAATCAATGCAAAACTAAATAAGGTTAATCATAGTTGATTCAAATAAGGTTAAAATTTCCAGGAAATTAAATGATGAATTAAATGGGTCATGTCACTGATAGATCTGGATAAATTAATTTTAACATAAATTATTCCAAGGTCTTAATTATTCTTTCTGTTTGTTTGGGATTTTTTATCAGTTAATTATTCCATCAGTGTTTCTCAGATCAAGCAGAATTTTGTATAAAGCTACTTCACACGTCGGGCTGTGTACTTGTACTGTGATTTCTGACTCAATTTTTGTGTTAAATTTCATACATTTCTGATGCTCTGGTCTTAACCTGAACTGATGAAAACTCCTAGCATGTCCCTTCACATTTATAAATGTAGGAAGATTTCTTTTGGACCAAATGAATTTATCCCTTAAGAAGAACAGAGTTATCAGTGTTCAGAAGATTTCTTGGGAAAGAGACCTGAATATTTGCTAACTTATCATTAAACTTATTTCAAAATTTTAAGACCAGAATGGATTAACACAATCCAACAACCTCATTTTCATAATAAAGACCATAAAAATATCATCCTGTGATTTCTGCACTGAGATGATTGGTGTGGTAATTCCTCACTATTAGCAGCTCAGTTTCAGCAAGTTTTCCCCACAGCTGTTTTTACAGCCTCTCGATTTATTATTTTAGTACAGTAGTGTCATCAGACACCAAAAGTCACGTTTCCACCTCTGTGGAAAAAATTACTCCATTGGTAGTGCATACATAATCCTTTGACTTCTGTTTTCTTGCTTCATTCTAGCTCTAAAATGAAACATGAACACCGTATGAAGCAGCAGCAGAGATTGATGACACTTTGCAAAAACAAATTACATGATGAGTCATCTAATTTCTTTAGGCATTTGAATTTGTCAAGTAGAGAACACAAAGACATTGATTCAGCTAAGCAATTTACTCAGGGTTCATCTCCCTCTTGCACTGGGCCTCAGTGCAGAGATCTTTAAAGGAGCTCTAAGCCAGCTGGTGCCAAGACTGTGGGAAGTATAACAGGCACTGACACTGCTGTCAGAAGCTGGCTGTTACACTTAGCCCAAAGACAACACCATATTTTAGATGGCTAGATTGCCTGGGACCTCAAGTCAGTCCTTGTGCCATATTTTCCTGTGTTCTGCAGGAATATCAGGTCTACTAGTGGGATCTCTAGCACAGCTCCCTTATTCTAGAGTCATTAGCTTGAAATGGAGACTAAATCAAGAATGCTGCCATGAGGCTAATGAACAGCAGGTGCCAGTTAACTAGAGATCTTTTCAAAGGAAAACCTGCAAATTGAAAAAGATGCCCTCAAACCATATTACTGCAGAGAGACTAAGGGGATTTTAAACCAGATGGCTGCATATAAGGTGAGCAATCAAAGACATCAGCCTTAGAAAAACTGAAATATTTTAAAAAACTTTATTTTTGTTTTATTTGCTTTCATCCATCACTGCTTTTCTTTTTCCTGCAGGATGAATCCATTTTAAATTTAGTCTGTTTCTGCAGTGCAGAGGAAAGTGTTCCTGTAGGAGGCACAAGCAGTGCTTATCACTAACTTCTATTAAAGTACATGGTTACTTGAGGAAGTTCTCAGTTGAGCTGCGACACTACTAGACTGGAGCAGTAGATTGGTGAAGCACTAAAACTGGAAAGAAAACCATTACAACGGCCTTTTCTGCAACACAAGCTATACAACAGTGGTAGAGGCTCACTGACAGCTAACCAGCAATAGGCCTAATGCCCCCAACAAACTGGGAGTCAAATGTGCCTTAGTAGAGAAAAGATTTTTAAGTGATTCCTACCCTATACAAGAAAAATAATTGCTGTAGAATAAAAATCGCTTCCACTGGGATTTTTTTCTCAGGTTGTAGCAAAATATTAGCTTAAAACTGTGGATGTTGTTAACAAATCTCTACCTAATTTCCATATATTTTCCCATTTCAAGAGCAAGAAATGGCATTTCATATTCTAACTCCCCCTTTTTTTTACAGAAAATTTTCAAATTCTCCCAGAAAACAGCAGGGAGAATTTGACACAAGGTTCTGCCTTTGCCTCGTTTGTGGTTTTGCCAAGGTATTTGCATTACAAATAATGGTTTTGGAAAACCATCATCCTTTCTAAATCCTTGAAATACAGTCTGAGCATGCCTCCTTCTGGAACTACTCAGCCCCACACTACAGGCCAAAACTGAAAGAAAGTGGATGTAAACATTCAAAACACAGTATCTGTTAGGAATTCCAGTGGCAAAATTATTAAGTTTAAGAATCAATAGTTTGTCAAGTTGAACTACGCTGGTCACTTCAAGCTAGAGGTTCTGCCTCTGCCTTACAAAGTCTCCCTATTTGAAATGTATTTTAGATGAAAGCAGATATTACATTGAAAGTACACAAACAGTGAACATCCATAGGAAAATGCAGAAACCCCTCAAGTAAAACTTTTAAGGTGTGCTTCCCCTGTGGCCTGGCTCATTAGGAAAGGAATGCCAGTCTAACGAAACCTTCCCTTATGTAAGACCTAAGACAACTGCTAACATCCAAGTCAGTATCAAGGAATATGACAGCCTTAAGCCTTGAAATCCTATCAACTGTGACTGTTTCAGCTAATTAATAAAGTAAATGAGTTGTATTTGATTTGTTTTCTAAGGACAGTCCCAATCAGTAAGAGCATTTCAGAGGACTAAGGATGCATTAAGAGGCATTACTAGCGTGCAGAGTGCTCCCAGTTTTAAAAAGCCTCCAGACGCTTTCTCGGCCAGCAAGTCACAGAGTCCTGCTCCCAATCCTTAATATATATTTTAGCAATGTATTTATTTATTTATTCAAGCTTCAGAGATCATAGCTGCTGCTTCAGAGTTTTTCACATTGCAAAGAGATTACAGACCTGTTACAAAGATACCACTCAGAGGCGACATGCCATAGCTGAGAAACGAGGAGAAAAATAAAGAGTGAAGTGCTACTTAACTGCAAAGGTATGAAATCAGTATTTTAGAGCTCTACTTTCAAAAACACCTTGTCTTTAGCTCCCTACCTTTACCCTCAGGACAATGCTATGCTTCTGCAAGCTTTCTTGCAGCAACAGTTTGAGATTTCATTCATTAGTGTTTGCAAAATACTTTGAGGCTTTCAGAAGGGAGATGCTCCTGAATTCTAAATATCTGTTTAATTAGCTTTGATCAGAAGTTATTTTACCCAGTCAAGCTGAAAGACCAAAAATATAACTGAAAAATAAACTGCAGAACAAAAAAAAACAAAAAATCAATCTGGAGATGGTTTAATGCCTTCCCATTTCTCTATGGAGAAGGCTTAGTATATCTCTTCTGAAGTGCATGACTGCCAGGGCCCCATGGACACCCCCTTCTAGGGCTGGAATGTGTATGAGGAGGAGCTGCTGCAGGCAGTGGTGACTTAGGACAAAGTCTGGGAGCTGCCTCTTCAAGGCCTTTTCTTTATCAGCTCTGTTAATTCACCACAGATTTCCTTCATTATTGTTAGCCGTATTCATGTCATTAGATGCTTTTATTTTTTTCACAGCACTAACAACACTGGCACTTCACTGGCCATTATTTATTCAGCAAAGTTTTAAAGGATGCGTAATTCCAGGTGCCCAGTCTCCCTGCATCTTCACTCTGGTTCTTTCCTGAGAATTAAACCTTTCATTATTCAGCCCAGTTATTTATTATCCTCTTTATAAATTCAGTACAGTCTTCTAACTGACATTTTCAACAAAAGGTCATCTGAAATACACACAGTGTTCCTTGCATTGCCTGCCTTCCCCTCTAAAGGTCCACCAGAGCTAATGTTGAATTTGTCATCTATTTACTCATTACATTGTGCAACAGGCCTTTGATCCCCCGCTTGTCTGTATGCCAGGGCTGTCTCCCATGAGGTAGCTCTAGGGTGGCTTTCCTCTTTTCCATTCCCTCCTAATTAAGCTGGACATATTTTCAATATCCCCCACTCGAAATAAGAGTCCAGTCTATTGCTTAAAATGCCACAGCTAGGCTCGTTTATTAATCGCACATGACTGAAGCATCAGGCATGTGGCCAACAAAACAAAGTAGCTGCATGAGGAGCTGGGAGCCCGAATTCACCTGTCCCTTGTTGTACCTAAAGTCCTTGCACATTCCAGTTTTCTGGAAGCTGAGAACCTCTGCTTTGGGCAAGAGACTGTAGATGCCATCTTGTACATTATAGTTCAGTCAAAATTAGCCAAAAAGATCCTACTCCATTTGTTTCACCAAGGGAAATTTTAGACTTTCTAGAGTGAACTAATCCAGCATGCTACATACCAAATACATGTAAATTTTTAATTCACAAAGTTTTCCTCCAGATTCAGAGTTGTCTGTGCCAATGTCCCTTTTCATAGTGAAAACCTGAA
>JAYRBT010000082.1:98311337-98338833 GCA_036023395.1 Myiotriccus ornatus
AATTTTTAATTCACAAAGTTTTCCTCCAGATTCAGAGTTGTCTGTGCCAATGTCCCTTTTCATAGTGAAAACCTGAATATTTAGGGTTTCACTGTGAGATGAAAAACCTGGATTTCATTCAAGGACTTACCTCCTACCTCTTCAATTTTTATGCACTTTATGCAGGGACATGAACTGTCATTGGAACTGCATTAGAAATTCAAGTGATTCACCTCTTTTCCCTGCCATTTGAAAGGAGGGCTTTTCAAGCACCTGCTTTTCAAACTGTGAGCACCAAGCACGACAGTTAAGCTCAGGAAAAGTCAAAGGTTTAACCTACCTTTTTCAAGTGAGTTAAGCAAGTTCAATATGACCTGATTTTTCAGAGCCCCTCAGTCTGATCACTGGATCCAGAAGGCCCATCTAAGAAAGCTGGTGGGTTCTTGGTCTAAGGAACATAAGAAATAAATGTATTTCTCGACACTCCGATTTAAACTAATGTTTAAATATTGTTATTTACCTTTCTGAAGAGGAAGGAGCTTGAGAGGTACCACACCCCAAATTCCTATTATATGTCTTTGTGGGAAGAAGACATTTGACAAAACACTCCAGTGGAATGGGATTCAGTCATACCTGGAGAGGGTCTTGCACATGGACTTTGACCCAAGTTTCCAGCTCTCACTGACTCTATTCCTCTGAAACTGAATTTGGCACAAGTGTGTCTACCAGGACATTTTTTAATGCAGGCTAGTCCTCACAGTAGGAAAAGGCAATTCATTTTCATCCTTTGTAAGGGTCAGGTGTGAATTTAACAAATATTTAAAATGCTTGTTTGCCAAAGCTTGATCACTTATCTACCACTCCGTGAGTAGAGAGCAGGAATTTCCTCTCCTTGTTATATATCTCTTCATGTTCTCCACATTTGAGAAAGAGCTACTTTTGGTTTCAGTGAAGTATCTTTGAGCTGAGGACAATGTTGGCACTACTAATAATGATATTGCCATAGATTTAAAACTAAATTAAAGTATAGGAATAATTCCTACTATTCTTTGAATGGACAGATTCTCTTGCCTTAAAAACCACCAGAAAAGTGTGAAGCATAAATAATAGTAAGGTCTGTGTAAGGCTCTCCCAGCACTATGAAATGCAGAAGTTCAGGGACTTATGTTCAGACTCAAAACCCATGCAAAGCTTTCCAGAAAGCAATTCAGAGCAAAGATATGACAAAGAAAAGGCATAATACAAAGATAATAGGCATTCCTAAGGTCATATTTTCAGGAAGCAGGCACTAAGTTTTTGCGAAGAATACAAAAAACAATGAAAAAGCTAATTCACAGGCAACTCCATTTATTGCCTCCCAAAACTATGTCCTGTTAAAAACTGGCAAACTAAGGAGAAAAATTAATGTCATTTTCTCTGTGGGTTTATGTTTTGGTTTGTTGCTGTTAATTAAGGCATTAATGCAATGGGGCATTAAAAAAGTTCCTTTTGATGCCTTTGAAAATCATCTGGACCCAGCATACACAGCCCATCGTTCCATTTCTCATCTTGCTTTAATCAAGTGTAAAACCAGCCTAATTGAAAGGATAGGAGTGATGAATCACCATCTGGAGGCAGCTGCACAAATGGTATTCTCAAAGAAATGACGAGCTTCCAGGAGAGGTTTGTATCTGAACTTGGGGTCCCTGATCCTCAGCCACCCAAGAGCATGGCCAGGACACACTACAAGGTCCTTCTAGCCTCACTGGCCAGGCTTTCATCTCATCAGAGGTAGGAAATGAAAGCTGTGTCCAGCAGATGAGTTCTGCTACAGAGCTGGGGCACAGCCAAGGCATGTAATTGCACCTGGAAACACAGAAGCACTCCTAAGCAATGGGGATTTTTGCATATGTTTTATGTGCCCTTACCATTGAAAATTAAAGCCTATTTAGAGAACAGAGAGTATTTGTTCCCATGAGCATCTAGAGATCTTGAAATTTTCCACATGATGGAGCATATTGTACTAACTGAAAGTGTACTGTTACATATTGCCTCAAAAACAAAAAGACAGCATAGTCTGGCACTGTGGAAATGTAGTTTTCATCTAGATCTCAATAATCGTTTGCCTCTCTGCCCCCCCCCCCCCAACCACACACGCCTCTAGCACCCTCTAGCCACCCTCCCCCAGGCCAAAAAGGATATAGTGGATCTAGGAAAAACAACATAACAACAACAAGGTGTGAAGATACCCGTAGAAATTAAATCAGCTAGGATCCTTCTGTGGAAAAAAGAAAGCTTTGTAGAGGAATATAAGAGAGTAGGATAATGAATGGAAGAGGGAAAGTGAATCAAGACTATTTCTTTTTTTTATAACATAAGGACTATAGGGCACTGAAGAAAACTTCCAGGCAGGTATTTTATAAGGGAAAAAAATAATTTTTCCACTCAACCTATCTAATCTTAGAAACAAGATGTTGCAGATTAAAATAAAGAGGTTTAAAAGTGATTAGACAAATTCATATAAAACGCATTAAATGAGAGCTCAGTTATAAAGCTGTAAATATAACCTCCTGCCCAAGTCCCTAAACCATAGCTTTCTGGAAGTTCTACTATCATTCCAGAGGATTACCAGACACATGTCCAGACTTTGCATTATGTCCCTAAAGAGCTGTTCTTTATTTTGATGAAGACTGTACACTCTCAGTATTCAGCAGAGCTAGTCATGCACTTTTAGGGCTTTTTAGGTAAGCAGCTCAAAAAAAACCCGCTGTAGGAATAATGCTTAAGGACCACAAAAATTTAACTAATTTACTAGATCTTTGGTGTGACAGGTGCTAAGGGAACTTCTTGTTCTGTCACACTGATTTGCTATAATTTTCAAAAGCTCAAGATGTAAAAAATACTTGAGGTTTTTTCCTTCTAATTCAGATTTAGACTGTTGCTAGTTTGTTCACAGGTAGAGGAAATATGTGAGAAACACACTGCAGATAGAAAGTAGTGTAACAAATAACTGAATGACAAGGAGGAGGGGGGTTAGAGAAAAAGAAACTGTACATTCTCACATGCATTTCATCTGTTGGTGTCATCTGTGATTGTACCTTACATTTGCTAGTAAGAACTCATGTAGGCATGTATGTAAGTATAAACACACACACACCTCAGATTCTCCTTCTCTGTCCGTATGAAGAACAAGTGGAATCCAAGATACACACAGCTTAGGTTGTAACACATGATAAGATTAGAAAAGGAGAGAGAACATCTCACCTGGAGATAACCTAGCACAGGGACTTGTACAGGCAGCTCCACCACAGCCTGCTTGACTTTCCGTCCCTCATGTGGGGATCCTCATTTCCCATGTTCCCATGTCTTCTTTATCCACTCTGTCTAACAAGAAGGGCACCTTGCTTGCACTCCAACACAGCTGAAGTCTGGGACCATTTATTGCAATTCCTTAACACAGCAGTGGTCACCAGAAGTTGGTCTTCTGTGCAAGAAGCTGATGAGCAACAGAAGAAGGATTTACTGCAAGATAGGGAGGAGAATCCCCAACAAGGCTTTGCGGTAAAACTGAGTCCTTGGAGATTTCAGAGAGCAGACTGTGTGGGGGAGTTTTTTCCCAAAGATTACAAATCTTTTCTGCCTTCTAAAAGTTTGTGTGTACAGGAAATTCCTGTGGTTTCTGCACTTATTTGCTCAGGACTCACAAAAAACACAACTCAAGTCTCCAGACAGACACTCAGAGAAGGTTTTCTAAAAGGAGAAGCCTAAGTGGTGGGAATGAAAGTACAGCCCACTCTCAAAAGGGTTCCACACTGTATTAGTCTGTACCATTGAACACTAGTTGCACACTGGGTGCAGGCCTGTAGGCTGTAGAGCTGAAAGCAATTATCCCTCTAGTCCAGACCCAGAGGCAGTGGGACTCAGCAATTAGAGCCCTTTATGACAGATTTGTGCCCATTTGGGAAGCAGGATCTTAAAGTCCAGGATCATAAACAACTTCTTTGCTCCATTCAGTTATGACTGTTTGTTTTAAAGGAGATGCTAAGGCTCTTGGAAAACTGGTATTTCCAGATACCTTATTGAAGCCTTGGCCCAGAAAAAAAGATTCAGATATTTTCTTTTAATATTCCCGCTGATACTAACCTGCTTAAAATACAGGTGACTTTGGAGAAGTCCCACCTGCAACAGAAGTGAGATCCAAATAATTGCTTATCAAAAACTTTTAAATATAGAAGTTAAAAGCAGTGAAATTTTCTGTTATCAAAGTAACACTGGGCAATACAAATCAGTTTTGGAACTCTGGGACAGATATAGTGTGATTTGATGGTTTTTTTCCAATTACTAAAGCTAAGTCATAAATGGCTGGCTATATAAGCAAGAATAGTGTTGTTAATTGCAGGGACATGGCGCAATGATAGCCTAACAACTAATTTTTTCATGACTGTCCTTTGACAGCAAATTTTCTACTTACGCAACATTGCTTGTCCCAGTCTATCAGAATATTTAGAGTTTTCTAGGGCGCGCTAAACGTTCCTTTTATTCTGCAGCTAAACAGGAGAAAGAAACATATTAAAGCATGTCATGGTCTTCCAGAGACATGTGTTTTGTATGCATTCCTATAGTTGAAACAGCCTTTTTTGCAGGAACTGCTCTAGTCTGTTCTTGCGAATACTTTCTTTTCACCCCTAGAAACTGTTTCAGCACCCCACCCCTAAGGCTTATAATGAAGATGTGATGCTGACACCCAGAGGAACATAGGTATGAATGTAAATACATTGTATTAGTCTGTAACTCTCGTTCAGAATGTGTTTCTTTGTAAGACATCCGTTTAAATTGAGCCATGGTAGTCTGTAATGCAATATTCCCTCTGTGAATAATCTATAAGGTAGCAGACATGTTACAATGAATAACCAGTAACAGTGGGTTTTCCAACAATCCAGTTTAATAGTTTCTTCATATGTCTGTGTTTATACATCAAACAAACTCCAAACAAACAAAACAAAAAATTTAATATACAATTCAAGAAGGCATCCAAAGCTATTACAGTTTTGGCTTCCCCTTTGTTGTTTTACAATTATGTACAAAACTGTTTTATTTGCACTACCTGGTGAAGATTTAATGATTTATTTACATCAGCTAGTGCCTTTCACTATGCAATGGAACTGTCTCCTTTTGCCATTTACATTCCTAGTTGCAAGAGCCCACATTTAGGTGCAATTTATGGATAGGGTTAAGAGACGGACTTAAACAGGGCAAAATTCTCACTACTGACCACAAACATATCTCTGAAATCCCATTTTCTTATACACCTGAAGGAAGATTCCAGAACCTAGTGCACTGATACAACCATTACATCAGTCAGCATAATAAGATATCTCCACTGAGAATAACACTCTCATTCATGTTAGACTGAGAAAAGTGTGAGCTGGAGAAATAATATCTTTTAAGGTGCAGCAGACAAAATGTATAACTATAGTGCTAAAGGTACACCTTACTTCTCATGTCACAGACCTCCAAAGGAAATGAAAACACAAGTATTCTACCTTTTTAAATGTTTTGAGGAGAATATATTACGTTTTTTCTTACACAAGATATAAAATTAGGAGGGAAAATTATCACTTTATCATAATATGCGAACTGTTTCATAGAAACACCAAATAACTTGGGTTGGAAGGGATCTATGGAGGTAATCTGTTTCTAATCGTTCAAAGCAGGGCAAACTTCAGAGTCACCTTTCAGCTTAGACCAGATTGTTCAGGGCTGTGTCCAGTCAAGTTTTTAATATCTCTAAACGATGGAGTTTGCACTACAACTAAGCACCTGTTCCTATGTTTGACCACCCTTGTGGTAAAAAAATTTCCTAAAACCAAATCAGGACTTTCACCTTGAAGGTATAACCTAACACCGATGGAATAAATCATATTCCTTTCATTGAGAATGAGAGTTTTACTGTATCTGTAAACCAAGTATAAAAAGGATTATTCTTTCAGATTTCAGAAGGAATAACTCATTTTTCCAAGGTATTTTCTGATATTTAGTCAGTGAGTTGTCACCACTTGAAATATTTTCATAGCTTAAACCATAATGCAAGATAACGCACCATCCATGGTCATCCAGAAATCAATGCCATACTTCCACTTCCTTCATCTGTGATAAATCCAATATTTTGTATATTAGACAGCTGTTGCAGAACAGTATGTTTATGAAAGCATGACTAGATGCAAATTATTCACACAAAAGGCATGAGAGTTTCAGCCTAGAATCCTCTCAACAAAGACACAATCTGTTTCTTTGGGGAGCAAAAGTCAGGACTCTTTGTCATGGCTACATGTGCCTGAGGTTTTGAAATCCCTGTTTTGCCGTTGCCTGCTGTGGCTTTTGATTATCAAACTTGTTTTTTCTCTCCCAACTTGAAAAACACAATCTACAGAACAACTTCCTCCAGTAACAGAGGGTCCTCACAGTCAAAAGGTCTTTCTAATGTCTGTTCAAAGGCAAGTACTCACCCAGTCTTTTGATCTTCATAAAACATTACATGACTGTCTAGAGGCAATGTACCCTTTGCTTCCCTAGCCCTGGTGAACAAAAGAAAACAGACAAACTAGAATCAGCTCAGTCTTCAGATTCAGCCTTAAAATCCACCTATGGTACTTCACACATCAGTGTGATTAAAACACAGATCGTCATATATGACAAAGTACTGTATCCAGCCTGGAAAATCTCATGGTAACACGGGCCTCTTACATAAAACACATTTTATGACAGTAACAGTCATGGCTGGAATACTGCTGATATGTGCATGTGTATTGACCATAACTGTTGACCAAGGTATGTGAAGCTTGATAACTGGAGATACTTCTCTGATTTTATGTCTTCAAAAACAAAAAAAAAATAATAAAAAAAAAAAAAAAAAAAAAAAAAATAATAAAAATTAAAAAAAAAAAAAAAAAAAAAAAAAAAAAAAAAGCACCACACCAAAAAAAAGAAAACAAAAACCTGGTAATTCTGGGCATCAAAATAAGCCATGCTTATTTTTACATAGAGAGACAATTTTTATTTATTTTTTTAGTCTAGAGAGACAAATGATATCAAAAGAAGCATGTGTTGAACAGATGATGGATTCATTCACGTGGCAGGTCTCGCTCATTGCATTTAGCAGAAAGAGAAGTATGGCTTTCCCTGTACAATCTCCTAATAAAAATCAAGCCTTCGGTAGGGTAAATGAGATTCAAAATATTCTTCTCCCCATTACACAGATGCACTGAGTAGCTCCTACCATCAGCATAAGAGAGGCGTGTGGAGGGAAAGAAATGTAAAATCATATGTTAAAACATGGGTTCTGATTGCTGCAGAAATCATGAGAGCTGAATGGAGAAATTGTTCCATAGGCATTTCAGCAGAGTTACAAGATGCGGCAAGTTGTTGCTTTTCTATTCTCTTCCTTGGTTTGGTTTTGTTTTCTCAGTATTTGTCTGATAAACCACAGACCATTCTCAGGCTATAGCAACAAATTATCTCTTTGAAGGTCTTCCTCATTTCCTGGCTACGAAAGGCGTAGATCAAGGGATCAATCACTGAATTGCACATAATGAGAATGAGGTACATGTTGAAGTGAGACATGAAGCAAACACAGTAGAGGTTTTGAGGGCAGGAGATCATCAGGATGAGATGAAGGAAGAATGGAGCCCAGCAAACAATGAAGATGCCAAGAAGCATAGTCAGAGTGATGGCTCCTTTCATGCTGGTTCTTTGACGGACAGAGTTGTACCCAGGCAAAGCAGCAATTTTCTTCACATGAGTACGAGCCAGGAGGAACATATGGATGTACAGCGAGACCATGAGGAACAACATGGTGAAAAACATAGTGATGAGACAAATGACCACGTAAGTTGATTCATAATAAAGAATGAAGATAATGCCACAGCCCGTGCAAAAGGTCCAGATGCACGCAATAATAAGCCCTGATCTTTTCACTGTCATGATATTGTGATAACGCAGGGCATAGAAGATAGTGATGTATCTGTCTACTGCTATAGCCAGCAAACTGCACATGGAAGCCACCACAGATATGCAAATCATTGAATCAAAGACATTGTCTATATGACGGACAAAGGTATCTTCCATAATGACGTGTCTATTGTTTATTAAATATATTGTTATGGTCTCCCAAGCATTGGACACACTAACCAGCATGTCAGCCACTGCTAAACTGCAAACAAAAAAATACATTGGTGAATGCAAGTTCTTGTTCTTAACTATTGCACATATAACTAAGATGTTTTCAAGCAGGCTTACAATGCCCAGAGTTAGGAACACCTCAGCTGCAATGACCACTTGCTCACATGATGATGACTTGCTCTTGGCAGTAGGCACAGTAAAGTTGCTACCAAAGGCACTCAGATTTAGTTCAGAAACATACAACTGAGAGGACGTGTTCATGTCTGGAAGCTAACACATTCTGTTCCTTCTGCAGGGCTTGCCAAGGAGTGTGATAAATGCATTTTCCAAAAGACAAAAGATCCTGAAACAAAAAAAAAAATAAATATATATATATCATGACGAGTACAGGCAGAAGTTGACAAATTTAAAATCACCCATTTCTATTTAATTTGGCTCATACATGTCCTGCCACTTCCACACCATATTCCTCTACTGATTCTAAATTAACCTTTGATCAGCTTAGAAATTTTCTACCCATCCTTTCTGGATGGGTAGAAAATTAAAATGACAAACTAGTGAAGAGATTCACCCACCCTTCATTCATTCTTTTCTTATTCTATTTGATCCCCTGGAATAATTCCCCAGATTTTCCTGGAAATTCTGCTGAAAAACAAACAAACAGTTTTCACAGTCCCAAATCTCAGACCCTAGAAATGCAGGAGAATGTAGTATTAGCTCCAGCAGAAACCGCACACTTGAATACAATATATAGAAGTTTCGATTATTGTCACAATTAAGAATTGAATATTTTCAGTAATATAATTAAATGCTTTCCTGAACTTTGTACCTTTAAGTTTTCATGAACTGTGCTATGAACAGTTTATCTGTGCAATACTAACATGCTCGTTTAAAAGCATTAATGGTATTAAACACCTAATCAAGGCAAATCCATACATTTCAGGATACACTAAGGTTACAGAATTAGTGTGAGTGGAATTCATTGTAACATAAGTTTTCTATTCCAGATCATTAATATTTTATTCCATTTTTTTTTTTTTGGTAATGACAATATTCAGGACAAGTTGTAAGCCATTCAATTCTTAATAAGGGGAACACTTTAGAGCTGTTTGTCAGTGACTTGTTGCAAATAAAATTCAAGGTATATAATGCTAAACAATTTTCAGTTTTTTAAAGTAGCTTTTTATTTGCAATGAAGAATTAACTGTACCTATTTATCAGAGCTGCTCCTTCAGCTGCTCTTCCTCTTCACCGCCTGCAGCCTTTCCTCCAGAGAGCTGAAGTTTCAGCCCCCCTCGTCTCCCAACATCTGGGGCTGGGGATTCCTTGGTGGGAATAGACAAAAAAAAATAGAGGGAAAGGAATGAGCAAATCCATAGAGTCAAAGCTGACCTCGTATAAATTACTTACTGTGCAACTGCCTTTTTATAGACTCCAAGCAATAATGACTTCAGTACTCAAACTGTGGCTCCTCCTCCCCTTCTTTGCCCCTCTGGACTTCTCTTTCTATAATGCTTATAGCAAAGGCTTGGGTTTTTACCACCATCTAGTGGTCTTCTGCTGTCTTTCTAACTGAACAGTGATTCTGCTCTGAAATTCGTGGTGACCTTTCTATGATGTTAAAAGGGGAAATGTACTAGGCACGTTCCTTTCCAAAGCCATAGAGTAATTTCTTTTTTTATTTTTTTGTTTTCTTTGCTGTTGCTAGTACACTACCAACAAGTTCAAGCTGCAGTAGTGCTCCAAAAGGAGTGAGAAGACTCTTATTGAAGTGGGAGGTTTATTACTGTTGTAAGCATTTGTATTATATTCAGTTTTGGGTTTTTTTCAGAAATAAAAACCAACTGTTACAAATCTCAGGGAACATGCAATCAAATCCATCACGTTGCTAATAGATATATTCAAATAATTTGTAAGAAAAAAAATAGAACAAATAAATGGTTGTATTCTGCCCCTCTTGCTAGAACCAAGATTTCAATGTAGAAATGGAATGAACACAGAGTGTATCATGTCAGGAGCCAGGGGTTCCCAAGATGGATGTGAATTCCCCCAGGTTTCATGGGGCATAAGAGCTCTTAAACTCAGCACTCAGTATTCTGATAGATAAAGTTCCTCTGTGGGTTTAGCAGTCAGGCAGCTGATGTTTCTTCTGGGCCTTAACCAAAAGGTGGCAAAATCAGTGCAAGTCTTTAACAAATCGTCCCTGCTTGTGTGTGTAGACTGGTGAATGCAAAGCAGTTTCCTGACACTGCCAAATGCCCTCCATGTTAGCTGCTAACCAGCCAGTCAAATACCATTCAGTATGCAAAGTCTCTGCATCTCCAAATCACCACTTTTCCACAAATTAGTGGGTTGAGGGTTTTTCATGGTGTATAACAATTTCAAATGCTCATTTTTAACCTATAATTTTTTTAAAAGAGTCACCACCAACAAACACTAATTTTATTGCTATATCCTGTGCCATTTTTGTGTTTTCAGTGTTCAGCTAAAGTTTATGCATTGAAACCATTGTATGAAATATTCTTTTGTACAAATAGTCCCTGCACCAAAGGTGGCAGTGAAAAGTGTCTTTATTATTTTGAGTAAAATGGCTCTTCTAGCATTATGCAGCTATAGCCAGGAAATGAAATTTACCTATCCCTTCTCTCCAGTACTGGAAAAAGAATTTAGATTATCACAAACTAGAGGTAGCAAACTATGCTCAAGTGCAGGTGTTAAATCTGAGTGGATACCGCTAGCCAACACACACACTCCCTGCTGTATCTCACCTGTGTGCCAGTTCTGAGCTCATAGTTCTTTGCTGTGCCCAAAAGAAAAGTATAGAGAAGGGTCATCTGCAGTTCTCTTCCTGTTCTTTAATGGAAAGCATTTTTTAAATTATCTTGGTTATTTTTTGCATAGCTTTTGATTTTCCCATTGCAGACATTGGAAATTAGATATATAAGGGTAATATTTTACTTCTTTCAGTGTTCTTATATCTAGCAAGAACTGTGTAGACATTGTGCTCTTTTCACTTCCAATTATCTCTCTTGCAGCATCCTGCTTTGTGATCGATGTTGTTTATTATTCTCCTTATTTTATTCTTTCCATTTACAAATTTCTCTGTATGTTCACTTTAAAAGAGCTCTTTGCAACCAGCTTAGCTGCCTTTACAAAAGTTCTCAATGTACCTGGTAGGACTTGGTAGACCAGCCAATTACAAGAAATAAATCACACATCAGACTGGATGGTTTGGCTGTTATTCCTTAGAGCAATGCCAAGTTTCTCACATATAAATTATGAATCAGCCTTTGGAATCTTGTTCCATAAGCCAGACATTGCAGACATAAACCTTGGTACAAGTGTCTATGCTATGCAAAGAAAATCCCTTATTTACAAAGCTTGCAGAAAAATTGCCTGCCTGCAGACTGGGTAGTGGCATAGATGCATTTTTTTTTTATGTTAGATGATAAAATGCAAAAATACTTCCCTCCCCCACCCGCCCCCAAAAAAGAGTTTTATCATTATATTGCTGCAGTAAACAGCTATAAATGTTATGGCTTGACAAGCAAGTAACAGAAGGGACATAGAATTAGCAGTGAGTGGAGGCAGGCAGGTGAGTTACGAGGATTTTAAGTAAAGGGGTACAGGAACAGATCTTTCGATTCCCTTGGGAAGAATCCAAGAATGCCTTCACCTTCCAGCTGGAGGACTCCTGAATGAATAGGCTCGCCTTTCAGATGTTCGTGCCTTTAGTGTTGAGTTCCCCTGACTGTTCAGTTAAATAAACTCTCTAACCCTACAAACAGGTTGGCACTCAGTGTTTTCCGAGGTCACAAAGATCACATCTGGACTGCCAGTGAGAGCAAACAGTAATTTATGCATCACAAAGCCTGAACTGGTATTTAGCTGTTAGGCTGTACCAACACAGTGCAGGAGCTGACCTGGGCACCCCGAGGAATACACTGAAGGCCCTGTTCTGTTCCCAGTCCACCATTTTCTTTTCACAGATGCAAAGAGGAAGAGAGGTTGAACAGGCAGGCTTGGGGTGCAGGCTCACAGGTCTCCCTGCAGCATAGAAATAAGGACAGCTGGGCATATATCAAGAAGCCTGGATCTGGAGCAGTGCTACTGAGGTCCATGGCCATTCCAAAAGGGACACTAAAATGTATCCTTAGGTACATGTCTTTTTTATATACTTCATGTAGCATCTTACATAGTGTAAGGAAAATGTTAAATGCTAAAAGCCTCTGTTTCACTGAACTCAACAAGAAATTTCTTTGGGTTCCAGGAAAAAAGACAGAAAACGTTACAGGAGGACATCAGTGAACAGAATGGCTTCTGCTCTCTCTCACTGCTTCACAACAGAAAAAAAATGCCATTGGACAGAAACAGGCCCTGGCATCCCTTTCTTTGCTGAAATCTTGACCTCTGTGCTGAGTAGCCTTGTCTGAGCCTCACCAAGGTCCTCACTGTTACCTCCCCAGCATTACCAGCCAGTTAGCCTTTAATAAAGACAGTCAATTGAGACTTTTTTTAAAAAAAGGCATCATTACTTCTTGCCCTTAAATAAAAAACCCTGGATGAAGTGGTGGTAAACTGTATTTCACTCCCCTTGCTTTTCAAGGGAACAGTTGAAAACCTAAATGTTAGGCTGTGGCATAGTGAATACTTTCTTTTACATCATGGCCATAATCTTCAAATCAACATTTGAATTTTTTTTTTTTTTTTCAAAAAGGAAAACGGGACTGAGAAAAGACATCCAAATATCACACAAACTGTGTCATGTTAAAGGGTAGGATCAGCTATACTTAGTATGACTGTACTACACTAGCACTTGTCCATCAACTCTTTCATCCGAGCCTTCAAAATGGTTTGAGATAATCTCTGGCCATTCTCAGTTAGTACCTATCTGTGGTGCTTCTTGCACTAGAGTAGAAAGCTGAGAAAGAGTTAAGAAAGACATATCTTAATAAACTTAACTGGATGATGCCATAAATAGCCTCCTAAACTGCAAAAGAGTAATAAGAGGTTTAGTAACCATCATTTTTATGTGCCTCTAATTACAGCCAAATCCAGTAATGAATCATTCCCTAGAATTTTGTTAGAAGGTGGGTCAGAAGTACAGACCTGGTGAGTCATACAGAATTGCCAGCTGCAGTCTACACAAAGCAGAGATGACCAGCAGAAGACTGTGAAAACTTTCTGACAGAAAAGAGGAGTTAATTCAGTAATCTACAAACAGACTGGGGTAAACAAAAAGGGCAAACAAACCACTTAGCAGGTTCTTACTAGATACTTCTTTCTGAGAAGACTGGCTGATACCCTAGAGTGCTGTGAAAGCCTTTAGAAGGACCTCAGTAGTTTGGAGAGATGGGCAGAGAAGAACTGTCCCAAATTCATTGAAAGGAGATGCAGGATCCTTCACGTGAGGAAGAATAACCCCATGAACCAGGACAGGTTGGGGGCTGACATGCTGTGAATCAGCTCTGCAGAGAAGGACCTGAGAGTCCTGGTAAACAGCAAGCTGTCCATGAACCAGCAGTGTGCCCTTGTGGCCAGGAAGGCCCAGTGGGATCTTGGGGTTCATTAGGAGGAGCATTGGCAGCAGGTTGAGGGGGCTGATCCCACCATTCTACTCAGCCCTGGTGAGGCTACATCTGGAGTGCTGAGTCCACTTCTGGGCTCCTCAGTACAAGACAGATGTGGAGCTCCTGGAGCAGGTCCAGCAGAGGGCTACACAGATGTTTAAGCAACTGAAGCATCTCTCTTATGAGGAAAGGCTGAGGGAGCTGGGCCTTTTCAGTCTCAAGAGACAAAGGGACCTCATCAATGTGTGTAAGTATCTGAGGGGAGGGTGTCAACAGGATGGAGCCAGGCTCTTTTCTGTGGTTGCAAGCAACGGGACAAGAGGCAATAGACAGAAACGGATGTACAAGAAGTTCTATCCGAATATGAGGAAGAGTTTCTTTCCTGTGGGGGTGACTGAGTGCTGGAACAAAGGCCAGAGAGATTGTGGGTTCTTCCTCACTGGAGATAGTCTAGAACTGTCTGGAAGCAATCCTTTGTAATGTGCTCTAGGATGATCCTGCTTGAGCAGGGAGATTCAACTGTATGACCAACTGTGGTCCCTTCCAATCTGACTCATTCTGTGATTCTGTGCAAGTATTTCTTGCTAGACCACAGAGAACACTTAATACTCCATTCATTAGCACAATTATCAAAAATAAGTGATTAAAAATGTTACTTCAGTTACATGTTTTGAGATGTTTCATGTCTTATTTCTGCAAGATTATCTGTCAGTATAGCAAAGACAAACATTAGGAGCACATTGTTCGTTTATTTCATAAAATATTTGTGCACAAGAATCTCCATTTTTTTGCATATAAAATGTTGCTAGTTTGCTACATAATTCAGCTCCTTGGTCTTCAATTCAGTCTTCAGTGTTTGAACATTTTAACTTTGTTAATGATCACAGGCAATTCAGTGAAAGGTGTTTTAATATACCAAATCTCCAGTAAATCATATTTTAATATTAAGCAGAAAAGCCCTAGATATTACTTTAGAACAGCATAGAATGGCATAACATGGTTTGGTTGGAAGGGACCTGCAATAATCATCTAGTCCAACTGCCTCTTTACACTGACAATTCCCAATTTTTCCAGCCCAGTTTTAACACCAGTGTTAGGCACACATTTGCTGCCAGGTGGATCTTCCAACAACCCATTTACCAATATATATATATACAAGCAGATCCTTCTGCTGCAGGTATGCTCCAACATCATTTCCCAGCAAGAAACAGCTGACTTTATTTGCAATTTTCTTGATGGGATCTAAGAAGCAGTACAACCTAAGACACATTTTCTGTTGGGACCGGCATGAGGTTCTCTCTTTATAATCCTGCCCTGTGTTGGCAACTTTCCAGCTATTTCCTTTGGGTCAAGAAACAAGCTATTCTTTCGATGGCAAAGACCTTTTAAAGGATCGTAGAAGCCAGCTATGATCCTCTATTCTTCTCCTCTGTATCACTAGCACGACCTACACACTGAATCTTAAATTTCTTCAGGCTGGTGAGAAACCAGGTACCTTAGTGTAGTTTCACACATCCCCAAGATACATACCAGTTCTAAACTTCAGGCTTTGCTTTTCTTCTGTGTTTTCTCATGGTCCAGTTCTGGCTTCTCTTGCAGTTTAAATCCACCTTTCCTTAACTTTCATTAAAGTTGTGAACTCCCTTGTTTATAGTTTGCAACTTCATCATGAAACAAAAGCAAACAAATACATATACAAACAGGCATTGCACAGTATCTGAGCACATTTTCATATTTACATTAATAGATAACAGCCAAGAGAACAGAAATCACTAGCAAAGAGCAAACCTTCCAAACACAGTGCTCTGTGCTTAGATCATTCTTCCCTATTTTATTTTAGTATAAAACGTATACTCAAATATACTTTATTTCAGCATAAAGAGGCATGCATTCTTCAAAATGAATGACAAAATTCTGATTTCTGGGGTTTCTTTTATAAACTTCTGGTCTAAAGAGATCCCCTGAAAAGCTGCTCACTTCCCTCTTCCCAGCACAGAAGCACAGCATGAACCCTCCCCCCGGAGCACTGCGTTTCCCATCCTGGGCTGGCTGCTTAGTTTGAGCAGAGAGCCCTGACCACTCAATGCCTTTTTGTCCTGTGCTGTCTCTCTTGTCAGGTCTTGGCATTTTAGCACAGCATGACTACAGAAAGGTAAGAAAGAAGCTGAAGGAAAACCTCAAGAAGATACACAGTGAGAATAATTATTAATTCACTATACCCACAAAGAGACATTGCTACACAAAGAGGACTGCAGATGCAGTAACGTGTGCCTGCAGTTCCTATCATGGCAAGTGCAAGTCTCTTATTCAATGCATATAATAACTAAACATAAATACATGTGCTACCCAGGCTATTTTCAAGAACACTGTGACAGCAATATCAACAATTGCCTCTTTAGAAGTAGTATTCAGTGTTAACCTAAGGTTTCTGTACCAATATACAGGTTCTTTGCCCACTCTCTGTTCAGGCTGATAAAAAATGCATCTATTTTCTATTTAATGAGGTGTCTAAACGCACCAAAAATGAAAATTAAATAATAGCCATTTAGCTCAGAAGTCAATTTTTCCTGCCAGGAAAAGTACTACAGTACTTTTTCTGATCTTTCCTACAATAAAGGCTTGCAATAAACAGTTGGTTTTTTTTTTAATATCAAGATTTTTTTTTCAATCACTGTATCCTAAATGAAAAAAACCCTAACATTATTTCAGAAGCTGGAATTATTTTTCTTCTAGCATTCAACTGCTAAGGAGTGAAAGTGTGGAGTATTGCTATGGCTGAAATGAAAAGATGTCAAAATTAAAAAGGCAAATTATGTCAGTCAGAAGTAAACAGATCTGTAGAAAGGAAAGTAGTTCATTATTGTGTCTGAACCCATAATATCATCTTCTACACTGTAGTGTCCAGTGCTCTCACTTGTACCATTGAGAATGTAAATCAGTTTACACTAAAGCATTCTTCTCAATGGCAAGCTGTTTGCTGACATATAGAAACCAAGTGACTCTCATGAGCCCCCAAGATCCCTGGCATTTAAAATTTCAAGCATCATTAATCCCTCACAACAGCAGGAACCACGTGCCCTGATGTCTAATCCAGCATTAAAAGTGAAGCAGAACCTGAATAAATACTTATACTGATTTGGTAAGGCTGCTGATATGATGCACGTTTCTGATTTTCCTGGGCTTACAAAGTGCCTAGTTACAAAAGAAGACCAGAAGATATTTTCTTTTTGGCACATTTTGAAACACGACTAAAAAACCCTTTCCTTTCTCTCCTCCCTCCCACTCTCCCCCCGCCCTTCCCCCTTCCCTCCAAACAAACAAACCAACCACAAGACAAGAAACACAATATGACTTCAGAGAGAGGACAGTCTCTAGAGCAAGCTCTGGTTCTGACAAAAATTAATGCAGAAAGCCCAGTGCATGAGTTAATCATTCAGACTAAGAGGAATTGCAGATCTGTGTCTCCAAGAAATCACTTGCTATTGGATCAACCGGGAAATCAAGTTCTGCAAGAGAAAACATGGACTATGTAATGGTTTCTCAACTAAATTACGTTTCTACATCTCTAAAGGTTGATAAATAAAAAGAAAAAAATTGTTCAGCATCTACAATTTTTCTTACTTTCTTTTGTTCAGCTTCACATTAATTGCAGCGTGGAGGTCAATGCTGGCTAAACATCACAGACTTCAAAGTGGTGAAAGCCTGCATCTTTGAAAAAGTGACCTTCATGCTTATTCAAGCCGATGAATGTCTGACATGCACATCAAATTCTATAGCTAATTGAATGCAGGGATTGAAATATTTTCATTTGGGGGATAGACACTTCAAACTTCTGGGGAAAAAATTAGGCTTTAATCTTAAGGAAAAGTCAAACTAAATTTTTCCTGTGAATCTGTATTTGAGTCACCAGCCCTCATGGTCTCCAGGGCTGACAGAGACTTGTCAGAGAGATCAGAGCAGAAAGCTCAAGCACTCTTCAAGAAAATCCCTAGGAAGCTGAGAGAGAAGATGCAGTTGCGTAGACCTTACAGCAGAACTCCACCATGACAGGACCTCCTGTCCTGCCATGCGGTATCAAACCACAAAAGAAACATGACCCTCTAGTTCTAGAGACTATGGTTGTACTGCTGTGTACTCTCCCGTGTACTGTCCCATGGATATATAAAGCCACCACCAACGTTGTAATAAAAGTTTAAACAGCAAGCATTGCACTTCTTAGTATGACTCCATTAATGTCACTAATGTCATACAGCTACAGAACATGGCTCTGATTCACAAAACCAAGTGTATTTTTGCAGATACATACTGGTCTGTCAATGACTAGCTCATGAGAAAAATTCCCTGAAAGCCATCAGGGAACAGCTAAAGTCTGAACATGTACAGATGTACAAATTTGTAGTAAAGACCTTACTTTTTCAGGGATAAAAAAAAAAAAAGAAAAGATGATTCAGGGAAAGTGTAGTCTATTTATATATATATATGCAAATATTTTTTATTTAAGGGAAGGGGACAAGTCAGTCTAAAGATTAAGATCAATAAGAAAAATCAGGACAAAGAGAACTTGCAAGTCTCCTGACTTTTCTCCAGAGAATAAATTTGCAGGCAGAGCAAGTTCACAGGCTCTTATTCAAATGATGAAACAAAAGGAGTCTCATTTCCAGCCATGAGAAAGAAATGCACTTGCTTAGTATACATCTCAATTTTAGGAACATAATTAGCATTGACCTGCAGGACCAACATTATCAAGTTCAGTGATGCCATCACTTCTACAAAAACAAAACACAAAATATAATTACCAGTACAACCTGAACTCAGGCTTAGCAGTAGGACAGTTGGAGCTCTGTCTTAATACACAGCGAGAAATAAACTAGAGAAAATCAATTATGTCATTGAGCATGTTTAGTTAATTTGAGGTTTGCAACCTTTCGGTGCTGGGTTAAAATTAACTGCTACTAATGAAGTGACAATAGCAATGAGAAAACAAAACAGCAGAGCATGGTCTTTTTTTCAGATTTATAAAAGTCTATTCTTAGCAGACTAAGCAAGACTAGGAAAAAAATTGCAGTGTTTCCAGTTATAAATTATACAATTAATTAAAATACAAAGGCAAATGAAAGTTTAATATTTCAGAATTTGTAAGAGAGACACTTTAATTAAGTAATGAAATTTCCACCTCTTCGTCTTTATTAGTCTTTCTAAAAGGCAGTAAATTTGTCAGTAACTAGATGCAAGAAGCATCTTTTTAAATTATTTTGAGATTAATATAGCGAGCACGCAAAATGTCAAAAAATAACAAGAAGGCCATGGAAATTGCTTGAGAAAACATGCCCCTACAACTTAGAGGATGCAGTGAGAAGTAAGTCAGGACACCAGATTTTGTGGAAGAGATATGTTTTTTATCCTGAAAGTTTGTGCTGGATTTAGCACACAATGTAGTGTTTATGCTCTACAACAGGATGATCAATGCTTGACCTGATATAGAGCTGGAACAGGGTGGACAGGCAATTCAAGCACTGCCCTAAAGCATGCCACTATCAAGTTAACCTATCAAAATTGTTTAAGGAATTTGAACCAGCTGAATGAGTCTGTATTGCATCAGAGTTTTGCATCACAGCCAGATTCCTAACAGAGGATCAGAACATTACCTTTACTGCCATGTCAAACTGCAGCGCCTACATCCTTTCCAGATCAGATTCTTGCCAGTTTTAATATTGCAGGCTAATGTTCTGACTACTTGCAGTCGTGTTAATAAAGCTTTTTCCATGTGAATATGTGTCCACTACACACAGTCAATAAAACCAAAATACAATGGATATTAATATCTTATCCCTGTACAAAGTGTTTTTTTCTATTGTCATCCCATTTGTTACTTTATTCTGAACTTCTGATTATTTGTGTTTCTTGAAGTTGACCTAGAAAATCATTGAATTCTTGATTTTTTTCCAAAAGGTGTTTCAGAATAGAGTTTCATTAACAGCAGAATGATTATTGCTTTTGATATTAAAGACATATATTTGGGTCATTAAGTATTGACTCAAAGGCTAACTCCAGGCCCACATTTTAGAAAGCCTTGCCCTATATATTTTCCAGCATTGAGTTATGAAAATATAGCAGGGATTGGCACCTGAAGGGTTGATTTTTTTTGCTTGGTTTGGGTGAGGGTGGGTGTGTGGGGACTTGTATCCTTCCTATTCCTTAGATATAACTAAAGTTTTCTTAAGTTATCTGATGTGTTTGCTAACAAATGACATCTGTTAGCAGGAATACAGAGGCATAGCAAATCTTTTTTGCATCTACCAAAGAACAGCCCATTATTACGGAGGAGACACAATCATGACTGGAAGACCAAATTTCAGTTCAGCTTTCTTTATCTAGTTTAGAAAAGATATATCAATTAGAGATGTGACATCTTTGCCAGGACAGTTTCACCTGGCACACCTAGCTGTACTTGAATGTGTAGGGATGCTTCTGTGTATAACATCTGTCTTTTTGCACCTATAAACGGTCTGTAACAGTACAACTACATCTCTGGCAAGAAGCTGTACCACTTTCACATAACTAAGACATTAACACAAAACTACTGCTGTCTACATGTAAGCCCTGTGTAAAACTGAGCATTTGGATATTTGCACAACCTCTTAGAGGAGCAATGATGTGTTTGTTCAGACTATTTTAATTGCTGCCTGAAAAAAGACAAGGGAACTATGTCAGCAAGGCACTCTTTGCTCTTGTTGAGAGGTACAGAAGCCTTCTTTTAGGTCTGATGCTGAAATCTTGATTAAAATACACCTTTTTGCTTTTCTAGAGAATCTGTGCTCTGGTATTTCTCCCTGGAAACAACTGTTGTATCTAAGTAGCTTTTTGTGTGATTTTTTTCTTTTAGTACTAACTGTACTTGGTTTGTTCTTTAAAAAAAAAAAAAAAGAAGTAATATTACTATTAATAATTAATGCTTTTTTCAAGTGCTTCTTGCTGGCAGCCAAAGGGTTTGCTTATTCACATGAGATTAGGTTGCTCTGTAAGAGACATACAGACACTGAAGCTCACTAAGAAGTGGATTTTCATCTCAGGGCCTGTTCAAGAACAGGACAGGGCAGTGGTTCAGCGAGGGTATATCATCCACTGTACCGTCCAATGCTGTGGGTGAGACAGTGAGCATCAGCCTGTGGTTCCAGAGCAGCACGGGAGAACTGTGGGGAAAAGCCTCTGTTACAATACAGTACAGGGTTGCATCTGGAGAAAAAAAAACAGACAAAAAAACTTTACCACTTATTTTGAAAGTCAAAGTTTTTGAATTAATAAGACAGCTTTTCACTGGCCTCTGATTGCTGCTATATCCTTTTTTTCCGAATGGGCTCCATATAGGATATGTAAGGTACATATAGGATATTAAGAGATAAAGTGTTGTATCTGTGCCAGGAGCAGACACACATGTTTAAGGACTGATCATCACAGTGGACTGGAGAAAACACTCAGACAGTGCAACTGGAGCAGGAGAAAGCAGGAAACCCCAGCTAGTACACAACATCTATAATGTCACTTGCCTTTCTTTGTCAGGGGTGAAAAGTTAAAGGAATCCATGTAAACGTATTCCACTATCCTCACTTTTCCTTCGTTGGTCCCAATTAAAAAGTTACTTCATTAATTTTTTCTGTTTCAATAAGGATTTGGGAAGCCAGTGCCCTCTGCTTGACCCATAAGATGAGTAAGCTTGTTTCTTAGTAATAACATGGACATACTAATAGCATTTTGCAAAGTTCAAGCTCCCCATTAGAAGAAATTCTACTATTTGCTTTCAGTCGGAAGAAAAATTTAAGTATACAAGATTGAAGTTATTTTGCTATCTTCTAAAACTACAAAAGTCACATTGGGATTTTACAACTAAAATCAAGTAAAAGAAAGTTAGAAAACTTTAAGATAAAATTTTCTGAACAATGGAAGATAGATATACTTCTGAATACATTTATCTTAAATTGTGAATTAGTAGAATGTCTAGCTTAACTGTTACTGGCAGAGAAAGCACAGTGGCCTATCCTCACACTCAGAAATACTGACTGATTTCAGAGAAAGCAATGGGAGCTCTCAGAATATCAACAGGCCACAGCTTTAAGGAAAATTCCAGCCTCCAGCTTTCCACAGAAGCACTCTACCCAATCTTTAAAGCAGATAATGTAAATTTGGCCCTAAGTAGTTCAAAACAATTTGTTTTCTAATATGACTTTTTCTCTTCAAGGGCATTTTGACCACAGATTAGGAATATATAAAAGTTTCAAGGAACAGATTCAAACAGATAGAAGCTGAATGTTGCACTGAATGCGTTGATGTGACTTTCAGGTGTGAGCAAAGCCTTGTCCAGAAATTCACTCCCTTTGCCTCTCCCTGTATTTTAGCTATTATTAAAGGTCACCACAGCAGTATTTTACCCACAGAAGTTCTTGGAAGTTGCCTTGACAAGTAGTTGCGGAAAGTTACTCAAAACCACAGTGATGATTTAAGTATCCTTGAGTACATGTGGCTGACATTTTTCCAGTGTGGAATTGTAAAAACAGATATTCTCTTCAGTGGTAGGTTGTTTTACTGATGTTGAAGAGGTAACACAGATCTTCCTCCTCATCTCCATTTTAGATTGTAAAATTTCTGTGGTTTAACCCCAGCTGGTAGCTAAGCACCACACAGCTGCTTGCTCCCAGGGGACAGGGAATAGAATCAGGAGAATAAAGTGAGAAAACCCATGTTTGAGATAATGAAAGTTTAATAGGTAAAGCAACAGCCATGTGCACAAGCAAAGAAGAACAAGGAATTCATTCACCACTTCCCAAGAGCAGGTGTAGAGCCATCCCCCAGGAAAGCAAGGCTCCATCATGCATAACAGTGACTGGTAAGACAAACACCATCACTCCAAACATTCCCTGTGCCTTCCTTCTTCTATCCCCAGCTCTATATACTAAGCATGACACTGTAAGGTACGGAACGTCTCTTTGGTCCGTTGGGCTCAGCTTTCACAGCTTCCACAGCTGTGTCTCCTCACAGCTCCTTTTTCACCCCCAGCCTCCTTGCTGGCAAGGCAATAGGAGAAGCAGAAAAAGCCTTGACACTGGTCAAGTGCTGCTCAGCAATAAAGAAAACGTCCCTGAGTTATCAACACTGTTGGTGGCATAAATCCAAAACACGGCCCCATACCAGCTGCTATGAAGAAAATTAACTCTATCTCAGCAAAAACCAACACAACAATCCCATGATTTTCTGCTCCATAACCTCTAGTGAATATATAAATGGGAAAGAAAAAATAATGGCTGCTTCTTTTTTTCTCTAGATTGTCTTAGTTTCTTTCTAGACATAAATAAATATATAAAAAGTCATCTCAGGGTGGCCAAAAAACTACTTCTTACAAAGTCAGCAGTAATAAAAGGATACTTCTATTCCTGAAGTTGGAAGAACAATGAGTAAAGAGGTATCAAGGACAAATTTACTACAAAATTGTCTACACCACTGAAGTTATCACTGAATTTACACTGCCAAACTTAAAAAAAAAAAAAAAAATCGAGGTTCCTCCGCAAGCTTAGCAAAGGCAAGAAACTAGGTAGTGCATTGCAGCCAGCTACAGTAATTAGTACCTTCCCCCTCCACTGTTAATTGCCTCCAAAAAGAGTTATGATCATGCTGCCCTCCAGCTGTCACTTGGTTACGCTAATTGCACAGCCACCAAATTTTGAAACTTAAAACAATGCACTGATAAACAGAATCTTCAATATATTCCACAAATGTTAAATTGCGTCTCAAGGAGGCAAAAAATTTTGCTGTGTATCTGTGATGAAGTAGACCACTGTAATGACTACATGTGCTTGAGTGAAGACAAACCTGCAGAAGTCGTGAAAAATAACGTTGTATTACTGCTCATTTGATGGAGCACAAATATGTACCATAAAGATAGTCATCAGCAATAATCTTTCCGATAGCTCTGTAACTTACCTGTGTTGCCATCAGAAAGAAAAGTATCATAGACTTCCAAACTTGCTCATCTTGCTATTACTTTTGTGAGGGGGTACATGCTGCTGTTCAAATATCCACCCACACAAATAAATTCAGGAGCTAATGCAAGTGGCTTGCATTATATAATACTCATACGTAGGATTTTAAGAGGGACTTGATTTTCAAGGACTGCTGAACAGGTCATCTTTAAACAATCAGAACTTTAAATATTATTTCTAGTAAGATGCCTTAAAACATAATTTCTGAAGTCAGTAACTTTATAAAGTTGAGCTTTGTTGTGCTGAGCGTGACATCATATGGTATGGGACATCATTTTGGTCTGCTGAGGTTGGTTTACCAGCTGTGTCCCCTCCAACCCCTTGCCTACTTGTCTTTGGAGGAGTGTTTTGGAAAGAAAGCCTTGATGCTGTGACAGCACTGTGAGTAGTGGCCAAAACAATGGTGTGTTATCAACACTGTTGTAGTCACAAATGCAAAGCACAGCATCGTATGAGCTGAAATGAACTCCATCCCAGTGGAACAGCAACAAAAGAGAGTTGGGTCTTCCTGTTCATCCTACGCATACACACACTCCCTCTTGCTGTCTCTAATGGGCACTGTTATTCCTCCAAAGAACATCAGGTAGGAATTGCAGAAGGAACTGTCTGGATGGTTGCATAATGAATACATTCCAGAGACAGGGGAGCTGTGATGATTGCAGATGACTTTGGTACACATCTGCCTGCAACAGGGTATGAAATGCTGCTGGAGATTGGACCAACTGGGTAAACTGGTCTCCCGAGGTTGCAGGCAGCTTCTGTGTGGATATTCCCCTTAACAGGGATGTCTGCAGGGTATTTCCAGCCTGAAGATAGGAAACAGTCACTTTTGGATGGGTAAGTAAAAGTTCTGAGTGAGATCTGGTCACATATGGAGATAAAATCCCAAAGTAGCTCCCACAGGTGCTTTGACGCTTTGTAATTTTGCAGTCTGCAAGGCCAAAGACTGTAAACCCGTATGTTTCTAGCCAAACCTGCTTATATTAAAATCCTATAGACCTGCTTATGTTACATACTGTATCAGCAGTATTTAGATACCGTATTAGCAATAAACCTAATCATAATCATCCACATAATCAGTGTCATACTTCTCGCGCCTGACCAAGAGCCTTTCCCTCTACTACTCTGCCACACCCAGCCAGACCCTGTTCAAGTACATTCCATATTTGATTTCTCCAGTGTTTCTGAAGACTTTGACAATTCCTGGTTTGTCTAGGTACTATTTGAGCTATTCCATCCATTATTTTGGCATATGTGCTGATTGCAAGCCCACTGGGCAATGTAGCTAACTCCTTTATAATAAATAGTAAGCTAATGCCCTCAGAGTTCAGAAGCCTATGTAGAAGAGGGATTATAGTAAAATAATTTAGAATACTTAAAGCATTACAGCATTGTACTTGAAAAATACCTTCATACAAATCTAGAATTTGTAACATAAGGCTTTAATACCACAGCCTAATCGTACAATTAGGCACTGGATTTCTACTTAAAAAAAAATAAAATTAAAAAAAACCCCTAAATTATTAGGTTTTACTACACTTAAACCTAGTGAATCCTTTCTCCACCTTTCTCCACCACCATAGGGGCTGATAGGAACTCCATCTCAGCCAGACCCTGTACCAGTACTTTCCCTTTCCTCATTCTCATATCAAGGGACAACCATACTCTTAATGCTGCTCCTCAGCATTAATTCAGTTTTAAGAGGGAGACTGGAGAAGTCTAAAACCCAGCATTTGGATATGTAGTCAGTCTCAGAAAACACACCCTGTACAAGGGGGGGGGAAGGCAAATAAAGACATTAATTTGTGTGAAAAATAGGGTGCCTAAATTTTACTAGGATGGGCATTACCACCTTGCAAGGCTGAGCACAAGTCACAAAGCACTTTCTCCCCCTCATGAAATGAACAGTCTTGACTCTTGGAAAAGTATGCTGCCCTTGCTAGTTCTGGACTCCTCAGCTTTTTTTGTCAGGGTAACCCTGGATACAAGAAAAAAATTCCCCTAACTTAGGGGAATGCAGCCACTGCCTTGGACTTGGACAGTGTGGATCTCTGATGCAAAGCTGTTTTGAGGAAACCTGGCGCTGGTCTTGGGCTGACAAAGAGGGGACTGGATAAAAAGCACACATTACATCATGCTGCCCCCAGGTTAAGCATCACTGGTTTTATCTCCACTAAAAAACTCATAAAACTGTCTTTTGGACATGTGATTGCACACAGCAAAGGGACAAAAGCAAGTGCCAAAACAGGTCAAATCATGTATTTGACAGTCACATCTGTGTATCAAACAGGTTTCTCAGAATTAATACAACCATATGATGAGCCTGCATTCTGATTACATCCCATCTGTGCAAAATCATCACTAAGGAACAATATGAACTGTGAACTAGCTTGACAGAATAATTGTGCAGACAAAAGACAGCTACAAACCACTTCCTTAGATTGTTAACCTCTCTCCAAAAAGAAGGTAGAGTGCCTCCACTAAAGAGCCAAACACACTTAGGGTAGCAAAAACAGGTCACTTCCAGCACAAGAAGCCTTGACTGCATCATTTCAAATGAGTTTCTTTGGTAGCATCAGAAACTGGAAAGGGCAGTGAACCTCTAAACACAGCATACAATAAGTCCCAATTGCCATCTACTCCTGCCTCCTAGAAGTCTGTAACAAAACTTTATTCTTTTCACAGTATTTTCCACACTGGACCCAACTGAAAACAGTCAGAAGTTAAAATTTTAAAAGGAGCCTAGAAGGGCTAGGGACAAAAAAAATCATTTCTTTTGAACCAAAAGCTGACCCTAGCTCTCTGCAGCCTCCTTGGAAATACCCAGCCCTTGTTATTTTGGGAGCTGAAGAGAGATGTTAAAGAAGATAGACGATTCTTGCCTTAAGAGTCTTTACATTATTACATTTAAAATTACTGTATTCACAATACAACAGAGCCGACATACACAGCCTAAATATACAGTACTCACAGTGTTGCTGTTGCTGTGAAAGAGAAAGGCAAAACTCCAAATGTAAGTGTCTGAAGCCTTTTAAGTTAAATATCATCCAGAACAGACACTATATGATACATGCACCACCCTGTTGATTTACACTTGAAAAATTATTAAAAGTTTTCAAGTAATGAGGATCACCAAAAATAATTGTATCACCAGATGAAATTGGTTAATGCCAAAAGCAGAATTTAAAGCTACACTGAACGTGATTATAAGGGCTGCAACATCCAAATATCTCTTCTACTAATAAAACCTACTACCATATTGCTATTACATCCTTCCAGATATGTCAACGTTCTGATGTGATTAAGGAAATATCTGTTATGTTATGCTTGACTCATTTTCCTCTGTCAGGCTGTAAGTTGTTTGTGTCACTAACAGGTTTGTCTCTGAATTACGGCTCCTGGCAAATTCTTCTTCTGAATATGCCTCAAATTCCCACATGATTTACAGAAACAGTTTCCAAGTGTTGAGGTGTCATCTGGTTTCTAGCAACTGAAAAGAAAACTAGTGCTGAAATCAGCAAGACAAGGGACAAACTGACTTTTAAAAGAAGACAGCTAACAATATAAAATGAACTTTCCCAAGTATCTGTTTTTAGTTTGGAATTAGGCACAATACACCTGATGTGGATACACCCAGGTTCTCCTGCATAGCTGTGGGACATTTTCAGCAAAACAGGGGCAAGTTACAGAAGAAGACTCTTGCAATAGTTCCTCTGACCACAGTGGAAGTCAGATTGAAACTTGATCTTTGTTTCATGTGGC
>JAYRBT010000082.1:98338933-98355618 GCA_036023395.1 Myiotriccus ornatus
CATACTTTTAGAACTGAAAATAAATGGACTTTTACTTTGGCGTAGATCTACTTGCAAAAATACGTACAGGCTTACGCTCTTTCCCTCAATAAAACTGTAGCTTAACCATGATTTTCTATAATGTTGAGTACCAGGCACAACAGTTATACTGTGCATAAGTTTATTCCTGCTCCACAGGACTCTCATGACAGTAACTACTTGGCATGAGAAATGCTGCCTTTGAGCCTGAGACTATAGAATAGGTCACATACCAAATATCAAGGAAACACCTTCTCCCCTCATTTCAGTATGATCCTGCCGCCTTCGCTTCGGCCATATGAGGATGTCTTTCTGAGTACCACCAAGCCTCCAGCCAGAGAAGATTGCTCTGTTGCAGGTACCCCATTTTTCAGTTACAATCTGGAGATCTGCATATAAGCTGGAGTTGTACACAGAGTAGCTTGTGCTCCTTGAAGCACTTCCCCTAGACTTATTTTTTTCCAAGCAGAGAAAAATTATGAATACCCTATGTCCTTCATTCAATAAAAATGTTCAACAACTAAATAGATTAATGGTTCATAATTCCTAATAAAATGTCATTTAAAATTACTGATCGCTTCCTCTGTCCTTTTCTGCCCTCTGGAAAGAAATAAAAGGACTTAAAGGAGGACTGGAAATAAAATTTAGTGAAACTATGAAATAAATTTTGGTGACTTCATTTTTTCCTTTCCTGCCCTGCTCCTATTTCTTAGTACCTACACAGAACATGGTTTGCCAGCTCTTCTTAATGCAGATTTGAGCAAGGAAGGCTATGTTTAAAGGCTACAGTATTTGGGCTGAAGAAGCATTTGGCCTGACTCTCTATACAGGCATTGTACAAAGAACTAAGTCAAAAACCTATGGCCTTGGAAAAATGAGAACAAAGGCATGCTGCAACTATATTCCATGAAGAGCTGGATCTGAGAGAAAGCAGAGAAGGAACAGGAAATTTTACACACTATCAGATCAGTACTGTGTACAAATGCAATTGAATGCCTAGGAATAGGACAGAAAAACAAGAACCAATCTGGACTAAACAACCAGATGCTTAGTACAGGCAGAAAAAATGCTATGTTATATACATGGAAGACGACAAACAGCAGCTAAAGCTGAAAATGGCCTTTAAGTGATCCTTTGACAGTGCTGAAACACTACAGAGTTCCTTCTGTTGCTTTCTACAGACTTGTTGCTCACCAAATCAGTCATCCAAACAGGAGAGGAGAAATATTCTTGCGTGCAACATCTCACAGAGCCTTTGCTGAGTCACGTTTTTCTGTCTCTATCAGCATATCAATAGATATCAGAATTCAATTACTTATTCAGGTAGTTACATTAACTCAGCATCTCCCAGACTCCCGAGCTTTTGCTGGTGGTCTGTGTGTCTACCTTGCATTCATTCTGCTGCCTGCCATACATCATTTTATAAATTGGTATAATTGCCCAGCAGAGCACTGCCTGGCATGTCTCATTACCATTCTTTAATTACAGCAGGACTGAATGGCATGTCAGTTACTTGTAAAAACTATTCACCGTATAATACAAAAGTGATTATAAACTAATCTCTAAGCTTTGGCTTCAACTTGGACCTGACATTTATATAGACATCTATACCTCATTCTGATAGTTCATGACAACACATTGCCTTGACTAAGCTGTTGCTTGTTAATAAGCAATTTGTCCTAATTCATTATCTCACACTTTATTAAGCATAAGTAAACAAGAGTCTGGGAAATTCTTTTATTGTTTCTTTGACTAGTTAGGAAATGTTCATGCTAATTTGAGCTGTTCTCTGTCTTAGTTCCTAGTAGCTGATTCTAGTGACTAAAAGAGAAATTGCATTTCAGATGGAATTATGTAAGTTTTGTAATATAAATATGAACTAACATGTTCTGTCCCCTAACGCGTTGGCTCCTCTACCCTCACTCTCTTGCTGTCCTTTCTCTTTGCAGAAAGCGATGGCAAGAAAGTCACTCTCAAAGAAAAAAAAAAAAAAAAGACTCTATTAGGCCATACTTACTCTGCTTAATATGAGTAAACCCAACTGGACCAGGGTTCTCAAGCAGTCAGCCACAGAAGAGGTAAAACTTGGGGAAAGCAAGAAAAAGTAGAGAGATAAAAAAGAGGAAGGGGTTTCTACAGAAATTTGGAGTGTGCTGAGAGGGTGTGTGTGAATCATAATTTCAAATCCAAATACTTAAAACTCCTCCTCATCCAGTTTTATCTAAAACTGGAAATCTAAAACTTTTGTATTACTAGCCCTTTTTATAATCCTGTATAATCCTGTGCCAAGCAAGCCCAACAACACAACAAAGTTTTGCACAAGGTTGAGTTACATAAAGTCTAGTGGTCTTAGTGAATGATTTACAAGCAACCCTGTCACTGGTTTCTACATAAATGTCACCACCTTAGTTGATCAAAGCAAATTATGTTTTTAGATCTAACATGCTTAAATCTAAAAAGAATTTCAAGGTGATGTAAGTAAAACAAATATTTCACTGTGTAAGTGCAAATTCAGGATTAGCCAGGTTGGTTTGTTACTGAAAGAAATTAAAATTAACACATCCAAAAGAAATTAAAATTAACATATCCTCTTGTGTGTAAATGGCATTTTTCATTTAGGCTGAGGAGAAATGTGGTTAGTCCCACTAGCTGAATACAGAAATCCAGTCTATGAGTTAGTTTTTCTCCACCACACTGAGTGCACTCATCTTTATACTGACTGGATGAAGTGGGTAATCAATCAATCAGGATTTGGTTCCGTGCCCACATAGGAGTTTTAGCACACCAAATGATTGAAAGGTGACCCTGTGAAAGATTAATTTTTCTTTTTATAACACAGTGTATAACTGCCAGATTGCGACTAGAAAGGGCAGCTATGAGAGGAGAAAACATGATGAGCAAAACCACAGACACTGTCTGGAGACAACTGCATCTTCAAGAAGGGAGGAAACATAATGTTCACCTGATTTAAGATGTTAATTTAAAGTAGAAATTGCTACTCAAAGCACAATAAGGTCATGTTCTCTGTTCCATGAACTGTTTCTGGCCTTGAATCTGCAAGCGGAATGTCTTATTTTCCCCACTGTGGAAAATTTATGGGAAAATTCCTTGCCTGCTAGACCCAGAAGGTTTACATTGTTTTGTAATGCATATTTTCATCAAAATCATATTTGTGCTGGAGAATCCCCTCTTTTCCCCTATGAAATGGATGTGTTTCATACAATAGCAATTGATTATTTAAGGCAGAGACCACCAAAGACTGAAATTCGTTCCAAGTTCAACAAAGAAACAGGCACTGATTATTCTGCACTACAGTTGGAAGGAACTCCTGCAAAGCTGGAAAATGCATTATATTAATAAATGTTTTTCTTCATCAGAGCACCTAAGTCATCTTTGAAGTTAGCACAAATTGACAACAGGAATGATTACTAAAATTAAAAATTGCAATACAAAAGCAATGTCAGAACAGAGGAAAGTCATTTAATACACTGACTTCTTCTGTCAGGCTGTCTGTAGATGGAAGTCTAATAATAAACCAACATTTTAGATAGTCTTTTAAAAGTGGTGCCCCTATAAAACTCCATTGTTTTGTCTTGAGATTTCTAAATAATGCCATGAGAATGACAGGTGACAATGTTGCAAAATTAATGGACTTCTACCAGCAGGACATCTTTCTTCTCTTCATTCGTTAGGAAAGAAGGGCACAAAATTGCTTGGCATATAAAAACTGAAGGCAGCAGCCAAATTATGTATTTCATTCCCATTAACCTCAGGAGTCAACTGAAACCTCTGGAGAGGAAAAACATAAAACTTGCACTTTTTTTTGCCTTTTTTTGTAATATGTTGCTAGTGATTAGTAGAACAGCAACCCCATCTTCATCAGCAGAATTTCATAAAACAACAGTAATTTTATAATTTGTATTTCCATATACTCCTATTCCCCATCCCCTTGTACTGTTGGAGGGGAGGAGGTAGAGAATTTGGGAGTGAAGTTGAGCCTGAGAAGAAGCAAGGTGTGGGGGGAGGTTGTTTTAAGATTTAGTTTTTCTCATTATCTGACTCTGATTTCATTGGTAATAAATTCAGTTGATTTCCTCAAGTCAAGTCTGTTTTGCCCATGACAGTAACTGGTGAGTGATCTCTCCCTGCCCTTCTCTTGGCCCAGGAACCTTTCATTATATTTTCTCTCCCCTGCCTAGCTGAGGTGGTAAGTGCTAGAGAGGCTTGGTGGGCACCTGGCATCCAGTCAGGATCAACTCATCACAAACATACAATAAAATATTTCTGCTTTGCTCAAAATTCTTTTCCTTGGAGAAGGCTCCAGGGAGACCTTATTGAGGCCTTTCAGTGCTTAAAGGGGCTTATAAGACGGATATGAGAGTCTTTTTACAAGGGCCTGAAGCGAAAGGACAAGGCATAACAGTTTTAAGCTAAAAGAAGGTAGATTTAGATTAGATACGAGGAAGAAACTTTTTACTGTGA
This sequence comes from Myiotriccus ornatus, assembly GCA_036023395.1. NCBI lineage: Eukaryota > Metazoa > Chordata > Aves > Passeriformes > Tyrannidae > Myiotriccus > Myiotriccus ornatus. The sequence continues at coordinate 98,343,434 of JAYRBT010000082.1, forward strand.
GGGTGGTGAAGCACTGGAACAGGTTTTCCAAAGAAATTGTGGATGCCCCATCCCTGGAAATTTTCAAGGCCAGGCTGAATGGGGCTTTGAGCCCCCAAATCTGGTCTAATGGAAGCTGTGCCTGGCCACACCAGAGGCATTGGACTAGGTGATCTTATGGGTCCCTTCCAACATTAACCTATGTATGATTCTATTAAATAGCCAAAATATTCTTACAGAATTAAAATGAAACATGAATTCATCTTTATTTAGGCACAAACCCATAGTACTAGTGAAGGCAATGTTCATCCAGGTACAGTAACATAGAAAACCATTGTCTTCTGATTTAAAGACTCGTCTTCAGAGGATAAACTATTCTTTCACCTGTCTGTAGGGAATCAAACATGCAAGTGCTATCACACCACAAGCTAGGGATACAACCCACAAGCAAAAACACATATTTAACCTAATCACTGACAGGTATGTCTTTAGGGAAGCTTAGGACTATGTCTTTTTCTCATTTTGTGTTAAATTTTATATGATTTTTAGCTTAAACAGGCATTAGACAAATTGTACACTATGTAATCAGTCCCTTGGTTACCACAGTTGAGGTTCCACGGTTTTGCCTAAAAGCCTCCTACGGGTTCAGATTCTCGGTAGTCAGACTAGATCCTCCAATTTCTACCATTACACTCCAACATACTTGTTAAGAAGCCCAATTTTAACTTAAGGGTGTTGTTAAGAGGAAGCAGTGATTTGTTTCTAGATGAAGAAACATTTAATTAAGTCTTTTATAAATTACACAAGGAAGCCAACAATTTCTAACCCTGTAATTATTGTTATTTGTTCAGCTCACAGCTTTTATAAGGCAGGCTTCAGTTCTAGCTGTCTGTTGCAGAGATGTACACTGTAGGAGCCAAAGTGAACCAAAGAAAGAAAAGGACTACTTGGACTAAAGAATTCAGAACAATTCTGCTACCAGAAAATTACTGTTCCACAGAGAAGTTTCCTTGGACTATAAAAAATAGATATTTAAAAGCTGTATTTTATATATAAACCAAGGCTTTATTTGTGTTTATTAATTGATGTAGCTTACAAACAAAGATTAGTCTTGTGTCTAAAGTCAGAACAATTCCATCGCTGTCCAGTTAGAAGTGAGCACAAACTGAGCAAGAAGATGTCACTAGTTGGGAGCTAGTAAGTCACCAGCTGAATAGTCTTATTCCAAGACTATGAAAAAGCTGTAGAAGTTAAGAAGAGCCAAGCGCCTAGGGCGGGACTGAGAAAGTATGACTCCAGCAATGTGAGCATTGTTACTCTAAATCCCACGGTGATGTTCACTCCACTGCTAAGAGAGTAAAATTGCAGTTTAATTGCAATTAGTGATCAAATCAGACTGTCAGAAACACAACTTGAATGAATGCAGACAAGACTGTGAGACTCAGAGGGAGAGAGCACAACCCTTACTAACCTGCCCACTGAAACAATATGGCCTATGAACTAAAAAAATATTCTTTGTTTGGGCTTCAATTATTAACAGTACAGATCAGTTAGACCTTAAATGCTCAAATACCTTCCCCTGAAAGTGGATTTCAGTTGCTGGGAGACACATTAATGCAAATAAAAAGACAACGTTGAGAACCAGCTTTTATAACATAAAGAAAGAATGACTGCTTCCATTAAAACAGCATCACAAGCCCTTTAACTTATCAAAACCTAAATGATCAAGTTAGCTTTGTTCTGCCTTACATCTGTTCTCTAAGCAACAGAAACATTCAAGGCAGTACATAAATCTATGACTGTGATGTATTACAGGGGTATGCTATAAGGGAGGTTGAAGAAAAGCCATTTCACCAGTACTAGCACATCCATGTAAAATGCTGCACACTGAAGCTGCAAAAAATATAAACTATATTACAGTCATTAAAATAGTTTATTTATAGCACTTAGTTCAGTATGCAGCGTTCATAATGTCATCAGTGGAAGGATTCAGATTTCAGACTTTCCTCTTTAAATCTCAAGTGAGGTTTCTTGTCCAAAAACCACCCAAACATTTGTCTCCACATCTTTTGTCACTTAAATTACCTGATTTTTGTGCTCCACACTTCTGAAAACTCAGGATGCTTATTTGCATTCATAATATACGATACAGATGTTCATTCCCTCACTTCCATACAAGGAAGTTCTTATTTGTGGCATACAGGGAGATTACAGGACTACTGTTAATCCTGCTTGATATTAGATGAGCCATTTCTTTCTCCAGAAGCATTATTACTTTGGCAATAAGTGGATTGCAAAATTGGATTTATTATCAGCCCCTTGAATACTCTGCAGATGTTTTAAATTCGTTGCTACCCAGCTTAACATTCCCTAAATTAACGGTTTTTGAATTCTTTAAAACACAGTTTAGCAATTAGTATACAGCATATAATTACTTATTTTCATAAAAATAGGTATTAGACAAGAGAGTGCTTTATTAAATGCCCATGGGAATCTCATAAGGTTTAATAAGACTGAGTGCAAGGTGCTGCATGTGGGTGAGGGCAACCTCCAGTATAACACAGGCTGTGGGATGAACCGATTGAGAGCAGCCCTGTCAAGAAGGACTTGGGGGTGCTGATGGATGAGAGGCTGGACACGAGCTGGCAATGTGCGCTCACAGCCCAGAAAGCCAATTGTGTCCTGGACTGCATCAAAAGCAGCGTGGCCAGCAGGGCAAGAGAAGTGATTCTGCCCCTCTACTCTGCTCTGGTGAGACCTCACCAGAAGTGCTGTTGCAACTCTGGGGCCCTCAACACGGGAAGGAAACTGTCCTGTTAGAGTGATTCCAGAGGAGGGTCACCCAGGTGATTAGAGGGATGGAGCACCTCTCCTATGAGGAAAGGGTAAGAGAATTGGGATTGTTCAGCCTGGAAAAGAGAAAGCTTCGAGGTGACCTCATGTCATGGTTTGAGCCCAGCTGAAGTTGAAGCATCATGCAGTCGCTTGTTCAACCCCTCTTCTTTCCCCTCCTCCTGGTGGAACGGAGAGGAGAATCAGAGTAAAACTTGTATGTTGAGATAAGAACAGTTTAATAATTGAAAATAAAGTAAAATATAATAATAATGGTAAATAATAATAATAATAATATTTAAAAGGAAACAAACAAGTGATGCACAATACAATTGCTTCACACTCGCTGACTGACGCCAGACCCCCCTTCTGAACCCAGTCGGGTCCCTCTTCCAGGTAACTCCCCAGTATATATACAGGCACGACATTCTATGGTGTGGAATATCCCTTTGGTCAGTTCAGGCCATTTGTCCCAGCTATGTTCCCTCCCACTGGTAGGGCATGTGACAAGGGGAAAAAAAAAAAAGTCCTTGATTTAGAATAAACACAACTTAGCAAAAACCAGAACATCAGTGTGTTATCAACACCATTCTCATTCTGAATCCAAAACACAGCACTGTACCAGCTGCTGAGGAGAAATTAACTCCACCCTAGCTAAAACCAGGACACCTTAGAGCAGCCTTCCAGAATCCAAGGGGAGCATACAAAAAAAAATGGAGACTTGTCACTAGAGCATGTAATGACAGGACAACAGGGAATGGCTTCAAACTAAAAGACAGTAGATTTGGATTAGATACTCAGAAGAAATTCTTTACAGTGAGGGTGGTGAGGCACTGGAACAGGTTTCCCAGAGAAGATGTGGATGCGCCATCCCTGGAAGTGTTCAAGGCCAAACTGGATGGAGCTTTGAGCAACCTGGTCTAGTGAAAGGTGTCCCTGCCCATAGCCAGGGGGTTGGAATGAGATGATATTTAAGGTCCCTTCCAACCTAGGCTACTCTATGATTCTAAGTCTAGCATCTTAAGTCAGGGGACTAATCTTATCAATGCATACAAATACCCCAAGGGGGGATGTAAAGTCCCAGTGACAGGGTAAGAGGCAATAGGCACACACTAAACACAGGAAGTTCCCTCTGAACATTTCTACTGAGATATTTTTACTGTGATGTTGACCAAGCCCTGGCAGAGGATGTCCAGTGAGGCTGTTGAGTCCATTCTTGGAGCTATTCAAAAGCTGTCTGAACATGGTCCTGGGCGACCAGCTCTGAGTGAACCTGCTTGAGCAGAGAGTTTGGATCAAATGACCTCCAGAGTTCCCTTCCAATCTCAACTATTATGTGACTATGTGATATGTTGAGATTTGCTTTAAAGAGGAAAGACACTCCACCATATTCCCCTTCTTTTTATTATTCTTATTTCTTCCAAAAATAGCATAACAATGTACTTTCAAATTAAATTTGATACAAGAAATCTAACAAAACCAGTTTTGACGCACACAGTTTTCAAGGAAACATTTCAGCATTTCTAAAGTCAGCATTTTTCAGCTAGTTTCATGAGTACTAATTCTAGAAGACAAGAAAGTCTTGTTTTCTTAATTTCAGCAGCAGAACTGACTAATTCTACTGCTTCAGTGAAGGTTATACTTGTTCTTTTATACAATTAAAAAAAATGAGTCATGGAAGAAAGAATATAACCTAATTACAGGGAGAAGGCAAAACAACTACAAACTCAATTTGAATACTTAACTCTAATGGAAACATTCTTTTCTAGGTTTATTATAACTTTTCAAAATACTCATGTACCATCTGAATTTCATCATTTCATCTCTACATAAACTATAGCAGTTAACAACAGCCATCAGCTACTGTTAGCCCGAAAACAGAGAGAAAAAACATGAAGTATTCAGGCCTTCTCAGTAATTTGAGGCTACAACCACTGAAAAGCCAGGCAAACACTGCCCCAGAAATCCCTAAGCCAGCTCTAAAAGACTAACAAGCAGTTAAGATGGTAGTTAGGCATAGTTCTGTCTACTGGTATCACTACATTATATTTCCACACAAAATATCTGGCTCTGATTTGGGGATTGTTACCCACATGTACCAGGGTGGGTACACATATATCCAGCCCTCCCTTCCAGACTGAACTGCTGTTATCCTCAAATGTTTCACAGGCTCCCCTTCTGGTTCATGATCCATGACATGACTGCGTTTCTAATGCCTTAAGACCGCAATGATGTCCCCATCACTACCAACACCCTATTGCCAAGCCCACTCGGAATTTTATGAAACAAGAAAGAAATGCATGTTAAGATCTGCCTAGTAAGTTCAAGAAACATTGAAACTACCAAAAAGTCAGGAGTCTTTAATACAATAGAAAATGTTCAGTAATTTAAGTTCAGCAGCTGTTACTGATTACCACATAGTCATATTTGGAAAAACGAAGCAGAGATTTAAAACGTTAGAAATTGAGTACGTTCAGAGCAGTTTTGTACAGAACAAACTTGTTTAATCTTAAAAGCACCATGAAGTGACACTATGTATCAGCAAGCAGGAAAAACAAGAACATCATGTGATTTTATCATGTAAACTACACCGTGAATACCACTAAGGTAGATTTACACTGCAGGCTCGAGCACAGTACAGAGGTACTCAAACTGACTAAGGTATTTTTTGCTCTGCATGCAATGTAGACATACCCTCTATGTCTGAATAGATCTCATTATGAACTAACTGAGCTCTGAAGTACAGTATTTAGGCCCTCATTCTGCACCATCAAAGTCAACAGTCATCTTTCCATCAGCTTCAGAAAGTGCAGGGTCAGGCTTGTAATCACAAACATACATCTACTAACAAAACATTTGTGTCTAACATAAAGTTGTGTCAGTTCAAACACAAGTTTTGAGAGCATGCAGATTGCTTACAAATGCTTAAAAAGACTGGTTCAGAATCTTTCTTATATATACACACACAAGTCCATCTGTCACAGACAGGCAATGTAACTCTGCATAACGAGCTGCCCTAGTTTTTGGTAGTGTCCTGCACACTTCTGATAATTAAAAAATAAAAAATAAAAAAATAGTTGCCACAATGGATTTCTGACCATTCCAACTTGCACATGGATATGATCTCTTCTTGCTGCATCCAGTATGTGAAGTTTCACAGCTGCTTCTCAAATGCAAATACCAAGTAAATACCTAAAAAAGAAAATGTGAGTATTTTAAAGTTTCAGCTTCCTTGGCAACTCAATTAAGTTCTCAGCATGTTATCAGGTTGATATTCTGTCCAAACAACCGGTTAGCAGATTACTGAAATGATAAAAAATGTTACGGTTTCCCAATGAGTAACTCTAGCATTCAAGTCTAGCATACCTTTTTTCCACAATGGAGCACAGAATGCACAAAAGCAAAATATTTTAAGTACTGCAGATAAGGTTAATGCAGCACTAATTCAGTTAATGATATTAGTGAAATGTGAATGGAATTCATAGAGTACTATGCCATCCTACACATAATTAACATTCACTAGCACATAGAAAGTCATATGCAAATAAGTTAAGACTCCTTCATACACACAGCAATGGACAATTAGGGGTGAAATTATCACCTTAATTTTTAAATGAAAAGTGAATAAACTCATGACACATATTAATTTTGCTTTTTAAAATTTTGATGGACAAAGAAGAAATTATAAGTCCAAAACAGTATGATTGTAGTAATGGATATTCCTAAAGTCCACACCAGCGTCCTTGGAAAACTCTTACTTGGCATTTAACCAATGCCAGCTAAGCTGGATGTTCTTGTGCTCCGCACCAGACAGATACATTAAACCAGTTACTTGAAGGCCATGAGTCTAATAAACATTTATGGATTTCTACTTAACTTTTATTTTAATGGATGGCTACATTGTAAATCTTTCAAGACAAGCCTATCAGACATTCCTCAGCAACAAAGCAAAGTTCCAGGCAATGAGCAAGTTATCAGAAGTTCTGTATTCCAAATCTCTCTGGAAAATGAGACTACTTAGGAAACACAGTAATCACTGAACTTCTAAAGGTATAAAAAGCTCTTCTCAATTCGATTAATAGCTTACATAATACTTCTACATTGCTGGAATTGGTGTCTTCCTTATGATTCATGCCTTTTAAAATTCGATAATAATTTTAAAAAGTAGATTGAAGATTTTTTCATTTGTGAATTAAACAGCATTTTTTGCTTGCTTTCAAATCACTAAAACAACCAGAACAATGATCTGCAAAAATGCAAATTCTGATTGGCTGCACTTACACAGAATTAAGTAAAAATCTCTCCAGGAATCAATTTTTATCCTTAGAATTCTTCGTCCCTTATAACTGAGGTTTTTTTGATCTCAACATTGGAAAAATCCAATATCAGAAGTTTTCCATGGCATGTGCTCACATAATTTCAAAACATATTTAATGCCCTTGCAGTGTCTGAGGTACTGAATTTTTCTCTTCTCTTTATACAACATTCAAATACCTCTTCCACTATTCATGTTTTAATTGCTTCTTCCTAATATATGTATCACTATAGGAAAAGAGTAAAGCTCTGGTCCCTGTCTTCCCCAAAAAGGTTTGTATTATTTTTGGTGAATGTATGTCCCAGCTGGAGTTTGTTTTCTAGTTGACTGATAACGGTATAATATCCGAGCGTACGATACAGAAGTGTAGTATTTAATCCTCTAACACTATCAAAATAATTCTTTAACACTGGTATCATTTTTTCATACATTCCAAGTAAGGGATAGTCCCAAAACTATTTTAGCCCAAAAGTCTGTGTGTTAGAAGGTACTTAAAAAAAACAAAATTCTAACCCATTTTATGCATTTTCCTCCCAATTTCTTGTGATGTGTGCACTGTAGAACGTATCCACAGGCATTTGAACTAAACAAATAGTAATATCTTGTTACATTTAAAATTGATATTTTCTTCCATAACCAACAGGCTATTTTATACACTTTCCATAGCAGTTATTCAATCAATATTGAGTTTTCAAAATATTACTTACTTGTTGCTTCCCATTCAGATTTACTCAAGGTTCCCTAGAAGGCAACAAAAAAAAACACCGTTTCAACAAAAACGAAGAAGAAATAAAACACTGATTTAACTCAGGATAATCAATCTTTCACACTGACTGGCTATTTAGGGACAAGAAGAGCATTACTGTAGACCACAGATACTTATAACCCAATAACTAGGATGGGAGCGAACTGGAATGTGCCAGACAATGCAACACAGCTAAATCACACAGGTAGAGGAAAACGGGCCAACAGTCTGCTGGTCTGGATGCCTCTGCAATGCAGAGCATGCTGGGTGCATCACCACACATCAGGGTGACTTGACCTGGCTGAAGCTGCTGTTTCCACCCTGATACACCCAACACTTGTGCAGGAGTGAAGAAAAGGCCCCGTACCACGGTGCTGCCACCTTGCCCAGGAACACTGCCTGCCCTCCACCTAATACTTCCCCACAGCCCATAGAAACTCTACTGACTCCCAACCCAACTCACACATTCTGGAAAAAAACAGCCTGACATCCAACCTAGGAAATCTACTCTCAGCTCAGCCAACCTGATGAAATCAGGTCAAATCCCCAAGTGAAAAGCTGCTGCCATTTACCCCACCAATTAAGAAACAAGGGGTTTTTTTGCTCTGCCCACTCCACCTCCTTCCCATGAGTTCTCACTGGGGGTTACAATTCAGTCCATATGCTACTCACTCACCAACCCTGACCAAAAAAAAAAGCATCTGGCAAAAGAGGTCTTTTGGTCTGACTTGGTCATTCTCATGTTCTTAAGCCTATGTCTTAAAAGAAGCAGTTCGCTTTTTAAAGTTTTTAGATTTCAAATATTGAAAGCAGGTTTCTTTTCCTGCTTGATGTAGGACTTTTATATATTTTTATATATACAATAAATGGACTATATCCTCAAGAATTCAGAGCACAAACAGTAGAGGAACCAATGATTAAAAAAAGAAACATCCAAGTGGAAAAACTTCAAGGCGACCAGCCCCATGCTGAATCTGTGACAATGAAAAGGATGATTTCAAATATATACGGTGTCATGAACAAAGTTTTCAACTTTCCTATCAGAGGACTGGAACTAAAACTTTAAATGAGTAGTGTGGAGGTGCAGAAACATAAGAATATTCTTCAAATTAAAAGCAGTTAGAACAAGTAAGATGGAGAAATATTCTTTCCCTTTTGCAATATTACAAAATTTCTTAATAGCTACTAAATCAAGTGAATTTGATTCTCTGGGTATGGGATATAGACTAAATTAACTCCTCAGCCCTGCAGCTCTATAATTTTTCACATGCAAAGAGACATTCATACTAATTCTACTGCGGTTGAAATGAAGGCACCACACATCCAAAAGATCAGGACCTCAATTTTAGACTCCACTTGTTCTAGTGATATATGAAGAAACTTACCAATGGTAACTTTGCCTTGCCATCTTTGATGAACTCTTTTGCATGGTCATAATCATCAGGTTTATCAGAAACAAGCCTGGAATCACCAAATGTAGAATATGGCTGGAGAACATCAAAAACGTTAAAAAAAAAATTAATTACATAGTAAGATACCCTAATCACATCAGTCATGGGTTTGTCACAACACAGTCCAGAACACAGGTCAGTAATTCTTAAAGAATATTTTAAATTTAGGTGTCTCCTCTACAGCACCCCCAGGAACAGGTCTGATACTCCCTACTTACCAGGAAATTAGTATACAACTGATTCTTCAAAACTAAGATGTACTTAGTAAGGATGCCACTTACAAACAATCTGCATGTAACAATTCAGTCCTCAATTGTAAGTGGCCACTACTTTAAGGTAACTCTCACGTTTCTAAGAAGGTCAAAGGTTGTGTCACCATGCTACTGACAGTGTGAGCCACACACAGCACCAGCACTTTCACAGTCAACAAGGACAGTCAAGTTCACTTGCAGCCCATGTGACTCAATTTAGTAAGTCACCAGATACTTGATAGTTTTATGCTGAAGAAGTCTACTGTTTGAGGGAGAAGGGAAGCACAGAGAACTGCAAGTAAAACCAAAGCCTCAGAGGTGGCATGGAAAAACTTCTCTGAAGCTGCTAAAGTCATCCAGGATAAATGAGGATAAAAAATGCAAAAACACCTGGCAAAAACATAAACTTAGTTACAGTGAAGTACCATTTTCTTCTACAAACACAGTCTGTCCTTTTATTCCCACAAAGATTCCTTTCTGTCTTTTCACTCAGTCTTCCTTGCACAAAGACACAGCTTTCAATCTCAGCTTTTTTTTCCTATTTTCCTATTTTCTCTCCTATTTCAGTTGGGAAAAGGGAATAAGAGAGAAGGTTGGTGGGTATCCAGCAGCCAGTCAAGGTCAACCCATCACAGTCACACTTTCAGTTCCAAGAATTAAATTCTTTCTATTGGTAGTTCCTAATTTGCTGCAAAATGTTCGCCATGGGACTTTCAATTATTGCACAAATAATTAACAAGAAGTAAAATGCTATTAAAATGAAACAAGTCAATTTCAAATTTACCTCCAAGGCCTGCATTCTCCTTAACAGCATTTTATGCTCCTCATTCTTAATTTTTTCTTCATAGAATTCCCGAAATGTCATTTTGTAGACTAATTTCATACCATGCTTCTTCGCCATTCTGTCAAAATAAGTTTGATTAGGGAAGCCCCAAAATTATTGTAGCTTTCTTTTCAAAGGAACAATTTTAAGCCACAGTGACATCTGATGGTATTCAGTAGGATTACACTTTTTTAGAGGTTTTTTTTTTAGTTAAGACATTAAATGAAAAAAGCTGCAGCACCACCACAAACTGTACTTTTTTTTAATTAGGACCAAAAAAATCTAGACAGAAGTGATTTACAAACATTTAAATAGAAAAATTACTCTTCTCCCAAAATACAGAACTTCTAGGCACACTACGCTATTTTCCCCGCAGTATCTGCCATGTCAGAAATTAGGGATATATTTAGAGAACTTATTTCTGCTAGTTTAGTGCCTTAAATCTCACTTATACGTAGACACTGTGGACATGCAACAGTGCAGTAATAGTTGTCAGGGACAGATGCTGGTGTTTTTCATAGAGAACTACAAACAAAGGGTGTCAGAATATACAGACTTGATGGGAAAGCTTAATATTGTTTCAGCACCCTGAGCTTGAACAGCAGGAAAAACCCCAACATGGAAACATTTGCCTGTACCTCAGAACACAGGCTGCGAAAGGCAAATCTGAGTTCACACAGAGGTAACAGCAAAATGTATGCTCAAAGATCAAGAAAAAATAAGTCACAGGAAAAAATCCTATGAACGTTCAAAGAAAATTGTAAAAGACAAGAAAGAGGCACCATGATGAAGAGGACACACAAGAAAGCTTCCTGAAGTATTAGAAGAAACATAGAAAGAAATCCCTCAAGAAGTTAAGATCAAGGAAGCAAAAGTTGACAGCAGCAAAAGTTTGCTGACAGATCCAACATATCAGATACACATGTTCTTGTCTGAGACCAAGTTTAAGTCTTTACAATTTCTGACTAGAGCACCCTCAATTGTGTGCAATGGACAGATTACAGTTGTGGATGGAAATGTAAGAAACCTCTGCGTTTGGAGCAACAAAAAACCCCTAAGAACTAAAAAATATAATAAGAAAACCAAACCATTATTTTCTGCAAGTGTTATGCAATGACATATAAACTAAAAAAAAAAGTTTATTATGTTCCACAGCTTTCACTGTATAATGAATTCAAAACTTAACTTACTCTTCCAGTAATGGAAAGTAAACCAAGAACTCAGGGACATCAACCACTTCTTCCAGGTGGAAATCATACTTGCAGCCAAATAAAGGATAGTCTCCCTTCTTTTCAAATTTTACATTGTACACGTCATTCCCAAATGAATTTGTTTCTGAAGCTTCAAGTCTCTTTCTATAAAATGAGATATAAATAAACATTAATTCACCAGTATTTAACAGTCAGCGAAAACTACACGTAAGAGGCCTGAAAGTTTCTGCCCATGCTAGAACATTCAATGACCTCTTTAGTTTCCCACCTTCCTTAGCCAATAAGGAAACGAAACAATGAAATGAAGCCACCTGCTAGGTTTGAACAGTTAATCATTCCTATACAACATAACAAGGACTTAATGGACCTAGAAGATTAACCTTTAGCCCAGACAGTCTACATGGACAAGACAGGCTTCTTGGAACAACCACAAAACCCTGACAGTTTTTCTCTGGGCTGTAGCCATTTGGCCACTATATAAGTCACTACAGAGGGCTGGAGTGTGTGAAGACCTATTCTCTATACTAGAAGAGCCTGGGTGCAAGAGTCAAGAATTAGTATTCATTTACCTGTTTGAG
>JAYRBT010000082.1:98365658-98376792 GCA_036023395.1 Myiotriccus ornatus
CCCCCTGCCCCGGCTGGTGGGGGTAGTGCTGGCCTGGCCTCCCTGCCGGCTGCTTTCCCTCTGCCGACTGTGTCTTGTCCGCGACGCTAGAAGCGGGGTGGGAGGTTTGTTTGTTGATGGGAAGATGAAGCTGTGAATACAGAGCCGAGGGGCCTTGGGTGTTCCGTGTTGGGCTGCTGGGGCATCGGGGTGGGCAGGAGTGGGTTTGGGGAGTGGGATCTCGGGCTGTTACGTGACTTCCTCACGAAGGGCAGCGGAGGAGAGGCACCATTCTCGGCTCTCCGGTGGCAGAACTCGAGGGAACGGCTGGACCTGTGTCAGGGGAGGTTTAGGCTGGATAGCAGGAAAAGGTTCTTTGCCCGTAGGGTGGTTGGGCACTGGAACAGGCTCCCCAGGGAAGGGGTCCCGGCCCTATGCCCTCCAGAGTTCAACAAGTGTTTGGACAGTGCTCTCAGGCACGAGGAGTGATTCTTGGGGTGTCCTGTGCAGGGCCAGGAGTTGGACTTCCATGATCCCTGTGGGTCCCTTCCAGCTCAGGATACTCCATGATTCTGTGCTACCGCTGAAGGGCAGCAGGGGGATTGTGCCCCGTGGAGGAGTTCTCTCCCACGATCTGTCTGTGTCTTGGCTTTTTAGACTGCTTGAAATGGCTGTATAAGTGTTTTATTGTCTAATGTTAGTTATGGTTCTTGTTAGTAATCTACTTCTGATAATTAACTGTATCCAGGGAGTTGGACTGAGAAGTCATCAGAATTTTTGTTAAGCCTGTTAAGTGGGTTTATGTCAGGTATCACAAACTACATGTTCAGCCTGACTTATGTCCGTTTCTGAAATGTCCCAAAAGAGAAAACATTACTTTGGACAGTAGTACATAAAGTATCCTGGAATTCCTTACCGAAGTCAGTTCTTAAACTGAAAGTGTTCCTCAACTTGCCTAATCCCCAAGATGTCATTCCTGTATTCAGGTATAAACGTAAAATGATTTTCAAAGTGTTGCTGCATTGGGAAGAGATAGGGAGCAGGTTCCTTATTTGGAATGTGTTTTGCTGCCTGTGCTACTAGCTTATATGACTTGCAGCTGCTCCTGTGTGGCAATTGCATGCACAGAGGATAACATGTCCCCACCATCCATCTCCCATGGGCTCGACAGCAGGTGTTTATCTCCTTTTCTGTCTAAGGGCTGTTTGAGGTAAAAAGGGTATGACTGGCCTCTGTGGCAGCATTTGCTGTCTGAGAAGCACTTCCATCAGGGAGTGAAAAAAACCCCAAACATTTGATAATTTGGTTAGGCAGATATCAGGTGGCTGACACATGGCAAAAACTGAGTAGGCAAATTCACGTAAGGAATGTAAGAAGTTAAAGATTTGTCTAATGTGACTGTCTGCAGGCCTGCTGCACAGGCTTTGGCAGGTGGTGGGAAAAGGTTTGATCGGTTTTGGTTGTTAAAAGGTTCTGTGTAATTCTGCTGTTGATGACCCTTTCTGCAGATAAACTGACCTAGCTCTGTAGGTATCACTAAGAAACTGAAGTCTGTTTTTGCAAGACAGGGAACTCTGTGTCCCCTAATCTCAGATGAGAGCCCTCAGTTTATATCTTGGCACACTTCTGGATCTGTAGGGAGTTCTGGCTGGTCTTAAAGATATGGCCCCAACAAATTCAACGACAAAAGCGGGAAAATCACTGATTTTTAGAATGTCAAACTGCTAGTTGAATCCAACAAATTCCTTTCAGTCAGTTAGTCTTGCAGATTAGAAAGATGATCCAACAGAGTTCTTTAAGATGTTGATACACTATGAACCCAGATAGTTGAAGATGAACTTATTTTGAAATTTAGATGGTGAAGCAAATTCAGCATCAATCATCGATATTTCAGTATTAGGAATGGAATAAAATCACTGAAAGAACTGAGGCCTGGGCCCAAAACACAATTGAAATCTTCCTGGACAGTCAGGTGTCATTAGAATAGATCAAAAGGATTTTACCTTGATATTCTGATAGGTAACTACCTAGTTCCACCAGTTTAGATAAAGAGTCAAACTTGGGGTCAGGGAGTCTTAATGATTGTGATATACCTGTAGTAGATTCTTTGACTTGAAATGAATGGATTGTGCAGTACGGCAATAACAACAACAACAAAAGAACTGCTGACATTACAGGACTTTTTCTTAAGTCTTGAGTCATGATACCTCTAAAAAACTCAGATTATTCTTCATGTCCCTGTCACTATACAGAAATTCCGGTAAGAGCAAAAAGTTACTATTCAGTTAAAAAATCCATATGTTCTGTTGTGATTCTGCCTTCCTAAATTAGGTTCAGTCTTGAAGGTACCAGTATAGGTGTGTTAAGTCCAACATATTTTATCCATATTAAGTCAAGAATATATCACTTCAAACTGTCAGGAAAATTAGGGTTTAACCAGGTGTTCGCAGGCCAGATTGGTGTGTCTATTTATGTCTGTCCTCCCACTTTTTGTCTGTTAAGGTCAGAAGCCCTGTCTCCTTTTAGGCACTGGGATTATACAATAGAACTTCACTCTGGTTGGAACTTTGTGTTTCCTCTAAATATCTCCAATCCTTTCTACCCCAGTGCCTTCCAGCACTCAGTTTTCTCCTCATCCTTTTCAAAGTAGTTACCCAGTGTATGATTCAACAGAAAAAAATGAAAATATTTTGTTGTGTTTCCAGATGTGATGGTGCTTCTTCTAAACAAATTCATCTGAATCATAAAATTAAGTCTTACTCTGTTTGTGCTCATCAGAAAATGAAAGTGACTCTTAGGTGGGCTATAAATTTTAATTACCTGGATCTGCTATTTTATCTTGTCCGAGAACAGACCTTGACCATGTGTGACAGTTCTTATACGAACAAAACAAGAAGTTGTGCAGCTGTGATTGCAACTTTGTAGTGTTGCAGCAGATAATCCCCTGCAGCTCTTCAGAACTTGCAGGGGGGATGTCTGTCCTTGAAGGGGAGGTTGAGGGAAGGGAATGGTGCTTAATACAGTCAGGTGGTCATGAACAAATTATAAAACAAAGCAGTAGCTTTTTTTCCAATGAATGAATTTTGCTGGTTATGAATGAAAATATGTGAGGCTCTTCAGAGCAGTTCTGTGAGTCTCCCAAAAGTGGCTGGTGGAAGATTTTAGAAGGATGTGGTGGCACTTACCTTTTAACTGCAGTGGTAGTGCTTAGCCACTACATGTGCCAGTCAGTTAATTACTTGCTCTTAATATTTTGTGGATTTAAATATTGGCTTTGCTGATGTTAAAATAGATGGCATCTTTTGCTTCCTACTGTCTCAGGCCATAGGATTGTACATTCTGATGAGGGATGTTTCTGTGCTGATGAAACACAAGCCTTGGGCTTTGTTGATGACATCTGGCAGAATGCAATCTCTTTTCAAAAGTTGCGGTGTTGCAGAAACAGGATTCTTTTCTCAGTCTGAATACGGCAATGTAGTAAAGCTGCTACTTCAGACTATGACTAGGAATGTTATTAGGGTTCCATTACTGAAGTCCCATCAGAGCTCCTTCTGGTGTAAAGACACAGCTCTCTGAGTCTGATGCGCTTTCGGACACTTGGAGATGCTGTCATTTGGTTCTTTGCAAGTCCTCTATTCAAAAGCTGCTGTGTAAGGCAGTCAACTGAATAGCAGGCAAGAAGGTTTAGCCACTCGGGGATCAAGGCCTTAACAAAAGTAATCCTTCTTTCATAAGAACTGTTCACATCCATTTGTAGACATCTTGGAATAGAATTTACTGAAAATTAGATGAAGAGTGTAGTTTTGAGCGTGTGTGTGTGTGTGTTCTGTAAATGTTATGATCAGCCTCTTCACACATAATTTTTCAAGATATTCTGATTGATACTGCACATATTTCCCCATATGGAGAAGTTTGAATTCACAACAGAGAATTCAACACTTACTTTGAATATTTAGAAAAGATTTATACTAGAAGTGAATGTCTGCCAACAGTAATTCTGCTGAAAGATGAACGTTCTGTATTTTTTGCTGGGAAAAATGACAGCTTTTCAGTGTTTGAAAATGTGAAATAAATGTGGTGTGAGAATAAAAGAAAAAAATCTTGAACCTATTACTTTCACTGTGAGCCTTGTTTTTGTGAAAGCTGGGATGTTTTTTCCAGTTTCATGCTGGTTTACTCTTATTTCTGCTTTGTTTCTAATTGTAAGGCTTCGTAGTTTTTCCTCGAGGATGTCTTTTGGAAGTCTTAGAAGCATTTTAGGTGAATTTGATGAGTAAAAGACTTGGTACGTGATGGAGGTTGTTGTTTTAAGTGTTTTATAAAATTATTACATAATTGCATTTAATATTTTATTACCGACAATACTGTTGATTGCTGTTGAGTTATGAAGGGAAAAAACACAATGAGACAAGACCTGTAATGATCCAAGGTGGCAAAAATGGCATTTATCAAGGCTAGACAAGAAACAGATTTGGTCATTACCATGGAAGGTGAGGCAGAAGGCTGGACAAAGCCGATTCTAAGATCTAAGTTTAAGGATATTCCTAATAAATGCTATTTATAAGTAATCAAGATAAAGTATTTGAATACCTAAGATCTTATTCTATGGATACCAGGTGCCCAGCAAAGCTGCTCTATCACTCCCCTCCTCGCCTGGGCAGAGGGGAGAAAATACGACAAAAGCCTGGTGAGTTAAGGACAGGGAGAGACCACTCACCAGTTACTGTCACAGGCGGAACAGACTCGACTTGGGGAAGTTAATTGAATTTAGTACCAATCAAATCAGAGTATGATAATGAGAAGTAAAACAAATCTTAAAAACACCTTTCCACCACCCTTCCCTCCTTGCCAGGCTTAACTTTATGACTCACTATCTCCTCACCTTCCCAGTAGCTCAGGAGGACAGGGAATGGGGGTTATGGTCAGTCATCACACATTCCCTGCTACTGCTTCCTCTGCACGGGGAGGACTTCTTTCCCTGCCACAGCATGGGGTGCCTCCCATGGGAGACAATCCTCTACAAACTTCTCCAACGTGAGTCCTTCCCATGAGTTCTTCATGAACTGCTCCAGTGTGGGTCCGTTTCCATGGAATGCTGTCCTTCAGGAACAGGTTGCTCCAGCATGGATCCCCTACAGGGTCATAAGTCCTGCCAGCCCAGCCTACTCCCCACAGAGTCACTGTCTCCTTCAGGCATCCATCTGCACCATGGGCTGCCTGGGAATTTCAGCTCGTGCACCTGGAGCACCTCCTCCCCCTTCTTCTTCGCTGGCCTTGGTGTCTGCAGGGCTGTTTCTCTTGCATATTATCACTCCTCTCTTCTCTGGCCACAGTTACATCTGTGCAACAATTATTTTTTTTCATTCTTAACTGTTATCCCAGAGGGACTTCCACCATCACTGATGAGCTCAGCCTTGACCAGCAGCGAGTCTGAGTCTGTCTTGGAGCTGGCTGGCATTGGCTCTCTTAAACATGGGGGAAGCTTCTGGCAGCTTCTGAGAGAAGCAATCCCTGTAGCCACCTCTCTACCAGAACCTTGCTGCACAAACCCAATACCTCTGGTTAAAAAGGCTGAACTTGATTTGGGTTAGTACAATGTGTTTTATTGAAAGTCACTGTATCTTCAGTGTGTCTCCAATTGTTACATTACACTCATTGCAAGGGAGGATCCTAAGAGATTCTCAGAGTTTTGGAGAAGTTTAGAAAACTGATATGTGTATTTGTTTGTCTTTTAGTGTCTAACCCCTCATCAGTTCAGTTGTGGGTTGTTTGGGTTTTTTTCTGAGGGAGTTCAGAGCCATATGCAGGAAACTGCAGACTTGAGGCTTGCTTATATGAAGTACGTTTTGCAGCTCCCTTTAGTTATTTAGTAGAAACTTCCCACTGCATTGTAAACCACAGCATTATACCCATGCCCCCACACCAAGGCCTCTGTGGTTGAAAACCCTCTGACAGAAAAACACAAGTGTTTTGAGGTTAATGCACTAGTGACACCTTGGAAGATACAAGGATGAAAGAGACTGTTATGACTGAGAGTTATTACCCAGGAGTGGGATAGAAAGGAGAGAGAACTGGATCTTAGTTTGATCATTAGCCTAAAGTGAAAAGTTGTATGAAGAAGCACATGAATACAGTCCCTGCTTTGAACTAACAAGAGGCTTTTTTTACCCTGTTTTATCATAGATATATATGCCTATTTTTAAGCTTAGTTAAAATCTATAGATGTAACTTCTCTAACTTGCTTATTGCAAACATATCTGTAGAGTGGTAAACGGACAAAGAAAAAATCCAAGTTGTATAGCGCTTTAAAAAGCAAGTTTTTCCCCTTTCCTTGACCTGTACTTACATTTTGAGGATGAGCCAGCAAATTCACACTTGTTGGAAGAAATCAAAGAGAGTAGAGACCTTTTGTAGTACCACTTGAGTTGTACTTACATAGAAATTCAGTAGAGGGCAGAATGGAACTTGTGAACCAATGAACCAACATAGCACTGCAAAGCAGGGAAACCAGAGTTAACAAATGTAATAGCACCGTTATTAAAAATATAGTTCTGAAGATCAGAAAGCACTACAAATGAAATGATCGAGATACGTTCCTTTAAAAGTATTTGAGAGAAAGCATTCACACTTTCATACGTGCACGCTTAAGATCTAATGCTTTCCAACCCAGAGGAAAACAGAGCTTCCTGGCATAACTGGATGCAGATCAGCTATTAAGGCTCCTGTTTAGCATTCCAGATGTATAATTCTACACACAGGCATTGCATTAGGTTCTCTTGCTTTGTCTTCTGAATCCAATGTTCAGACTTTATACATGTCTACAAGATCTTTCATTCTTCCTAACACTACTTCTTCGTGTCCTTTTTAATACTTGAGTGTCAGAAGACTGTAGCAGTAAAGACTGTTCTGTGTGCGAGGACCTTGCAAGGGTTTTTTCTACTTTCTTGACTTTGGTAAAGTTTGTTTTAACAAGATCAAGAGTAGTTTAGATAAAATAAGGGTAAAAAAGTTGTTGACTTCACTTATATCACTATTGAATTGTAGTAATATGATCAACTTAAAAAATTATAGCATTTACTAAGTGAAGATATTATAGAGGTTAGATATGATAGAGGTAGGGTGGAGCTATTGTTTTAGGGTAATTTGACTGGGAGTGTTTACTGTTCATTTGTTTTAACATGATTTTTTACCAAGATTTAAATAAATTTGTTTTTAAATAAATTTATTATTTTTATTTAGCATTACTCCCTTTAACCTAAAATGTAGTGTTATGTTTTTTAGACAGTTCTGAGTGGTAGACAAAACTACACAGTAGTGATGCCCAAACTTCAAATTATAGGCAAGTTTCTTAGTTTAGAACGAATAACAGACACTGCAAAAGTAGTAAAGGTCAAAATACAAATTCCAAATCACGTTCATTCATACAAAGTACTACTACGAAGCCAAAAGTTTCTATACACTGCCATTTTCCTGTCCATGGTTAGTGACTGCATGCTATGCCAACACACTGCAGTTACTGAGAGTTTTATATACATTTTTTACATTGAGTTTAAGGAAAATTATGCTCTGCATGTGTTGCACTAGTATTACAGTGATTTTAAAATGTGTTCCCCGATTTTTAGGCAAACCATGTGTGTTTTCAGTTACATTGTGGTTTTCTTATTTGGGTTTATAAGCTTGGCAAGATGCTTTTTTTTTTCTTAATATACTGTCAATAAGTTCTTGAAAAGAACAATTTAAATCTGAAAACAAGCTTTGATTTTTCTTATTTAGTAAAACAGTAAGCATTATTACAGTGGGGTTATTTATTAAACTTTGCTGCTTGGATGAGATCTCTCTATTTGCTTTTTATGCAATCTGAAAGATGAGTTGAAAAGTATTTCTGAAAACTTGGTTTGTTTCCTTTCAAAATTCTTCTCTGTCTGCCACAAATAACCCTCAAAGTTTTCTTGATTTTACACTAAAAATGACAAGAATGTAAATTAATTCTCTGGTTTCATAGAAAGGTGCCTTGGGAGTGGAAAAAGCTCATGGATTTTCATTGGGAACTCTCCTGTGGTATAATTAATGTTCTTTTTTTAAATAGTAACAAAACAAGTGAAAATGCTTTAAAGTCATCCATATTTACATATTGTGTCCGGAGTGTTTCTGTTATAACTGAGAATATAAACCAGCGTTCTCTATATTTACTATACCCTCAATTCCCTCAGATGCTTTCTGACCTCTTTTAGAAAAGAACTTACACTAAGGTTTTTGCCATCTTATATGCACCCCCATTCTCGTATTTTAATGTCTCTGGTAGCACAAAAAATGTTAATTGTAGCAGGGTAACTGTTATTATACAAATTATCCTGATGAAATTTCATCTGACAGCATCTCTGGCATGATTCCTCTTTCCAACAGCAGATCCACAGCAGCCTTTGCTGTACCTATATGAGCCGGGCTTGTTAGTTATGTGTTTTCCAAAGATTCCCTATTTCTTTTTTGGATAAAATGTTACCAACACGTACAGAGCCAATGACTGTGATAGTCACATAGGCCAGCTCTGTGACGTTAAAAGATCCTGAACTTTTCTTGTCCTCAGGAACAAAAAGCAAGTCTAATATCTATTTCCTTGCTATAATTGGAAAGTAGAGTAAAGCTAGCAAGAGCTAGGGTGCTCCTGCAGTATATCAGATTTATGCCAAAGCTGATCTAAATTAAAACAGAAATATCAACGGTTGTTAAACGAAACCTCCAGCACTGTAATGAGAAGTTGATCTGTACTTTTCCTTAAGAGGTCACTAGAGCACTCCCTTTTCCTCAGGGGCCTTGTAATCAGCTTACCATGAGACAGAGGTACCTTCAGGAACTAAATGGACGTCCAAGAATCCCAACCAGGAGTTTGGCCTGAACAGCCAAGATTTTTACAGCTCAGTTTACAGCCAGCTGGAGATACTACTAAATAGTTAGCAGGGATATGACTGTGCTGAAGAGGAGACCTTATCCCACAAGTGTTTGTATATTGTTTCATGGTTTGGCTATCTAGTATCTATTCAGGAGCAGAGATAAGCTGTAGTTGTCCTTAGACATCATATTTTTTTCCTTTGTGGCATTTTTAAGAGAAAACTAATAATAGAAATCTAAGAGGCTTTAAAGCACCATTCTCCCTGCACCCCCTCTGTCCCCCCCAAATTCTCATGCCACAGACAAGATGCTTTTCTACCCTGATGTCTGGAGCTTCTATTTTCATGTTTTAGAGTGATGAAACAGCTAGTTTCATATTTATTTTGACCTCCAACCACATTTACTGTGCAGTTTTTCTGTCCTCTTTAAGATTTGTTTGCATTGTTGACCCAACTAATTAAAATATTACAGTTGAGCAGCTGCACCCATCACCCCTTTAAAAATATTTGTTTCTTTAAAATTAATGTACAGAGTATACACTATATTAATATATTGTTTTGTTCCTGTGCTTTTCCTGTAACCATTAGAATACTTCCCTCTTTTAGTCTTGTAGTGCTTCTGGATGGCAGTGTAATCCTCAATGTATTGACGCTTCAAAAGTTCTTTCCTTTGTTAATTTGGATAAGCAAAGCATGTACCTATGAATCACAGTAAGATCATTAGGAAAATTCTGACCTTGGTTCAAAAAACATGTTTTCTTTTATTCTCAAACACAAGCACTATAATATCTTAGCCTTTTCTTATATAGCAAGGTGTTTTTCTTCTCCATGTTTTCTAAGTAACCTGTTGCTCAGAATATTAGCTAGAGCTGTACTATCTGTGCGTACAAGGTGCAGATCCTTTTCAGGATCTACTTTAGATGGTTAGAGAACCTTCCTTTTGACCAGCCAGGTCATGCATCATGGAGTAAAAAAACCTTTAATTAATGAGTTTGAAGTCCATCTGAGGATATAGGAACAAAAAAAAAAGGTGGCATGGCAAGTCTTGTAATAGCCCCAGAAGCTCTGCTTTAAAGCCATTGGTGGTGTTCTATTTTTAAGTCTTATGTGGTGCATGTAACTCTGTAAGCGAAGGCCTTGAAATTAATTTACAAATCACAACTGTGTTAGTACTGACCATTGAACACTGAACACATAGTGGTGACCCGTTGCTACTTCACACGAAGGAGAATGGAAACCATTTCATATGCTAGTGATCTGCAGCCACTGCAATGAGTCAGAGGTGTTACACAGCGTTAATTTTCTGCTCTCGATAGGTGCTGGACTGCAAAGCCTAGAAACGGTGCTTTGAGAAGTGCTACTGTATATACACTACATAGAATGGAAAAAATGCTTTTCAGCTTCTTGGACCTGTACAGAAGAATGATGTTCTGCCAAGGCTGCTGGAATGCAGTGTCCTGTTAATGACTCGAAATCAGAGTGCTCACCGTGGTTTCCCCCATGCTGTATGGTGTCCATTCTCAAAGCTTGTTTAGAACAGGTATTTTTCAGTGAGGTACCACCCACTGAAAGTAGGTGAGTAGTGGAAGTCTGACTTAAGAGCTCCCAGGTTCCCATAGATGGGTATCCTTTGCTGAGTCTGCTGGCTGGGTATTGTGAAAATCTACTTAGGGCAGATGCTCAGTGTTGTGTACTATTACTGAGGGGGAAAACAGTTCTCCCTGGAGAGTGTTAGCCCGCTGGAAAGAAGTGTGAGTGGCAATAGGCGAGGAATGTAGTTGTCATCTTCAAGTTTACTGAGTTATAGAAATTATAACAACAAAAGTAGTTGCCGTATGACAGAGTGCCATCTGAACGCTTGAGTTTTGCTGAGTGTTTTCGCTACATCTTGTTTGGAGAAGCAATTGCATTTGGATTTAAGAAGTCAGCAAGAATCTCTGCTTCTTGTCAAACAAGAGATACTACAAGCAGTTGCTGCTTCCAGTAAAGCCCTACAGAAGACTGACTCGTTGAGAGCCAGTACCTATAGCTGATTTACTGCTCCATAAGCAGCAGCACTTCTTGATTCCCACTGAGTTCATAACTCAGCAGGACTGAGTAGCAGTTCCTTACATAGAGACACAAGTTCTTTTATCCCCTATTGATGCAGTACCTCTTGTTAGTACAAGTTCAACAAAAGTGGGTGTCTGTCCTTCTAGTGGTTAAGGCGCGGCGCTGTCACCGCCGAGACCCGGGTTCGATTCCTGGTCAGGGCCACTCCCCGGGCAGAT
>JAYRBT010000082.1:98376892-98393864 GCA_036023395.1 Myiotriccus ornatus
AAATCCAGTGCGCAGGCTGGAAGGTGTAAAGACCTTCCCCGGTTCTTCGTTCGCGAAGACTGGCCATTACTTACTTAAGGGTGCCCAGGGAGTTTGAAACCGTTCCTCTTTTCCTCACATCGAACATTGTAATTATAGTAATTGCAGTTAATTCAAGTGCAACAATAACATAAAAATACCTAGAAAAGTACAGTCAGGAATGTTCTAACAGATGCATTTGTATTATGAAACTTTCTTCTCTTGGAAGAGAACAGTAATTCACAACTGAGGAACTTCTAAGTTACACAGAAAAAAATCTCCCATTAGCATGTCAGTATTCAAAGGCAAATCTATACCATAACTTCTTCAGTAAGCAAGGTTTCAGGCTGACCAAAAATCTTCATACCATTAGTGTGCTATTGTTGCTATTTCTCTGAATGTGCCTTTTTTTATTTTTTTTTTTACTTCAGCAAAGTCATCAATGTGTTGAAGACATATATTTGAAAGGTGGGGAATTAGTGGAAGAATTGCAACTTTCTGAAGATACAAACCTTTCCATACTTTTCTTGTTGCATATCTGGAAGGTCGTAAAGAGTATGTATCATTTCAGGTTTGGGGTTTTTTAAACTTCTGCCTATGTTATAAAGTATTGATCGTTTTCAGCAGCGTAGACAAATTCACTGTCAAAGCACCTGACTGAAACATACCTAAGGCTACAAGTGAAGGGGAAGCAGATATGAAGTTTTAATTAAATTTCAAGGATTTATTTGAATGTTATGACAAGTAAAAATAGAAAATTCAACTAACTTGCATTTGTTACATCAATTAGTGTCACTGGGTTTTTTTAGAGGGAAGGAAAGTTAGTTCTGTAACTTGCAGTCGTTGTGTAAAGGAAAAGAGAAAGTTTTTTATTCATTAGTTCAAAGTATGCATTTTTGGGGGAAAAAATTGCTTCTTGATGTCTATGCATGCCAAACAAAATTCATTTTTTCTTTGTGGGGAAGTTCTCAATAGTTCTTTTGAACTTTCCTGAGTAACTGGTAAGTCTTCAAAATCATAAAGTTAACTGTGGTTATCCACCATTTTAAAATATTTTTGCATTGTAATATTTGGAAAATTGCAGTTCAGTTTTGCTCATGTTAATGCATAATATCCAACAGTACCTTCCCCCTTCTTGATAGATGTATATGGCAGGTTGTTACAGTTAGGTTTGTTGCTATTTAGGTTATTGGTTGATTATTAATAGTTACTTTCATTGTTTTTTTTTTAATTGTATGAACTTTTAGTTCAAAATAGTATGGAACATGAAAAATTATACCAAAACTAAGAATGTATTGACACCAAAAATTCATTTTGATTGCACTCACTTCAGTGAGTTTATACTGCATTTATGTAGGCTTAGAGTATCACTCAAGCTATCAGCTGGTACTCTAAGTGAAGTTTCAAGGGTGACTTTTTCATAACTGTGCAAGATTCTGTAGATAGAAGGAGTAGATAGCACTAAACACCTAAAAGTATTTTTAGAGAGTAGAATGAGCATCTTAGCAGTGAGGAGTATGTCAAGTGAAGGGCCCATTTTAGTTCAGAATGCTGAAGAAATGAGATATCAAATTATTTCCTTGACTCTGGAAGGTAACAATTTCTTCAAAGAAAGTCAAGGAAATCCTTTTTAAAGTAGAAGAGTAGAAATCCGTTTAAAATTTGAGAATTTCAAGTGGCTTTGGAGCAAATAGAAATCAGATTATTGAAATGCAGCCTGTTTACTCTTGTTTCTTCTCTCTAGGAACTTCATCCACAGTTCGTCAAAATGCAGCGGAATCTATTACATGGTGCATCTCAGCTGGCGCATGGGACGTGTTGGTTTTTTCCTCACACCGCTGTCTTTCAGTGCTTAAAAGGACAGTCCATGTTGTCTAATGTGGGATGCAAAGTGATTTTGGCACTGGACCCCCCTAAGCGATGTCTTCATGCAGGTGCAGCACACTTTGCCTCAAAGAAAACTGCTTTTCCATCACAGCCAGCAGACACTCCTCACAAAGAAGAGAGAAATCCTTCGCCTTCGGCCACTGACACACCCAAGCAGAGCCCTGCAGAGTCAGATCCCTTAGATCCTGATCCATTACAAGACAAATCAATTAGCCTCGTTCAGAGATTCAAGAAAACTTTTAAACAGTATGGAAAAGTCATGATTCCAGTGCATCTTCTGACTTCCACCGTATGGTTTGGATCCTTTTACTATGCAGCCATGAAGTAAGTTGATATTTTGTTGCAGTACCCAATACCACGGTTGAATTGAGACAGATTTTCACAGGTGAAAGGACATATAAATTATTATTGCATGTTAAAAAGTGTGCCTTTATATGTAATGGGAAAATGTGGCTACATTTTAACTAAAGTATAAGGTTAATATTGAAAGTATTTAGGGTTCATGAGAGTGTCACAATACATATTGCTGTCGTCCAGTTATTGCTGTGTACTACGTCTGTTGCTAATGTTTGAAGGAATGCTCATCTCCCAAAAATTATGCATGGATGTAAACAGCACTGAAATTATTAGTAGCCTCTTAAAAGGTAAAGAGAGGGATTTAGAATCCTGATTAGGTGAGATCTTTATAGACCTTTTCTTTCTTTGCTGTTGGACTTTGGGGTATTTCACCACTTTTTCCCTGCTTCATCCCCAGTCTTCCCTCATCTTTGGATTTTCATATCATTTACCTCTCTTAGCTGCTCACAAGCTATCTGTATCCTTTCCTTTTTTATTTCTATTTCCTGTCTTTCCTACCATCCAGTGAAAAAATTGCTACTGTGGGCCAAACTTTTTAATTGGAAATTAAATATTTGTGTGGTTAAAAAAAAAAAGGGATAAATTAAGTATTCTAATTTTAGTTCCTTTTAGTTATAGCGTGGGCCAGATACTGTTCTGGAAAATGGCGTTTAATAGGAAAAAACTACTACATGAACTGTGAGCTGCTAGTTTGCTAGTTCAGATGAAAGAGGTTTTATTTATCTGCAAATAGTTTTGCTAAATTTGCTAAATATGAGCAAACGTTTATCTCTGGACTGCTAATGTTGTATATTTAATAATAGAAAGCATGGAACAAGGACAGTTCCTGGTGGCAAGGATGGGACTCTGACATCAGAATGCCTTACTGCACAAGTGTTTGTTTTAGTTACTCTAACCAGCTGGCATAATTGCCCTTTCTGGGAGCTATAGATCCAAATGTCATTCTAAATTTAGCTCATGTCAGAGGAATAAAGGTCTTGAGCTATAAAAATATTTGCTTTGGATGAATTCAGGTTGATTCTTACATCCAGACATTTCAGATTGAGTGACAATTACTTTTCTTGAAACTCTAAAGCTAGCTGCTAAAGTAGGTATTTGGCAGAGGAAAACAAATATTTAACTAGAAACTAATTATAACAAAGCTTCAGTTTGTCATGCCAGAAGAGCAGCACCCTCTTGAAGTGGAAAAATAACTTTCAGAATGACTACTCATGATATGAGACTGAACAGTGGCAGTTTATGAAACAGCACGGTTAGTGCTGTCTGTCAGATCTTACTAGGTCTCCATTTTCTACTCTGGCAATAGGCCTTCAGATTGTAGGTTCTAGTAACTGTTAGTAAATTACTGCCTGTTATTGTTCCTGATGCTAAAGTGATTGCATGCTCAGAAGAATGCTTAAATTATTAGATAGAAATGGATAATGATACTAATAATACAGCATCTCTGAATACTGGAAACTCAGGTCTTCTATAACTTCTCTATACAGTTTCTACTGTAATATAAAGATGGGCTTTCTTTTTTCCTTTGGTGCTGATGTTAGCTTTCCTGGCTTTCACAGAGAAAGAAATTGTGGTAAGAGCTCCCTGCACTCGTCTTAACACCTTATATTGACAAGGTAGAGCAACTGAGCAAAAAGCCCCTGAAGTCTTGTCCATATAACACGTTGTTTCCTTTTCCTTTGCCACACTCCATTTGTTTGATATATTTGGAAGTCAATGGAAAACGTTGTCTGAAATTTTAAAAAGGAAAAAAAAAGTAATTTTAGGCAAAACAGAACATGAAATTGAGCCTGCACAGCTGGGGCCTGAGTAGCTGTCTTACCACCTTTATATCTACTTGCCTTCAAACATAAACTGGGACACAGGTGAGTTAAAAGCTACTCAACCCAACAGGGATAATATAAAGGGGTCACCTTCTGGAACATTGAACAGATGTTCCAAACATTAATTTGCCCACTTGTTCAGAAATATAAATCCTGTAAGTATATTGCTTAGATGAAAAAAATTCTTTTCTCTCAAATTACAAAGTTTGTGTAATAAAGAATGGAAATAGTGCTCTAAATAACTGTTCAGGTTTCAGATTCCAAATCAAGTTACCAATTTTTTTCTCTTTTGTAGTGGGGTAAATGTTGTTCCATTCCTAGAGTTGATTGGCTTACCAGACAGTGTAACAAACATCCTGAAAAATTCCCAGAGCGGAAATGCACTAACTGCGTATGCATTGTATAAAGTAAGTATAATTATAGTTGGTACATAAGCTCCAAATCTTGCCTGGTAAACTACACTGGGTTGGCTCTTTATAGCAGAAAGAATTCATTAACTTTCTTTGATAATTACATGTACTTAAGCATTCATTTTTGTAGTAAAAATATTCACATGCAAGTTGATATGTGGTGTGTGTCCTTCAAGGAGTCTATTTCTAAAATAGCTTCTTCACTGCAGAACTATTGTCTGCCCTCTGAGATCTAATTAAAACTAAGTTATTCTTCTGTATCCCTGACATAATTAACAGGGACAAAGAGGTAAAGTCTAAACACCTCGTTGAATTCCAGATAGAAGTACAGTTATTTTTATCCTAGAGGATTCTCTACTTTGTGTTTCTACCTTAGTTGCTCATCACTGTCAAGTAATTTCATTGTCTGTTTGAATCAATTAGTTACATTCAGGTTTGAGTTTCTTTTTATTGCTTTTTATGTACACAGTCTGTGTTTGGGAAACCTGAATCGTGTCAGACCTTGCAAAAACAAGGTATTGTATTTGTTGTACATGACACTATTTGTTTTGTTTACAAACATGATGTGCTTCTTACCTGTTTAATTTAAAGGGGTTACTTTCCCAAACAAAATGTGAAAGTACTACTCTTCACAATTATTCCTGTGCCTAAAAAAGGACCAATAAATAAATGTGGTTAAATATAAGGGTGTTGTTATAGCAGGGAGATCTGGCAGTGTTGGAAGAAACTCAGTGTTCACATACTGTTTGTTCTGAATTGCATTCTGAGATGCCTAATGCTTGTCCCTCAAGCTGCACAGGGAGGGTTTGTGTGGTGGTGTTTTTTGTGGTTTTTTGTTTGTTTGTTTGTTTTTTTTTATGGAAGTCTAATGCCCTTGCTGTCTCTGTCAAAATGATACTTTAAGTAGAAGGTATGCATTCTGGAGGATGCTCTGTAAATTGGCTTATTTCCATATAAATTGAAGATATCTTTAAAATTTGACACTGGTCAAAATAAATGTTCAGCATTAAAAATACCTTTTGCTGTATGTTATTGTCCTGTTTTATTTATACAGTGTGTTCTTTGATTTCTTTAAGATTGCAACTCCTGCCAGATACACTGTGACTTTGGGAGGAACATCCATCACTGTTAAATATCTGCGTAAGAGTGGCTACATGTCCACACCACCACCAGTAAAAGAATATCTGCAAGACAGGATGGAGGAAACAAAGGATAAAATTACGGAGAAGATGGAGGAAACAAAGGATAAAATTACGGAGAAGATGGAGGAAACAAAGGATAAAATTACGGAGAAGATACAAGAAACCAAAGATAAAGTCTCATTTAAAAAAATAAAGGAGTAGGAGATATGCTTAATTTTTGGATATATCAAACAGCACTTTAACCCTTTGTGAGGCAGAATATGCAAAGTGCACTTCTGAGCTTTTTTCTTTCCTTTTTTTTTCTTTTTTTTTTTTCTTTTTGGGTTTTTTCACTTTGTCTGGAGACAATTGCTATGGGGATTTAAAGGTTAAAGTTCCCTGGGGGAGAGATTGTGACAAAATCTCAGTTTACAGAAGGAAAAGTGAATCTCGTGCTAAAAGTTAATAGGTCCATTGGTCATAGTGTTAACAGTTACTCTTCCCTTTTTTTTTTTTTCCACACCCTCCTTCTCAAAATGGAGATGGTTTCTGCCAAAAGCCACTGCTTTATTCTTCTTCCATCGTTGTGCACAGCCATTATTCCACTAGTCTCTGAACCTTCCATTAAAAGAGAATGAAGATTTCTCTGCTGGGAAAGGCGACATGTTTAGATTTTTAGAGTATGTGGACCCAAGCCTCTTCAATCGTGATCATCTCTCAACTTGGAGACAGACCATTGTCACTGCATTGATACTGCACATGAAGGAATCGATGGATTAGGTACTGGGGTAGCCAGAGTGAATCACAGTGGCTACACTGACTTCAGCCGGGCTGCCATGGTTTACAGGTTGAGACTATGAATCTTTCTTGGACTGTGCATGTTTTCAGAAATCTCAACTGAAAGCTTTAGGAAGATAAGTTAATCACAGTAGCCATACTGTCAAGTACACTTTGTTTCCTAAAGATGATTTACAGTAGAAAGTCACTAAATGAAATTAATCAGTAATTGTATATTAAAAACTAGGATTTGTTTATTGTGTTAAAGTTTACAAACCTGCTCTATTTCATTTTTGAAACAAATAAAAAACTTGAAAGATAAGTTTATTTGAGAAATTGCAGTAGTAAGGGGCTTTTAAAACACACAGAAAAGTTAGAATTAAACCCAAGAGTTCCTCTTACTATTCAGAAATCTCTCAGACTTCAGTAGAACAATTTGAGTAAAATAAGTATGATTTTTGAGACAGTGATCACAGTCTACCAAACTTTTTTTCCCTCTAGATTTTCTTAAGTCAAGCAAACACTCATAGCTGAAGGCTGAAATGCTGCCTCAGAGATGTCACAAAGGACTAAAGTTGAAACTTCTATTTGACTGGGCAGGCAGACTTCTCTCAGTCTTACTCAAATAAGGCTAAATTGAAAGTGTGTTTTTTCCTATTTCTACTACAAATCTCACTTGGTAGCGACTCTGCATGTGTATGTTGTTTAACAAACGTGCTTTTTTGCAGGGGGCTAGGGGAAAGGAACAGTTGGACCCTGAGCATTGTGATTGACTAGAGTATAAGAATATAGCTGATGAAGTATCAGCTCTGTCCTACTGTCCTGTTTTCATTCAAGTCACTGAGGGCCTCTCTGTGTTTAAGTGAGTTGAGCTTCATTAACTTAATTGTGCAGGATTGATTACATATTTCTCTGCCTCTGCCCACATGTCAAATAGTAACTGCAATCTAATGCCTACCTCACAGGGATGTTGTGAGGAATTATCATTGTATATTCAGTGACCTAGAGATGTAAAGTGCCATGTTTCTGATAAACATTATTAAAAAATATTTCTGTGAACTCTTACACTGCTAAGTACTACTGTAGGGTTGGACTTCAGAGATACTATTTTGTTTTTCTATTGTAGTGTACTTTTCCTTACTGTCCCCATGCACACATTCTTCTGATGTTGGCATTTTTTCTGGTGTTCTGCTTCTGGGAGCAGTGTTGCCTGTGTCCTGCAGAATCATGCAAAGCCTGAAGTCTGCCTCAGTAATACTGCGTGGTCATTCTCAGTCTGGAGTCGGATGTGGGACCTTCTTGGTGCAGTTCACAGGATCCATCTCTTCTTTGCACGTGGCAGGGATTGCACAGGGGCGCCTTGGTGTGCTACAATGAGTTTGTAGCCCTCGGGCATGCTAGAACTTGTTCATTACACAGGGTACCCCCCTCTTTTTGCCCTTCCCCTTGTCCAGCGGGCCAGTGGCCACTCCAGTGCTTACATGATCCATCACTACTAATGTGAAGTTCAAAACCTACATGCATTTGACTGTCCTATGTGACCATTTCTGCATTTGCAGGAACAGCTCCCAGTGACTATTGACAAGTGCCTCCTCTGTCTACTGTTTGGTGAGTTTTGCAGCATGAGTTTCTGGGACTGCCACATCCTCCACCCAGGATGTCAATTAACAAAGCACAGAATTATGTGGATCAATCTGTACAAAGCGGGAGGGGGAATCTTCAGGACTTTGAAAATCTGACCTGGAGAGCTTTTGTGACAATTAGTCAAATGCTTGGTTGTACTGGTGAGCTTGTCTCTGGTTGGCCTCCTCTCTGAGATCAATGCGTTGCCTCATTAGCACAGAGACTAGCTGGGGAGTTCCTGGACCCCCCAGTGATTGAATGTTGGTCCACTGGGTGCCCAGCGGGTACCCAGCTACGCTGCAATTGTAACTATGGCATAAAGTTGACTTTCATCCTGTATTTCTCTTATAAATTAATTTCCATAGGTCTTGCCACAATACTAGGGTGCAGTTCTTGTTAGTAAGACTTAGCGTGACTGCATGGCTGGAAGCTGTGGTCCTGCTTTGGAGGGGCGGTGTGCCCAGGCTGTGCTGACAGGCCGGGGCCAGGAAAGGGGAACCTGGGGACAACACAGGGTCTTCTCTTACTGGTGCCCAAACCAGCAAAGTTGGCACACTTGTGGCAGCAGTGTCCCTCAAGGGGAGCAGCATCAGTGAGTGTTTGGCAGCACAAGAGGAACAGAGGAGCAGATGCTGTGGCCTGGGAAAGCAAACACTTTGGCCACAGCACCCAGAGCTGACACTGAGGAGGCAGCCCACAAGGGACCCGAGCAAGGGAGTGCCCAGCAGAGTGCCAAGAGTCCTTGATGAGGTAGAAAGCCCAGGAAGAAGCCCAGCAGCATCTTCCATTGCTCACAGGACCATTCAGTCAGTGCTATCAGGGGTTGCCTTTTTCCCCAGGCAGCTCAGCATCCTCAGGGCTGTCCTTTTTCCTGTCCTTCAGGCCCTAGAGGGGTGGGTGAAGGTTGGGGTACCTCCACCTCTGCCAAACTTCAACAGTCTGCTGAGACCAGGACAAAGGCGTCTGTCACCTCGTGTACAGCAGAGAGATAGCTGCTTTGGCAACTTAGCCCACTTTTGCCTGTTCCCTGCCTCACACATAAACTGCTACAGAGCATCACCTTGTTTTCCTTTGCTATAGGTACACACATGAAGGCACTGAGTTCTGCCAGAACAGAAGCTGAAAACAAAGTCACAGCCCAAGTAGAAGCTGAAGCAGTGCCCAAGCAGGACCTGGAACCAAAGTTACGGCCTGAGAGCTGACGAAGTCGCAACCTGTGATGGGGCTGGATCTGAAACTGGAACAGCACTCAAGTGTAAGCCTGAGCAGGCTGGGCCCACAATTGGGCTAGAGTCAAAATCACAACCCAAGATGAGAGTACATGCTGTGATCAGAGCAGGGAATAAGTGTCAAAACTGGGGCCCCAAGATGGAACTAGAATAGATGTCAAGGTCCAAGCAGAGGCCAGATCTGAAATTACATGCCAAGAGGGGCTGGTGCTGAAGTTGCAAACCAATGCAGAGCCAGAGCCTACACCGCAACTCACTGTGTGGCTGGAGCCTAAGCTATGGCTCAAGATGGTGAGAGACAAAAACCATAGCCCAAGGCAAGTGGTGGCCCAAAGTAGGGCAGGTGACTGAAGTCACAGACAATTATTGGGCTAGATGATGACCAGAGATGTCACTGAGATGAAGAATAGACTGACTAGGGCCTAGAGCCAAAGTCACAACCTGCTATCCAGCCCTAGCCAAAGTCACAAACCAAACAGGCACTAGAACTGAAGTAGCAACCTGTTGTTAAGCCAGATTTGTCTCAGAGGCCTGAGATGGGTCTGGAGCTGAAATTGGAGGAGCTGAAGTCATATCTCAAGATGGAGCCAGAAATGAAGCCCTGGCCCAAGACTTCAGCTAGAGGCAAAGAAACAGCCCAAGATATGACAAGGGACAAATTAACAACCCATATAAGGGTCAGAGCCAAAGACACGGTATGAGATTGAGCCAGAGCCAAAGATTCAGCATAAAAGGCACCACCACTGATGTTGCATTTCAAGATGGGGTTGGAGTAGAATTCACAGCCCTATATGGGACTGGAGCTGAAGTCATGACCAAGACAGGGTCAGGAGCAGGGACTGGAGCTGAAGTCATGACCCAAAAACTGGATCAGAGCCTAAGTCGTGGCCTCACATTGGCCAGAAGATGAAGATGTGACTTGAAAATATCTGCCACTGGTTGCATATGGAACAGGACTGAAATCACTGCCCAGTAAGAGGTCAGAGCCAAAGCTGCTGCCTGAAGTGGGCTAAAGCAGAAGTCATGAACCAAGCAGGGATGAAAGCCAAAGTTGCAACCCGGTATTGAACCAGAGACAAAGATGCGGATCATAAGGTAGCCAGAGTCAGTCACAGCCTGATATGAGACTGGAACTGAAGTAGCAGCCAAGGTAAGAGCTGCAATAGCTTTCCAAGCAAGGCCAGAGCCAAAGTGGTGATCAAGTTGTTGGCGAAGTATCTGGTCAATATCAGGCCAGAGCTTAAGTCGCAGCCCAAAACAGGGCCAGAAACAAAACTGCAATCAGATATCAGGCTGGAGCCAAAACGGCAGCCTGAGGTGGGAATTAAGCCAAATTTGTGGCCTGAGCAATCGATAGAGCCAAAGTTGTGGATGAAGATGTGGCTGGAGACAAAATCACAAGCCAAGATGGGGACAGAGCCAAAGCCATGGCCTAAACAATAGCCTCCTAAGGAGGGGTCAGACCCAAAGTCTGAACAGAGCCAAAGAAGAGCGCAACACAGCAGAGCAATGGCCAAAGCCAAAGTTTGGCCAGAGGTGGGGCTAACCAAAAATCTTGGCCCAATATTGAGCCAGAGCTGCAGTAGCAGCCTGAGGTGGACCAGAGCTGAAACTGCTGCCAGAGATGGGGCAGGAGGTAAAGTCTCACTGCAATATCTCTACAAAGCTGAGGTCAACAGCTCAATTCAACACGAGTGCCAAAGTCACAGCCCAAGCAGGGGCCAGAGCCAAAGCTGCTGCCCAATATCAGGCCGGACCCAAAGTCACAGACCAAGACAAGGCAGAGCAGAGTCAGAGACCAACCAGGGGCAGAGGAGACACAGCAGCCTGAGCTGGAGCCAAACTCACAGCCTAATATCAGACTGGGGACAAGTTCTTGACCCAAGATGGGGCCACAATCAAAGTTGTGGCTCAGGATGGGGGCTGGAGCTGTCATGATTGCTGAAGATGGGGTAGGAAACATGGTGATGGCCCATTTGGCTCCTGATCTTTACTCACAACTTGAACAGAGGTCAGACCTGAAGTCATAGCCTGAGACAGGACCAGAGCCAAGATCACCATCCAACCAGGAGCCAGAGCTGAAGTTACAGAACTTGGAAATGAAGCTGTGGCCCGAGATAGGGCTGCAGCAAGAGCTGGAGCTGAACTCACAGCATGTTATGCAGCCAGAGCCAAAACTGAAGTCCAAGTACTGTCCTGAAACAGTCAGGAGCAAAAGTTGCAGACAAAGATGGAGCTGAGTGGAAACTGCAGCCCAGTATTGGGCTGGAGCTGAATTTACAACTTGAGCAGGACACAGAGTCAAAATTATGGCCTGAGATAGCATCAAAGTTACAGCCTGACAGGGGAGACTGTGCCAAAGTCATGGCCTGGCATCAGGCTGGAGCTGAAGTTTCTGCCCAACGTGAGCTGAAGGTTTGGCCTGAGCAATGGCTGGAGCTGAAGCAGTGGCTGAAAATGGAGCCAGTCAAAATAATGGCCTGAACAAAGACCAGAGCCAACCACGGCTGAAATTAACCACCAAGCTGAAAGTGCAGTCGACCCTCCTGAGGATGGCTGGAAATAAAGCTGTGACCCAGTATCAGACCAGAGCCAAAATAGGGGTCAAAGATGGGGCTGCAGCCAAAGGTGAAGCACATTCTTTTGATTGTGTCCCCTTCAGGGTGTCAGCTTAGAGCATTGCACCGCATCCATCCTTATTCATCACTTACCATCAGCAACAATAATAATTAGGGAATTGTAATTATCCCCTGGCAATTAGCTGCTGTTTTTATGATCTTCTTAAGTAGAAAGGATATGCCTTGATTTCATAAGCCTGCAGGGCAACATGTAGTGTTAAGTTTGTGCTTGAGTTTGATGTATTGATTGGACAATCGCAGAGGAGGGAACACAGGGGAGGATACTCAGGCTTGTTTAGGAACAAAAACAAACAAACAAACAAAAAACCAACCCAAGAAAACCCAAACAAAAACCCCAGACTTAATACAGCAGGGAAGAGTTTCATAAAGAGACAAAATTAATGATTTCTAGCTGCTTCTGAGTCTGAGCAAGTGGCCAGAAAGAGACTAAACTGCAAGCAGAGGAGACCCTAGCTCTTTTAAATTCTCCAGCACTGTTTTTAAAAAGTTTTCTTAAGGTTGTGGTTTTGTTTTTAAGGTACCATAAAAAAAAAATCATTCTGCAAATCTGCTGCTTTTTCTGTGCAGAATTGGTATAACTGAAACTGCTCTGTGCTTTGGAGGTGCCAGACAGGAGACATCCTCATGACATGAGTCATGAGCTCCTCTGAGCTCAGAGAGCACTTGCTCCTCATTGACACAGCAGCAAGTGCAGCTCTCTCCGCCCAAGGGTAATGGTGGTTGTGACAATTTCCACCTCTGGAGGTGGAGCCCCACCTCTCTAAATCTTGTCCCTGCCATAAAGAACAGTCCAATATAGGAAAACAAAGGTTCAGGCAAACCCTTCGTCCCAGTGCTCTGAGAAGGCAGCACTGATGAGCTCAAGGAGATAAAAATGAGTGATGCAGGCAAGATCTCATTTGTAACCTCTGGGCTCCAGCTTTCCTTAGGCTGAAACACGATGCCCAGGGAAGTGGTCGAGTCACCATGCCTGGAGGTATTATTTAAACGATGTGTAGATGTGGCGCTCAGGGGCACAGTTTAGTGGTGGACTTGGTAGTGTCAATAGTTGGACTTGATGATCTTAGAGGTCTTTTCCAAACTAAACTAATCTACAATTCTGTGATTTTACGGGTAAGTCATGAACTGTGTGTTGATATTGTTGTGTTAGTGGCTGGAGTAGCTGAAGGGCTAGACTGCTGCCAAACACTGTTTTGATAATGTTGGTCCCCCAAGGGGGTAAATCTAGGTTTAGCATACTTAGTATCAGATTACATGTGCCATGGCTTCCTAATGTGTATGATGCAGTATGGTCTCAAAATGCTTTAACATGCTACAGTTTTTGAGACAATTCCATTCTCAGACTGACTCATTACAGTATTAAATAGTCTGTGTACTCCTTCCTTTAATCTCATGCTGAATCAAGGATCTTATATACTCTTGAAATCAGACTAAAGTCATAAAACGGATGCAGTTCCACTTGAGATGCTGTGCTTGAATCCATCTGGAATGCAGTTGTGCTCCTACATATAATGTGAATCAAAACTGTACTGCTGGGTGACTAGTAGTGGAACAGATCCGGCACTAGGGATTGTGGCGGGGTGTCTGGGCAGCCTCTGTGACCTAAAGCGGGCACAGAGAGACAGCCCAGGCTCTTTGTGAACTCCGCCTTGACCTGGCCCTCATGCTTACTGCTTACCGCCCCTTTGGGATCTCAAAGCAGATGGAGACAAAACACAGATCTACCACTAGGTTCTAAATACACAAGCTGCAAGTTTACCAGGTGGGGTTTTTTTTTTATTATTATTTCATATGGATTTGTCCATAAATGCCAAAAGAGTTGCCAGAGAGCTTGTAAGGATGTGGATCTGAGAGAACATGAGAGAAGTGAGAGATGAGAAGTGATGCTTCACTTGCCCTTCAGGCTTAATAGACTCTGCAGTAAGCGGCACCAAGTACCCTCAGCTGGCACTGACAAGCACCTCCCACCAGCGCATTTGTACCAACCGCGCTGTCCTTTATCCAGGCGCTCCCTGAGTGCTGGCTTGGAGCACCTTTCCCCCAAAAGCAGGTGCCTGCACACAGCTGTGGCCTTCAGCCCAAATGTGGCAGCTGTGTTTTAATGCAGGAGGAGACACTTTGGATGAATTTGAGTGGAGGAAGGGAAATTTCTCTGCCTTGGCTGACTAATGATTCAGTTCAGCAAAGACCTGCATTTAATTTTTATCCTGATCAGATTAGAAAAGCCATGAAAATAAAGCAGTATAATTTTACACAAGGAGTCCTCAAAGTTCTGCCCAATGCCACTAAAAGTGTATTTTCTATTGCTGGATTGTTCAGCACTAATCCTCTGTTTAAGTGATTTGCACACCTCTGCACAGAATATACCCACAAACAGCCAATTTCCTTCAAAAAAAAAAAAAGAAGTCAAACTGTCAGTGCACAAGCAGCACTCAAACTACAGCTGCACGATTTACTCTCCAGTACAGTTTTACTGCAGACAGGCACTTTACTTCTCCTGTGCTACCGTCAGATTGTGGTTTTAGCATACCTGATACCATTTTCCTGACAGAGCACAATTTTACACTGAAGAGCCTGGAGCTAGAATGCATATTATCTAAAGGCATAATATCAGCAGAACATACAGCATAATTGTAAAAGGTGAGTGGGCTTGCACGTTGAGTAGTTAATGTAGTTATCACTCAGTCACATGGCTTTTAATGTTTGCCAATGCACCTCTCACTGAAAGGCTGTGACACACAATACTGCACCACTGACTTCCCAAAACAAATACAGAAGTTGCTATCAGCATTTTGATCTGCAGAAGAAGTGGGGCCAAAGGAACCAGACTGACTTTGCAGTGTGTCAGTCAAGCCTTACCTGTTAGGCTTTTCCTGACAAAACATTAGTGGAAGTTACCAGCTCATCAGCTTTTTCCCTGAGAGCTATAAAGTTTGCAGCTGTAAGCAGATTTTACAGCACTTGCAATCCTAACCCCATTGTCAGGAAAAAACTAGCTCCTATACATTTTGCTGTTGCCATAAACCTTGCCAAAAGGGTATGCAAGCACATTCGTGCTTTTAATCTGACTTTTATGTCTTCTTCACCAAGTAAAGTCAACTAGGGCAAACTTGGGTCACCTTATGAAATATTCACAGCATTGTAACACAATTACATGTGCATGCATATACACAGGGACATGTAAAAAGCAGGAATATTCTCACTGCTTTGAGATGAAAACGACTTTACTTCTTTTCCCCTAAGAGTTCTTGCTGCCCAGGGTTAAATGTAGGTCAAGCTGTCTGAGCCCATGTCTGTGGCACACAGAGAGAGTAGGATTAAACTGGAATTTTCCACTCAACTCGACTGTCAATCACTCTAATGTCTGCAAATGTTAAATTAATCTGGAGTGATCTGGTCTTGGCATTGATGAGAGCTCCTGGGGCTCAAGGGTGGCATTTCGGCCTCCATGAAAAAGGTGCCCTCTTTCTCAGGACAAGGGGTGGCTATGTCCTGGCTGCTGGCTCAAAGCCCTGAGACTATCAGCCAAACACAGAAAAACAGCTTTGTATGAGGCAGGTGTATGTGCATGCTAGAAGTGAGCAGAGGGAAACTGCTCAGGTGGAGAAGGGACTGAGAACAGTGGCCACGGAAAGGGT
Organism: Myiotriccus ornatus; assembly: GCA_036023395.1. Taxonomy (NCBI): domain Eukaryota; kingdom Metazoa; phylum Chordata; class Aves; order Passeriformes; family Tyrannidae; genus Myiotriccus; species Myiotriccus ornatus. The sequence goes on from JAYRBT010000082.1 coordinate 98,392,415, forward strand.
ATTCCTAGGATCGCCACAGGCTGCACTGAGATCTGGCAGGTACTTCTCAGTGTGTGTTTCCTCATTTTTGAAGCAGTTTTAGCACCTTTCTGCTGCTGTTCTGCAACACACTTCATAGTGGAAACCATTACAGGATACTAAATATTTTACTGCCAGCATTTCCCGGCTTACACATCAGTCCCTTTATTAGGGACAGCCAGCCTTCAACATGCCCCCCTCCAGCCGTGGTAGCACATCCACTGGCATCCCAGTAAAGCTGCCTCCAGCTCAGCATGTGGTGGTTATCACTGGATGGATCATGCAGTCCTGCCAACTTCAATAATGTATTAAAGGCAACTTGGAACACCTAAGGCAGGCAGAAATTTGCAGTTAAATAGTAGCAAATACAGCATTTGGCTTCTCCCTTATGTTTTGGAACATTCTGGGGACAAGCAGTGTTACTGACTATACAAGACACTGAGAAACTCAGCTCATCAATTTTACCACATGCAAGGAATTCAGTATTTCAGCTCTAATCCCCATTCTCAGGCTCTCAGGAGCAATCATTTGGCAGTCAGTCTGGAAAAAAAATTGTAGAAAACAAGTTAAAAAAAAAAACCATGCAAGTTTTTTTCTTAGTCAGTGCTAGACTTCTGCAAAAGCAGCACAATGCAAACTGCACAAAAGCAGGGCATCACTGCAGTAGAAGCGAGCTATTAGGGCAGGGTTCAGCAGTAAGGGTTTTAAAATGTGCATTTTAATTAGAACTCATTTAAAGCACAACCGATCAAAACAGTGATAATGAGAGAAGCCTAATTAATTTTTGTCTAAGAAACGAAGTCTCATTACAGAGGGGTTTTTGGAAGAAAAGGGTTTGGGATGTTAAAAACAGGGTGTTTGTAATGAGACGCAATACTGCTGGGAGCCTGGAAGCCAGACCTAGAGGTTTCACAGGACTGCAGCAGCCACTGTATTAATCTTTTAGCAGAGAAAAGTAATCCTACTGAGATGAGACATCCCATTTATAACTGAGCTCTGAGTTGCAACCATGGGCAGAGATATTAAAACACAATCAAACAGAATGGCATATTATAAACCAAATATAAATACAATTAAAACCAGATTTAAGTACAAGATCAAAGCAGGCTCAAAAAATGCAGTTTCCAGGGAGTTAGGGGTTCAGACAGTAGAGGAGGAGCAGAAGCTTGGAGATTTGGAGCACTTCTGAGGACTAAGGAACTAACAATTTTCTAAATACTAAAGAATTAAAATGCTGCAGATGGAGGAGAATGAGCTGAGGGTGGTTATACGAAAAGAGAATGGTTTCTTTTGAACCAAAAATAAGTACTGTAGCATTTGAAGAACTAAGGTGTTTGAAAAGAACAGCAGCAGGGAGGGGGGGGGGGGGGGGGGGGGGGGGGGGGGGGGGGGGGGGGGGGGGGGGGGGGGGGGGGGGGGGGGGGGGGGGGGG
>JAYRBT010000082.1:98393964-98421118 GCA_036023395.1 Myiotriccus ornatus
AACAGCAGCAAGGAGACCCCCCCCCCCGCCCCAGGTCCTGAGTGTATTATAAAGGCTGCTCCATAGCAGCGTATCAGAAGTGGGCTGGGACATGGTTCCCACAGCAGACCTCTTCCCAAAAAAGAACTGCAAGAAAGCTCCAGGTTTGAAGTACTCCCACTCAGCATCACCTCTCAGCAACCGACGGATCAAACTCCAGCAAGTACAGGTGTAAAATATAAAACAAGGTAATTATTTCATTAATAATCATGCTAAATAAAGCATCACTTTACACTTATGAACAGAAATTACCTGCTCTTTCCCAGTTTTGTTAGGCTTTATTATGGCAAAGTGACAGGTAGCAGCCAGGGATAACTTGATCTATCTGTATTACCAAAGACAAGTCTTTGGATGTTTCACAGGACCCTTTCATCTAGTTTCTTGCTAACCATATCATCCCTCTCTTCCTCCCATTACTGGACTACAACTGTTCTTGATTTAAGCACTGGCCAAAGCATGCCCCAGGTTTCTTAAACCAGGTTGTAAATCCCCCTCCCACAACACATATTTTGCATCTTCATTTCTTAATGAATTTTTGCAACTCAAATGATTTGGGGCCACCACTTATCCCCCAGCTGGTCAGTCAGCACTGCTGTGCCAGAGGCAGCCACCAACAGCCAGGGCTTTAAATGGCATTGAGGTGGAGTTGTTATCTTAAAGGAACTGAAATCACGAGTGGCTTAGATTAAGTGCCTAGACTGAACCTCAACAGGTGACAGGCTGTCTCCTGCTACGGCCCATCCTATGGCAGAGACGTAGGGCAGAAATGCCTGAAACCATCCCAGCATTAATCACCAAAGGTTGAGGGGCAGAACACTGATATAAAACCTTCATCAGGCATCCGTTTCCCAGGGCTCTCACACATGCTTCAAGGATTGAGTCCACCCTCTGATTCCTTAATTATCAGCTACCTGTTTGCCAGCAGCAAACCAGCAAGGGGAAAAGACAAGCACTAATTTTACAGAAGGCCACTCTAGTGTTTCAACCTTTTCATTTTTTCACTTCAAGGAGAAAACAAATTCAACAGGAGACAAATGCATTTAATAATTTTTAATAATTTTGTGCCATGGTTTAACCACAGCATATTAAGAACAAGCATAAAATCTGTATTTAAAACTAACAACAGCACTTAGAGCAACATCTTCCTTTAAAAGTATTGCAGTGAACAGACCTTAGGTCTAAAAACTAGGACATCACCATTTGCTCAATTAAAAGAGTCAGATACACAACAGTTGAAATCTTTTCCTGTATATAACTAGGAGTTACAGTGGAAAATAAGCAACAAATTAATTGTGTTAAACAGAAAATAAAATTTTTAAAAAATGAAAACAAAGCAAGCCAGGTTTGTCATAGCATCACATGAACAGCTATTGAGAAATTCCAACACAGTTGTAAAAAGACTGTTTTTAACAGCTTTGTTTTTACAATAAAATTTAAAAGAAAGATTAAATATTTTTGATAGTGCTGTACATATTTCAGAATAGCTTGAAAGAAAATGGACAAAAATAAGAGATGTGTTGAAAATGTGATCTTGAAAGCCACAAGGTTGGAGATAGAAAAAAAAAATCCATACAGCAATAAAGCATTTTACACTGTAAAATAACTAGCAAGAAACAACAAAGAAAGGGTAACACTCTAAAAACAGGCATCTGATGGTTAATTTTGAGTGTAACAGCCTGACTGATGTACATACCCTCGTGAAATGCTCTGAGCACAACAGCACTGGGCAGTTGATAGTTATACAAAGATAAACCCCCTATCAATGCTTATGTAGTCTTTTTACTATTAAGTAGAAAAGCTTTGTTAAAGAATAGTAAAGAGACTTTTTAAAATTATTATTATTTTTTGCTGTCCCTGTCTATGATGCCTGAGGCTCTCTTAACTTCTGCTTATAGTTCTTTTAAAATCTTGGCTGCCTGCTATGCTTTGTGGTAAATGGAAAAGCATGAACACACATGTGAATACACTTAAGAGAGAGTCTGCTCTTTCCACTGCAGCTTCAAAGCAAATTAGTGCCTCTAAAAGGAGACATGCTCATGTTTGGTCCACTCAATATGCAAGTTTTGTTGTGATAAATCCTATGCTAGATTCCTCCAGCAGGAGGTTTGCTCTGTACAGTCTTCCTAGTCAAGGCCGGGGGTTTTTTGTTTGTTTTATTTCCTTCATGCACAGAAGTGGTACTGCAGTGCAAACAGAAACGTGAAGGTGGCCAGGCAAGGCATACTTCCAAAACAATGACTCCATGTCCTGACAAACAATAAATGAATTAACAAGTGACAATAATGAAATACGCATATTTACCGACGGTACATGCTTACTGACAGAACAGCTCAACACACAGAGGGGTGGATACAAGCTACCTGTAAGAGCTTGATGATGCAGAACTGGCCATAAAAAACTTACACATTTTTTAAAAAAACCAAACAAACCAAAACAACCATGCTCAACATTCAGATACAGGACTTCTGTGAGGGCTTTTAAAAAGATATTTACAGACAAAGGTGTAGCTGATGTTTCAGGTCGACAGGGAAGCAGTGAAGGACTGTGCTCCAAGGCACCATCCTCCAGGGTGATGGACTGGACTGAAAGCCCACTCAAACCAGAGGAAGCCTCACTACTGACTTCACTGGGCCCAGGTAGGGTCCCCTGAGTTTTAGCACAGCATTTAGCTAGTCACCTGAAAAACCAAACAAAAACAGCATCTCAAACGTAACCCAACATGCTGCTACCTTATGTCTGTGGTTAAAGCCTGACAAGTATAAAAAAGCTACATACAGACATGAGTATCTATGAAAGATTAGTCAGTATCCATCTGTGAGAGGACTAGTCTGTCTCGGACCAATAAACTTTTATATCAACTACTGTCCTGGGATAGTTAGAACAAACAGTTTAGAAAAATAAGTACAGCATCTGCAAGTCTCTACACTAGAACTTCATGTTGAGTTTTCCTGAGGTATTTGCTTTACTGAAGAGCGTGAGGGGACACGGGGATGGACAGCCAAATGCAGGGAGATGCCGGGGGAGAACCAAATTGCCAAGGGAGCCCGGCAGAAAGCTAAAGTGTAAAATTGCTTTCCACACCACTTCCTGGGTTGGGTTTGAACAGGTCTAAGCATTTCTCTGTAATCTTAAATATGAACCTGGGATAAGCCATTGCTGTCAGAGGCCAACAGAGCAGCAGAGCTGCCAACTCAAAGCTCACACTCACACCCTGCATTCAGCTCGCTACCGACTGTGGCTGTTCTCGTCCACCCTTAAGGCTCACACCCTGCAACAGTACAATTCACAGCTACACACCAAGCCTGAAGACAGTCTGTAGTGGCAGGATCACACACCAGTCATGGGCACAGAGCAAGGGCTGGCTGTTGTCACAGAACTCTCATTGGCCTACTTTTGATTTTGCAGGGATGGTTTGGGTCAGTTCCCACTTGTATGAGCTTCACTTCAAATCTAGGATGTGGATAAAAAGATTTGAAAGGTTTTAGTCCATTTCTAAGTTAAAAACCAAAATAATAATAAAAAAAAAGGTAATCATGGATAGTAATAAATAACATGTCTGCTGGAGAAGTAGTAACTAATACTGATCCAACTCAGCAATAGCAAGGCAACAACCAACACAAGAAGCATCTAGTTGCAAGGTTAAAGCTGTGGAGGTTTTGTTTGTTTTGTGTTTTTTCCTTTTTTTTAAAGTGACACATTAAAAAAAAAAAAGAACAAATCTTCACAGCAAAGATGCATCAAACAGCCAATCACTATACACAGGCTAGTCAAAAAGGATTTGTTCAACCTTTTTCCCTTACGATATTATATTGATATTTAATAGGAAAATAAAATACATAGACTTTTTGTCATTTGTATGCATTCATTTGCAGATTTTCTTACAAAAAAAGGACCAAGCACAGAAGTTGGCATTCACAAAGTTTATGCCATTTTTTGTGTTAAAATTGGTATAATCTATACATTATTTTACAGTATTAACAACATCTATTTTGTATGTTTGTTTGTTCTACCCATTGGGTAGGATATGTGCATAATATATTCAAGTTATACACAGCACCATACAAAGAAAAAAAAAAAGAAAAACAAACCAGAAAAAAGACAGACAACTAAAAAAGCACCATTTTAAGTGAGGCACAACAAAGGTGGGAGCATAAGGCCTGATCCAAAGCCCCCTGAAGTTGGCAAGTCTTCCTACCAACTTCAGCCAGCTTTGGATCAGGCCCTCTCAAGTGCAAGGGGATTCCTATCTGCTCAGACCTGAACATGAGGCACCTTAGTTGCTTACAAACTACAGACATGCAAATCTCCTCAAAATTGTATCTAATAAGGACGTATATAATTTATTAATAAACCTACCACAGCAGACAGAGAAGCACAAAACAAGGAGAGAAGGGAAAAAGAAGAGAGACAGCTTCGTCACCCACGAGATCCTACACACACCATTTTGTTTCAGAAAGCTCACACACCAAACCACTTAAAACAGCAGCAGCAGCAGCAGCAGCAGCAATATAGCAAAGAAGTGACAGCATCACCTCTGGCAGTCAGAGCACACAGCTGTCAGAGGAAAGGGGAAGTATATCTAGGTTACAGTTTTGCTTTTTTAGTGTTAATCAACATAAAAAGGCAAGCTCTTCTATAGCAGGAAAGCAATGCTAGCAATATCCAGGTTGTTTGTGTTCAGTCTAAAAATGGAAGAGACACTAGCAAGGCAGAAGGAAGAGCCAGGAGAGTTTGCAACACTTCTCAATACAAAATCATCCTTGGTTTTCGCAGCCCTGAAATACATTGAATGCCGGTGGTTGTGATTTCAAGGAACAACCAGTAGGCTCCTCCACTGTGTGTCTGTGGTACTCACCAGTGTGGTAAAGCATTTCATCAAAACACCTACAGCTACAGCTCGTTGGGAAGAGGCATTGCAGGTCTGATGTTAGTTTTGGAGGATGAACTTAGTGGTGCAGCTTCTGTTAATTCCCCAGAGCTGTACCAAGAACATTACTCTTTTTTTTGCTGGTGCAAGAGTGCCCAATGGGGCTTTTGCCAGCACAACAATGGAAATCAGAAGTGGGTCAAAAGGTAATTTACACCTCTGATTACTGAGCACAGGCTGGCAAACAATATATTAAGTATAAAAAAAAAATAAAATCTTACCAACAAATACTTTCAGTGGGCACAGTCTCATAACTTGAATTTCCTAACAAAACATGTGGAACAATCTTCAGACAGGAAAACTCTCTAAGTTCAACACATCCTCACAAGTGACTTCTCCATGCTCTAAAAGGCCTCAACAGGTCTCGGAGAACTCAGTTAGAGTCTCTCTTTCCAGGGACTGAAATGATTGATACATTTGGGGCTAGTTTAGGAGAGAAGCTGTAATCGCGCTGGTTGCAAGCAGGCAACACAGAGCAGGAAAAGACCAGATATGTGTAATTATATTAGGTGCAACAGCCTTTATCTAAAAAGCAAAGATGTAATCAAAAGCCAGCCTTCATCTGAACCCACTGTACAGAAGGATCACTCAGTTCTCAACATCAGCTAGGTTTGAAAAAACATGCTTCTGAGATTTAGACTACATTAAGTGCATTTCCTTCCTGTACATCAATATATGAGGTCTACATTAGGGTTATCACAAAGCACGAGGACCTTTTGAAGCTCACCCAAAAGCAAAGAGCTGTTGGATAGAAGTTGCACTGGTGCACCAGGTGACAGGCAAGAATTGGTGCAACAAGGAACTCCCCTACTGATGAAGACACAGTCACGACATTTAAAGGACTGAAAAGTAGATATTCTTCATGCTTCCAGTGGTTAGATAAATGACCTGTGGTCATTCCTGAGAGCACAATTTATAGCCATTAAGCACTTCTGGAAGGTGATTATGGAATAGCAACTAGTACAGAGACCATCAAGGGGACAAGTTTGCATGCATATATGTATGTAAACACAAACATGTGCATGGACATGATTTAATGGTAAAAACCAGAGACAACTTGTGAATAATCCCAAATACTTTAAATACTTTCAAATGTACCAGCAAGCCTATTGTTTATCCTCGGGGAAAGTGAGAGGAGAAAAAAAAAAAAAGAAAAAAGAAAAATTTTGGAGCATATCTATTTTTAACAGCATACTTTTTTCTTTGCCTACAAAATCAGGTTACCTTAGTTACATGAACATTCAGGACTCAAGAGTCAGAAAAAGGTTAGCAATCAATCTTCTCCAAACCATTCAAACATTTCTCACAGATCAGAGTGTCAGTTTTAAGGTCCAATATCTCACTACCTGGCAGGGTTAGAAACAACTGCCTCAGACAGCACCGTTTCAGACACCTACACACAGGACTCTCCAGCAGGACAAGGCTTTCTTCCCTATTGCAAAGTGCATTCTTTGATAAACAATGTAATTTTGCTCCTTACCCTGCACCACATTCACATAAGAAAAAGTAAAATCTCAGTGACAGCTTTTAAAAAATGTCAAGTCTGCAACATGAACATTCAAAAATTTGGCATAAGAGAAGCAGCTTCTAGCTGGGAAGAACTGGTGGGAGCAGTGGGCAAGCAATAATAGAGAGCCAAATGAAACACAGCTTGACCCCACGGTTCCTGCAGATTCCACGACTGCAGGAATGCAAATACCTTCCTCAGTAGTCATCAAGAACTTGCACATGGGGCATGTGTTTAACTTTGCATACTTAAAAGGAAAAATCATACTGTAATAAAAGTCCCATCAGACTGAGACTGGGTTAAGTGCAGAGTTCATCAGTGACAAAGACCAGGAGTAACTTAAGGAGATCCTCCCTGACAAAAACAACCTACTGTGCAAAGTATCATGAATTCTGCACATGCCACACACTACAGGAAAGGGATCTGAACACTGCACTGTTGGGTGGGTACCACTTTCCACAACCTTCACTCACACCTTTTAAGCAGCATCACATACGCATAGTCTGCTTGTACAGCACTGAGACAAACCCAACCCAACTGTGCTAAATGTATATACAGAATTAGAGCTAAGTGCTGAGTGCTCCATTGGTAAACCGGGAGAGAAACCTTTTTGTTCTGTTGCTAAACCTCCTGCCTTTTCTAGCCCTGAAAGATCGTACAAAAACACCAAAGATGGGGCATACTTAGCACCAAGGAGGGAGCCATGCCAAGCCACGTAAGAGAAAAATTAACCTTCACAATGCTTTATTTCATAAAAGTACATTTAAAAGAAAAAAGAATCTTTTAACCTGAAAATTTCTAAAGCAGGGACATCATTGTACTGAATTTTGGGAACACGAGTTACTGGGCAAAAGTCAGAAGGTGCAACCAGAATTCAGGCAAATATGATCTATCACATAGAAAACTTCACACATATAATGTAGGTTTTGTGCATGAGACACATGAACCAAAACACCTGTATGGAGGTAACATCTACACAATTAATACTACAATGTTTGCAGAAATCTTTATAATTTATACAAAGTTTCATCTGAGTGGCTCTGGAATACCATCTATTAATTCTGCATATTTTCAAAGGGCATATTCCATAAATGCTTCATAGAATTACCCATCTTCAGAGCTCTCCAATTTCTAAGCCTGTAAAGATTGACGGTGCTATTTAATTCTGGTATTCCTTTTACCATTCTGTTCTGTTAGCAAGGGCAGATTCTCTCCCACTGCAACAGAAGAAATTATAGAAAAACAGACTGATTCAATTTAACATTATTGACAGCCCTCCTACTGGAGAGAAACAGCATATTTGCTCCTATAATACAAGAGGCCCCAAAACAGAAGTAGCGGGTTGCAAGCTCACTTACAGCAAGTCAACAAGTGACTACACTTCCAGAACCGAGAGGTATACTGTCTGTACATCACATCTGGAAAAGCAGAATATGACATTAAGCTATTAGAGAGTATTCAAAGGACGGCCACAAAGATGGCGAAGGGTCTCGAGGGGAAGCCATATGAGGAGCAGCTGCTCAGCCTGGAGGAGACTGAGGGGAGACCTCATTGCAGTCTTCAGCATCCTCATGAGGGGATGCAGAGGGGCAGGCACTCTTCACTCTCGTGACTAGTGACAGGACCTGATGAAATGGCATGAAACTGAGTCAGGGGAGGCTTAGGTTGGATATCAAGGAAAGGTTTTTCACCCAGAGGGTGGTTGGGCACTGGAAAGGGCTCCCCAGGGCAGTGGTCACAGCAACAAGCCTCACAGAGTTCAAGAAGCGTTTGGACAACGCTCTCAGGCACATGGTGGGATTCTCGAGGTGCCCTACGCAGGGCCAGGAGTTGGATTTAATGATCCTGATGGGTGTCCCTTCCAATCCAGCATACTCTATGATGAGAATGACATGATGCAAGAGGAAATGCAACTATCGGGTGAGCAAATACTAAGTTATTTTTAAACTAACCTTTTCTACAGAACTGGAACAGGTTACATTTTTCATGCAAAGAAAAATTTTCTCAGCCAAGAAAAATTAAGAGACAACATACTGGACAATGTTAATGGGAAGTGCATAAAACCACTGGCATGCAGAGATGGCAAAGGAGGGTAAAGGGCTATCTTCAAAGAAAGTACATTTCCAAGAGGTGACTTTGAAGGCAACTTCAAGGCTCACTTTGCTGAGATTTGCACATGGGGAAAAGTTGGTACTCAACCAGCCCAAGCCCAGGGCCCAGTCCAGGTGTGCTCTGCCATGACAACTGAGTTCCAGCTGTTTTCACCTGAAGGCTTCTCGGCTAAATAATCCTCATTTAGGCAACAGCACAGTATCTGTGTAGGCACACACATTCTCTGGCTTAAAGACTCGCTTCCAAAGTGACAGAAGTCACTGAAGACCAAAACCAACATTTGCTGGTTTTGTCTTCTGTTCAGTTTTTTTTTGTTGTTTGTTTGTTTGGTTTCTTTTGTTTGTTTTTAACTAAGAATTATGTTCATAGGTTGTTTGCAAAAATCTAATTTCACAGCTTTTATTCCCAGGAACCAGACACGATGAGAGCCCTAGCTGACTGACTGTCACCTGTCCTATGGGTCTGAGTGGAAAAAGAATATGTGAATCCCATCACATGATCGCTATCTCTCCCTTCAAATAATACACACATTAAAAGGCAGCTTTACTCTGCATTACCAGCATGACTCAGATCAAAATAACAATTACAGAGACAAATGGAGCTACATATTCAGTTACACAAACATTTTCTAAACTAGAATAAAACCAAATTATCTTACGAAGAAAACAAATCTACACTGAGGCCCATAAAACACACACACACAGACACACACACTGTTTTGGCATTAAAACTCTGCATAGATCAAAGATGCACTTCAGTTATCAGAGCCCCCGGTGTACAGAAGTCCCGCAGAAATTCAGCCTTCAGCCATGGGACCAGGGCACAGTACTCCTCCACTACTCCATGGTGCCCTCGGGGCACTCAGCAGCTGCTGCCCAAAACCAAGCACAAGGCTTAGGAAATTAGAAAAAATTGAAAGATCCTAAAGTGGAAAGGTCTATGACACACATACACCTATGTATTAGAAACTATTCAAGCTAAGACTCTAAAGATTCTTACTTTAAATCCATTTCCGAAATGCATTTTAAGTGCAATTTGTGCTTTTTCATGTGCTTGTCACGCCACTATCACCATTTGTCAACCGCCTTCCGGCACCGCCTGTGCTTCCACATAGAAACAGCCAGTGGAGGAATACCCCAGACGCCATGATACAGGCAAGGTAACATTTTCCTACTCTTCAGACCAGTATAGCAAAACCAGGGCTTAGGCTTACAGACACTTGGTTAACATGTGAGTCATCTTTACCCACGAGCGCAGTCCTGCTGGCGTCAGACAGATGACACGCACGGAGAAGGGTTTCTGCAACAGGGCCCAGAGCAAACGAGTCTGCAGTGAGAATAACTGGCGCTCCCACGTCACTGCCAGGGATGCCACAGAAGTCGGCAACACTGCCATGGAGGCTCTCGGTGCTGCTGCAGAAACAGCAACGGGGAGTTTTAGACACAAAGTCCCCCTTCACTTCAACAGGATGGATCTCCAGGACTGAACTTCAGCATCTAAAAGGATGAAATGGAGAGCGAAAAGCACAAGTCTCACGTATTTTAACAGCGTTGCAGGGGAAAAAACCCAACCTGCATTTTCAAACAATTTATTGCATAATGTCATGATATGTAACTAAATACATTTCAGGCTACAGTGAGGACAAAAATCTCTAAAACGGTTAAGTACTGGCGATACTGCATTATGAAAAGGAATAGAATGGCAGCACTTAGAATCAATACAAATTAACACATCTGGGATTTTTTGTTTTGCCATTTACAAAACAAATAGTCTACACTGCAAAATAGCTAAATCTTAAGTGATGGAAAATGCTGGGATTTCATATTTGTCTTCTTCCATCCAAAAGTTTCCAAGACACTTCACTGATGCACTGTTATTGGAACGCAAATTATTGCAAAGACAACTGTCCCTGTATTTCTTGATTTGTAAAAGTCAAGAGATGTTAGGCTAAGTCCTGTCCCCATTTTCTAGCAAAACCCAGGGATAGCGGGGGGGCAAACTCCTCCAGATTACTTCTGGATCTCTATCATTATTCCACAGGTGAAAAGACAACATATAGAAGAACTTCACATAAAACAGTTCCCTCATAATATATTTTTTTTAAAACATTAAGATAGTGCAACCTTTTAAAACACATTTATCACAACACAATTTAATTCCTTGCATTCATCTAAGTTCTCAACTTTATACCTTGGCACACAGAACAGGAATTTTGTTTCATATTAAAAAAAATCCACACCATGGGAGAAAAAAAAAAAAAAGAGAAAACTGGCCAATTCTTCCCCCATTTATCTAGCAAAACCACCTTCTTCCTTCTGCCATTCAGTGAGTATAAAACAGGCTGTACAAGCCTCATTTCTGTGCTAAGTTAACTTTTATAATTAAATAATTGAAATAGTTTATTAAAAAAAAATAATATATCCCCCCCCTCTCCCCCGAAACACTGCTCATAGACAAACTGAATGGAAGTTTGTATTTCTTTCAATCTGCTTTGCATGCAATTCCCCTGAAAGGAATCAGAAACAAAGAACTGGTTTGCACGTTTGGTTTTACTAAGTTGTACCACGTGAAACGTTAACAACATTGTGCACCGGAGCATGGGAGGGGTCTTCCTCCACCACCCTGCTTGGATCTCCTGTCTTCAGCTCAAATGCGCCTGGGCGAGTAACTTTAGACCAGGTTTCCTGGTTTCCGGTCTTGGCCTTTGCTGGGGACTATTGTGCTCTCTGAATTGTTCTGCTGAAACTGAAGTCTGCTCCCCCTCTGCGAGGAAGGAGGCACGTTGCTGTGCTGGTGATGGAAAAAAGAGGAGCCTGGGTAATGCCCCATGACCTCGCTGTACGTCGGGGGTGGTCCTTCCATCCTTCCATTACTGCTATAGTTGGTTGCACTTATGCCCGAATTGCTGCTCGGTGGGCAGGGGCCCCCATTGTACATCGAGATGTCTATCAAGTCGCTATCAAAAATGGTTCGGTTGGGTGGTGCCCTGACAGATTCCCGGTTGAGCTCCATCTGCTGTTCTGGGTCCCGGAGCTGCAGGGTGCATGGGCCTTGGTACGGTGGTGGCTCTTCCCCGTCAGAGAGGGAGATGGTTGGAGGGAGGTCAATCTCATGCTGCATGTACGGGTAAGTGGGCTGGAAGCGACTGAAACGGTCCCGCTGAATAAAAGATGGGGTGGTAAACCTGTCCCTGGACCTTGGAGCATACATGATCTGAAATGGGAAGAGAGACACACGTGACTCCACATCTGAGCAAAGCACTGTGGTTGCGCCGTATTTACAAAGGAACGATAAAATGCAGAATGCTTCTCTTTGCCACCCATCTTAGAGATTAAACCCAGCAGATACTGTGCACACGTGCTCCCACACGCATGCACGAGAACAGGTAGGAGGTGCAGGAAAGAGCTAATACGAGAACAGCTTCACGAAGGAAGACCAAGACCCAACACACCTTCTGACATTAAAACATCCAGAGCGAAAGCAAGTTATTCTGTTTCTGAACAAAGGAAACAAATTCTCTCTAGTCTTGACAATTGACTAGTTCTACAACAATGTCCCAGTACTGAATTTCAGCTGCAGTCTGAGCCTCCATCTCCTACTCAGAGTTAATGTAATACCCTACACATCACCAAAGAATTCACATGGTCATTTTAGTACATTTTGTAAAGGCCCAGCATATCTCACGCCTTCACTACCAGAGTATATCAAGTGTCCTTCTCCCCCTCAGTTCTCAGCCAGAACTCAGCCCCTGGGGAGGACCTACAAAGCCTCTGCACTGTGAATGCAAAAAACGCCCCATGTATATTAAACCCTGGAGAAGATCAGGCTTTACAAAAGGAAAAGTTCAAGACTTCTGTGAGGTGCTACTGCTCCTCACTTGCTCTATCCCAGCTCCACACAGACACATCAGCTTCTCAGAGTCAGATCTACCAAACTGCTCTTCTCTTTTTTGGATCCAAGCTGGTTCTCAGTCCATGACCCTCACAGATGTAGGGCTAACCATAAGGAAGTTCTGCTGTTTGTCATAGGACACTGGATCACTCAGAGCAAAATACACCCACAAATTCTTACACAGACCAAGGATCTGTAGTAGATCTTCTCCCAGCTGGAAGACGGGAGACACTGGTGATAGAATATGTGTTGTAAATTTAAGAAAAATTCTGGGACAAGAGCAACTAGTCTCCCAGCTTCCAATGGATCTCAAATTGCTGAGCCACTGCATAAAAGAGACACACCTCCACCACTTACTTGGGAATACCTACTATGACACAGGTAGCTGTTGATGGAGATGAAGTGTCAGGTAGGCAGAATTTCACTGTTTTAATGAAAAGGTCTCAGGTATTTACGAAATGTGAGTTAAGAAAGGTTCACATGACTACATGAACTGCACTGAAAAAACTTTCTTTAAAAAACAGATGCATATTTTTGAAAGGAACCAAATACACATTACAGGAAAAAGGGAAAGCACACTGGTGAAGATAGTAAGAAATCTGTCAGTACCTCTGAAGCACCCTGGCGCGAAACCGAGCTTTCTGAAGGCCACAAGCACCCTTCCTGAAATGTGGAAGAAAACAACAAAAGAGGAAAATTAATAGATCACATCACCATCCTGCCCCAATACGGATGCAGCAAGCTGGTCACAGCTAGGAGAACGTGGCAACAAGCGGAGATGACAGGAGACATTTCAGCACTTAGGTGCTGAGCGGGTACCTGTCACCTCCAACCCGTGATGAGGCCACGTCAGCAAGGCTGTCAAGTCTGACAAAGCTGACCTGCCAGCCAAGATCCCAATTACACACCAGAGGCAAAAGAGTTCACAACAAAACCTGGCGTCTCTAATCTCAGGGGAAGTGACAGTCATGCTAAACCCAGGTATCATCTGGTAACACTGTCAGTTGCTCAATTCCCACCACAAAGGGTAGTTAAGCAGCTGAGGTTTCAGCCACCAGTTCCCCTCTTCAACCACTTCTCTACCTTCTCAGGCCAAAGTATTTTCTCTCTCATGCCTCAGAATGGTGTTTTGACATCATACCAGCACTCAGGGTAGAATAAAAGGGTGAAGAACAGTATGTCAATAAGGGAAAACAGCTTAAGATGTACCATTGTTTTTCTTAATTAATTATTTAGAGTAGCAGTAACTCCTGCAAAGAATGTATTTTATTGGAAAATTTTGAAGCTGAAAAGGACACATCAGAGCAACTATAAAGCACAGAACTTCAATCTTGGTGCACAAAGAGAAAATCAAAATAATGTATGGTCATGACTATTTTCTTAATGCTAATTCAAGTTTTACAGATAAAAGAAATTTCAAGAACTGGAAGGAAAATGCATACTGTCCCCAAAAGCATTACCATGTATAGAGTACTGTACTGCTTCTTCTCACCATAGCATCTTTCAACATATTTCAGATATAAAAATAGACCCAACTAGATGTTCATCATGACACTCAGAGACCAAAAGCCGTCTGTGATCTTGTCAGGAGAGTCCACCGAAGAGGAAAGCTGCTCTAAGAGGAATCTCCCACAGGATTCAGCTGTTAAGGGAAATGCTTTGAATAACAAAACTGGTACACTTCTCTTCTGTAGTTTTAGAGAGCAGAGGTAGAGGGAGGCTGACAATTGCAATTATTTACAACTTCCCCAAGTATCCTCCTTTGCAAAGGGCCTGATACAAAAGACAAGTATATATATACTTCTACCCACTTTCTTTTCCATTTCTCCATCACCCAGACGTCCTCATTTTGAAATATCTGAGGGTATGTCTGCACAATTGAAGACAATCAGGTTATCAGCAGTTGATCCAACAGGCTCCAGGCCTGTTGTAACTATTAGTAAGACATATTAGTCAAAGCTGAAGTTCTCAATTAACCGCCACTGAATTACAGGCCATACACAGCCCAAGAGCAGATTCCTCAGGGATGGTTTGAAAAATACGACAATGCATTATGCTCAGTGCAATGGTCTTGGTCTCACCTTTAATGTGTTCACGCTCAGAAGAGAGGAAAAAAGGCAAAATCAGTGACCCAACTCAGAATGAAATAAGATCTACCCCACCACTCACATTAGTTAAATTCCCTTATGAAAAGGAGTTCCTGACG
Organism: Myiotriccus ornatus; assembly: GCA_036023395.1. Lineage (NCBI taxonomy): Eukaryota > Metazoa > Chordata > Aves > Passeriformes > Tyrannidae > Myiotriccus > Myiotriccus ornatus. The sequence continues at coordinate 98,408,647 of JAYRBT010000082.1, forward strand.
TGGAAGTGGCGACTCCCATCCTAGGGCCCATCTCCCAAAAGACAGAAGAGTAAGAAGAGCCAAGGGAGATGGTGCAGCATATGCAGAAAAACTCCTTGTGTGGTGATTGGAATGGGATCCGCTCGCTGAGCCAAGGCACCCAGATCTGGTACCAGACATGCCTAACAGAAACAACTTGCTGGAAGTGAGGAGTTGCCTGTTATTTCCACTGCTGATGCCTGAATCCCAGTACAGGAGGCACTGCAGCTGCTACAAGGACTTCACAGAGTGTGCCCAGGGCACTGGGATAGTCACACGAAGAGTATCAGACCAAAGGAGCCCAAGGCTATCCCCACTCTGGGATAACTACTTGAGAAGGCAGCTTGGGATGCTGTTGAACTCCAAGGCTGTGAGATCCTTAGAATGGCAAGGATGTGTAACAACATGGTTTCTGTGACAGTATGTCACACAGACTACCCGTATCTACCCCCTTCCTTAAGGTTTCCTCTGCATAGAGCAGCAGGCTGAATAAATCATTTGGCAGTAGCCAACCCCCAGTAAGATCTCTATCCCAGGAGCCAGAACTCCCCAGGGAGATGGCTGGATAACATGTGATTAGCATGCCCACACTTTGAAAATACCAGGCTCACGCAGCACGTGCAGACCAACCTCACCATGCATACATGGTTGGTCCAGTGCCACAGTACAGGATTTTCTCATCACCAAGTCCAGACTAACTGACCCAACACAGGAATTTCTGTCCTCCTGAAATTGCTGCATCCCCCACATGAGACTTACTACCTACCTTAAAGTGTTTCAGGGAAATCCTTCCTCCTCTGCACTGGGTAGATACAATCTAACCCAAAGTTAGGTGCCTATCTACTCCACTGTTCTTGGGGTGATGTTGAGGGGTTGAGAGGAGAAGAAAGTGTCGCAGAAGAAAAATATATACCTGACCGTTTTTCTCCCAAGATGTAGATTTAAGAAATAATGTGATGAAGCCACCATGAACAATCTGGGGTGACTTACACTGAGGGAAAGTGCTATTTCTTGCTCTCTCCTTGTCTCTTTACTTACAAACCTTCATTTGGCAGCTAAAATACTTCCCTGCATTCAGATCAGTGAAAATCAGATAAGAACTGACAGCATCTGTATTTATATTTCCTCATATTGTTTCTCTCTTTGAGTCTCAAAATACCAGGGTAGACTGGTCTAACGATTAAAAAAACTACTTTCAACTTCTTTCCACTGTTTTCTCATCCTACTTCTCACCCTGTGAGCAAGACAAAATCAGGCACAAGCAATATGGACTGGCAGCACAGCTAACCAGCCACCAGGCCTGGCACACACTTCCAGCCCCAGTACCACACCACCCAGCACTGTGCCGACAAGGCACTTCCCAGCTCCCACATTCAGTTGCTGGCAGTTCTCCTCACACCAAATGCCCAGAGATTTGTACAAGTAGCTCTCCGGTATGCACAAATAAGACTAAACCTGAGCAAAAGAAATTTACGTATTTTTTGATGTGGGCAGTACCTCATAACTTCCTATAGTTACTCAGTAGCTAGCCATCTCAGCTTGCTCCTTCTTAAAGAGACTAAAAGTCTTCAGGCATGAGCTTCAATATTTAGAAGTAACAGGGAGAGAAAGCTTATACATTTATTATCTATATCATATTAACCTTTAACACTGTTAGGCTTTGGAACGAAAATCCTACAAATAACACCGAGCAAGAACAATCTTAGGGATCCACCTATCAGCTGACCTTTGCCATTTTTGGGTTTCATAACAATCTACAGAAATTAATTTTGCGATTAGGTTTTTAAGTAACAGCATCATTTAATAAATCCAGCCGAGTGATTAGTTAATTATGGTGAATTATCTTATGGTGATGATTACTTAGCTCAGTATATAGAGCTCAGGAGACTGCATAAGCCTAAGATAATTTGCTATGTTGTATTTACAGAGGTTTAGAGCCTCTAGAATTAAACAGTGTAGGAAGATGACTTTTTGAGGACATTTTTAAACACACAGTGTCACCTAACTGCCTCAGCTGAGCAGGAAAGACACTTAACAGAAGAACAATTTTTAACTCATGAGGAGTTATAGCTAAAAATTTACACTTGGTAAGAAAATTTTCTCAAACTATACTAAAGTAAATGGATCCCTTATTTCAGCAGGGATAACTTTCTTCATAGTAGTAAGTATGAGGCCATGCTTCGGATTTGTGAGGAAAATTATGTTGATAACACAGGGATGTGTTTGCATTTATACAGTGGGAAGGCCTTTTCTGCTCACCACCCCACCCCACCCCCCCCAATGAGGAGGCTGGGAGTGCCCCAGGAATTGGGAGGGGACACAGCCAGGACAGCTGACCCCAACTGACCAAAGGGACATTCCACACCATATGGCATCATGCTGAGCACATAGAAATGGGGAAAGAAGAAGGAAGGGGAGGACTCTGAGTAATAGCATTTGTCTTCCCAAGTCACCACTACACATCATGGAGCCTTGCTGTCCTGGAGGTGGACAAACACCTGCCTGCACATGGGAAGTGGTGAATGAATTCCTTGTTCTGCTTTGCTTGTGTGCACAACTTTTGCTTTACCCATTAAACTGCCTTTATCTCAACCCACAAGTTTTCTCACTTTTACCTTCCTGATTCTTTCCCCCATCCTGCTTGGAGAAAGTGGCTCTGTGGGGCTTAGTTGCCACCTGAAGTTAAACCATGACAATTCCATATAATGCAAACTTTTTTTACTGACTGTTAAGGAGATTTTCAGTCTTTCTGCACTTTAAAGTTCCTGAGAAACAGAACTCTGCCTGAATTTATGTTTCGTGAGAAACAGAAGTCAATTTTCCGCTGTTTAAAATGCATTAAAATCATTAAGAAGGTCCCTCTTTTCTCCCTCAGATTTTAATTTTATTATTTTTTTCATATATTAATGTACAGACACAAATACACATGCTTCTGTTGCAAATGAAATGTTTCAGACAGCAGTGTAGTTTCCTATTTTGGCCCTAGGTGGTACAGTACACCACATTAAAGCACTGCCTTGCTGAAAACGCTCCAGGAAGGCACAGGGGCTCATTCCTCCCTGTATCCTGCTGGGTGATCCAGACCATCGCAGCTTTGAAGATGGCAACATTTTCCCTGCCAAACACAAGCAAAACAAACTATTGTGCTGTCCCCAACTGAATGATGAGTATTCCAGCAGGACTGCTTGTTCCCTTAAAAACTGTGTTTCCTCAAGGGCAGGAAAGGTGACAGTGTCTGGCAGAGCAGTGCATGGTACCAAGGAGAAGCACTAGAGAATTAAGGAGAGTGCCAAATCTCTCACATGTAATCTGCCTCCCTACACTTACTGCAATTATTTCTGTTACTTAATGCTTTAAAACTTTTATTTCCTCAACTTCACAGCACTTCATCACTTCACGTAATCTTCATTTCATTCAACTGAAGGGAGTAAGTACTATTATCCCTTCCTCCTTTGGAGATGAAGCAAGTTGCCAAGATGACACACTGAGTCAGGAGCCACCCACAGCCAGGGCTCCTCACTTCTCGTCCTACTTGCAGATTTCCTAGACAATCCTGCCCTTATTAAAGATACATTGACTGTACTGTGGTAGACTTCAAAGTATGGCAGCCATGCACACTGTCCCTCCTGGCAACACTCCCCGAGGGAAAGGCAAGCCTGTGCCCCTCAAGGAGACAAGCAGGAGAATACAGTACATGTCCAGCCCCTGCCAACTGATGACTGGTAGAAACAAAAAGATTTGGCAAAGCAGGGTAGTCTACAACACTTACACTCTCTCCCGGCTGTAGACTGGGTTCTTGTTCCCAGTGGGATTTTCTTTCTTTTGCGTATGTCAGTAAGAAAATGAGAATGAGTGGCCCAGGGACACCAGCAGGGAACAAAAGGAATAATGCCAAAATCAGTAGGAAATAATTTAAAAGACCAACAGGAAAGACTAACATTTGAAATTACTGACAAATCCCTGAGCTGTCAATTGAGTATTTTCTGTCACCCTCCCGATGTTTCTCTTTTATTCTAAAATAGCTGATACAGGACAGAGAAAAGTATTTCTTAAGCTGTGCTCCTGGAGCTTGACATTCCAGACCACCATTATCAGTGCAGGTTCTAATGCAAGCTGACTATCCCCAGCAGCAGTGCTGTCCTCAGTGCTGGGAGGCAGGGGCTGGCCAGGCTGAGCATCTTATGTGATGGATGCAGGGACTTTGCTGCCAGGAGTAGGCCTGGGGCAGTTCAACTGTTCAGTACTCCTTCAACATCCACTTTGTAAAAGAAGACAACACAAAGACAGAAGCCACCATGATGGAGAGAAGGAATGAATTTAGGAACATCAGAAGCTCATTAAATACCTCCCTGTAAGTCACTTAGTTAATCTCTTTCCCCTCAATGTTCCCCTGGAAATCACTGGTGATGACATTAAGAGTTAATCATCATGAAGCAAGATTTATCTTTTGTCCCAGCAAACAGCAGAGTGCCACAGCAGCAGCTCAGCTGAGGTTACCTACATTCCAGCAGGATGGTTTTGCTTAGCAGCAACACTGCCCTCCCAATACCAGTGTCAATCCTCCCAAGGCACAGACAGCAATGCTGCAACATATAACTCCCCTGGGATATCAGACACACATATCCTGCACATGGATGTGCCTTTCCAAGGCTCCCACATGGCTCTGCCCTAAAACCCCTCAGCACTGCCAGCAGCATCAGTTGCTCCCACACAAGAGGTTGTGTTGTCCTAGTGAAGCAGCCCTGAGCGTGCTCCTGGTATATTCCACACCCTGTAGCCTTCTTATCCCTCTCAGGTGTTCTGCAAACCTTGGCTTGCTCCCAGCTGTGAAGCCAAACACTGCTGATGGATGGGCCAGCAAGGGGAAATTGTTCAATATTTTATCCATTGTGATACGGACACCATTTAGCACCTTGCAGGCTCACTTCAGGCTGCCACACACATCAACATGGTTGTCACTCAGCATCATTCCACCTCTCACAGTTATGACCACGAAACTCTTACTTCTGCTGATGTTAAACAGGGTTGGAGTGTTTAACAGCCTCACTAGGAGAGGGCAGGCAGCATCCACTACTCCCGAGCAGTGTTTGTCCTGCCCTTGGCTGTGAAGCAAAAGACTGAAAGATGAGACTCCAGAGGGAATGAAAATTAAAAAAAAAAAATAAATATATATATATATAAAAAGATGAAGTGGTGGTTACACAAAAAAGCACATTGACAGGACAGGTACGTAACAATGACTTGTTATGCATGTGCTTGTCAAGGAGAAACCTTTTTTTCCTATGATTAGTCCCTTTTCTGTCTTTCAAATGTTACTAACACTTGTGATTACAGTGATATTTCATCTTTTTAATACTCTAATTTCCAATTTGGCCTGGCAGTTGAAAGTCTCATTACCATGCTTCTAAAATTTTTTGTTTTGTTTGGGGATGTTTGTTCGGGTCTTTTTGTTTGTTTGTTTAAAAAAAAATTAAGGAAATTCAACCAGAGAAAGAAACCCACAAATACCTTTTATTTCATTATTTCTGAGGTCTGACCCATGAGTTTTACAGGTGTGAGGCTGGAAATAAAGGCAGCAGCTAATTTATCTGATCACTACAGTCTGTAGATGAACCAGAATAAGCAAGATACCTTTCAATAGTTAGTCAGAAACCTGTGCAATTCAGCCATCACTTAGCTGTTGGAAGGCATGATCAACAGGAAAGGCTGGATTCTACACCTTGAAACACTGTGCTACCTCAGTTACATGACAGGGTGTTCAATTCATAGTTCAACACAGGAGCTAGCCAACAGTCAATTAATTTGCTTTACCATTTTCAAGAAATACATCTGAATTTCCTCTATTTCCATTCACTATTTCTCCACCAACAGAAGGCCTGAGTCAGACTAATATTTTCTTCAGACATTAGCAGTTAATAAACATTTAATTTTTTAGTTTATTTTAATTAAGCTTTCAGAGTCCATATATTGTTAAAAAAAAATATTCCCTTGGAAGAGAATCCACTTATGGATAGCACATGCACACTGAACAAGGCTTGCCTGTTGAGAAAATAAATATATTTTAAAAGTGTATAATCTAGCCTGCATCTTACTGCTCACACTATCTATTCTTGTGTGACTCACTCCACTATGGACAGTGAGAGTAGACTGGTCATTTTCAGTTCTTCATCACAGAGGTTTTCTGACCCTCATGCACTGCACACTGCTTTTAAAGGTTTGTACTGCGCAGACAGTTTCTATAAGAATTTCCTTCTAACACCCAAGACAAAGTAAAATTCAATGTTTTTGACATCTGAACTCAGAGACCTCTAAAGCCTCATCCCCTACAAGTATGGCCTTCTTGTAAGAACAGCTTCAGCTTATCAGAAATTCAGATGAGTAATAGTGATGACAAACCTATACCAGAAGGCTTTCAGAAAAATTAGTAACCAGTTCTTGCCATCCAATCATCAATTCCCACGAAGTGCTCACATGGCTATGATTATCATTACTTATAAGGGTGTCAAACTGAAACTGAGTCAGTGTTTTAAAAATTATTTAACAGCAGTTCTGGATACTAAAGTGGCTTGCAAGTTCCTGCTGCCAAACGGCATGTTCTTCTTCACAAGGTGTATTTTCTCCCTTGTGCACAAGAGAAAAAAATCCACCACTGCCTCTGATAACAGACAATACTAATGAACCATACAAACGAAATAATGGGTTACTTCATGCATTTGACAGCTTACTGCAGTTTTAAAAGATTTGTGAAGATGAAAATGCATTTCAGTTATCTGAAACTATTTCATTTTAAGCATTTGTAGCAATTATAGCCAACATTTTTCAGACAGAAGTGTGGTTCTTGAATTACAGTGTCCATTTCAAAGCAACATTCAAATTAATCTAGTCAATTTTTCCAGACCTGAAGTCCACAAGGTTAAGGTTTGACAGTTCCAGTTTCATCTGTAACCAAATTAGAGCTAAGCATTCCTACACTATCAAAGTGTTAAGGAATGAGGCAACCTCTCCTTGAGGAGACAGCTCCATTCCTAGGAGCCCCCCTCCACAGCCTCCAAGAGATATTCACCCCAGCAACAGGGTACAGGTGATGAGCTCAGCAAGAGCTTTGGGAACCTTGCGTTGTCACATTTTACAGTTTTCAGGAGAGAGCTGCCAATTGCCAAGACTGCCAGGGATGCAGCTCCAAGTCCAGTCCTGGCTGTGGCATTGCTGCCTCCTCCCCTGTCAGTGCTCCCTCCCCTGCCTGGACACTTCCCACACTGACCTGGTTGAAATCTAACTGTGAGGGCTAAAAAAAAAAAAAAAAAAAAAAAAAAAAAAATCAACCAAAGCAAAAAAGAAACAAACAACAAAACCCAAAAACTGAAACAACAACAACAAAAACCCCCCAAACAAATAAAAACAAAAAACCCCAACCAAAAAAAACAGTTAGCCTTCAGCCAGAGCAGTTCCCTTAGGCCTCTCATCATGACCTTGACAGCTCCCTAAGGAGCACAAAGAGGGAGGAAATTTAGGACTGGGATGGATAAAAAAGGCAAGACTGTGGAATCAGAAGTGGTGTAAACCATTACTGGACCACATCTCTCAGTTACAATCAGACTTTTTTTTGACAGTGAAATGAAGCTGTGAACCCAGTGCTGTTACCACGAATTCAATACATCAAAACTGCCCTCACAATTTGCCTCTTACCTATTGCTGTCAGCAAAGAGGCCAAGGCCACCATTCTGGGGACAGTGAAAAGCACATTAGAAGAAAAGGACCTCCCTCCAACACCACAGGACACTGCGCAGCTTTGGCTTCAGGGGGATGTTCCAAGGTCAGAGACACTCTGTGGTTAACCCTCACAAGGGAGCAGAGCATCCCACCCAGCAAACTCCTGGCTCACAAGGAAAGCTAGGTGCCCATTTACTATTGGGTTGATGAAATACAGCCTTCACAAGTCTCAACTGAGATTCCATCGTAAGCTTTGGACTCCGTAACAACACATCTTAAACAATTCAGGTCCTCAGAGGAATCCTTTTTCTAGTCTCTTTTATCTGTTTGAGTGAAACAAGCACTACATTTTCCTGCCCTTACTGGGACAGTGTTTTTGATCCAGCAAACAGCTATGGCATCTTCACAAAACAGTAGCAGCGATAAAACTCCAGGGTATCAGTAAATATACAGAAAGTCACAACAACATGTATTTCCAGTCTTTGTAACCCAGGTAATCTCCATTCATTACCCTTCCTCTCTCCTTTCAAATTACAGCAGCAGCAAACAGGATGTCATATCTGAGCCTCCAAATACAGAATGAATACAGGCTACATAAAACATATCAGGCTCTAAAAATAACCAAAGACAGTATGCCTTAAATTTCTGTTGTGATTTTGTTTTCTACTGACAAATACAACCCCAGCAAGAGACCTAACTATAGTACGGAGCATGAGAAGTGATATCAAAATTTTTTCCAACAGTTGCCTGTACCGGATCTCCTCAGGAGGCTTTGCTGCAGGGCCCATACAGCACGAGGAAAAACAATCTGGTGCAAGGGGCTCATACTCACCGTCTGCAAAGTTTCTTCCTGTCTTCTGCTTTGGCTCTGTCGGTTGATAAAGGAGCGTGTCGAGAGTTTGTAATGGTTCAACAAGCAGATGATCACTACCACCATAACAGTTATAACCACGATTATAATGATGATTTGAACAAACTCCAGTTCAGCTAAAACAAAGGGAAGAAAAAAAAAAAGAGGCAAATGTGTCATTAACACACGAAATTAACCATCAAAGCAATAATCAAGAAAAACCCTCATTATTTCATCAGGATTGATCTGGTATATGATACTACTGCTGTCCATTCTGCAAAGCCTGGTGAAGAAAACTGTTCTAAGTATGAAAATTATCTAATTTTTGACAGAGCAAATCAATCAGTATGAATAGCTGCAGGTCAGAAGTAAGAAGCTTCTTGGCGATCCTTCTCTGCAGCCTTCTCAGGTAATAAACCCTTCAGCATAAACACCACAGACAAGCCTTTTGAATAACACGTTTTCACTGTGTGGGGGAAACAAACCAACAAACCACACGCACACACAAAACCCTCTCTATTTCAACAGCCACCCGCAATGCCAATAGAGTCCAGAGGGCTCCATCAGCTTCAAAGCAGAGGTTACGTAGAATGGAATCAGGACACTGTATCTTGTACACTACCCTTAGTTTTTTTTAATCAACTAAATAGCATGAAAGGCATCTAACGAGAGCGGAAAACTTTTATCCTATTGAATCTACACACAATGCCTTTTTCAATTACTAACTTCCCTTCAACTAGTGTGAAGTTAACTTTTCTAGGACTTACCCATTCAGGTAAAAATCTAAAAGGAGATCTGGTACTCTAAAACAAGGTATGTTCCACCACGGTTAAAAATGAAACCAGGGCCTTGGTTGTTGCAAGAGATACAATTACAGTGAAGTCCGTCAGAGCCCATCACCTTATCTGAAGCCCTGCCTATAACCACAAATATTAAGTATATTTAGAAATGAGTCACTCTTGCACCCTTTTGGTTACACTGGAGCAGCAAGGATGAGCAACACAAGGGGAAAAACTGCCCTTTGGAGTTACAGAGTTGCTGATATTTCTATGGAAACTGCATTGCTCACAGGGGATGCTCTCATCTTGAAAGACAACTCCAGTCAATGGGAGGAGGTCTTTGGTTGCTAGGTTGGTAGAAGAAGCAAGGAAGCAGCACATGTTGCTCAGTTTCAGTACTTTCCAAAAAGGGCACTACTTTTTGAATGCAAAAACATGAACTTCAAGGAACCAATACTAAATTTCTGTTTTAAAAAGCTAACACAGAAAGAGAGATAATGACATATGATGATGAAAAGACAAAGCAAGTATCAGAAAACAAGCTCCCCCACTTCCCATCTCTAATTTGTAGAGACACTCAGCCTTCTGCGTGACAGCAGCACACTTGGGCAGACACAATACGACTATGAAGCTGAGGTAGAAAAATGCTGTTCACACATAAAATCCACGATGAACCTGTGGTGGAACTAAAGAAAATGCAAGGCTGTTTCATTATTCTAAGATTTCTTGCAAAACAAAACTTCAGGCCACAGATGCTGCAAGCGTGCTGGTGTCTAGTGGAGGCTGGTGTCAAGGTCCAGCAGGCTACCAGCAGGCATGGCCACACCACCACCTAAGTGCTGAGGGTCCACAATCTCCTCAGTAGGAATAACTAAGCCTACTTAAAGCTAAGGAAAGAGCAAAGGGCAAAAATACACCTATCACTTAATTTCTCTTTGCTGTTAAGTACCATCCGCTCATCGTTAAGACCACCAACATTTTCAAAGAATTCGATTAGTGAGTGTTTTGTGCTCTGCTTTTGCTATCAATCCCATATGCAATGGAGCAACCTTTCTTTCTCCCCTCTCTTATGTCACTGGAAGTTAACAATGTCAGCACGAAAGGATCAAAAAGCAGGAAGCACAGAATTAATTAACAAAGAAACCCACCAAAACTACACTTAAGTAAGAAGTCAGTTTTTCTTGGCTCAGAATTGCAGAGTACAGACTTTACACAGTTGACAATTCACTGCTGCAATTCACATTCTGTGGCTACTGAAGTACTAAATTCACCCAAACCTTTTATTTGGGTCCACGTCATACTTTAGACTGGAAATTGAGACTGTTGCTAAAGGGCAACATGCAAAACAAGCAATGTTGATTTAGGCTTTCCTAGAATGCAAAGATCACTGGACTGACATGTTACTTCTCTGTCTGCCAAGGGCAGAGTCTTCTAAATTTATCAAGGCCCCTGCATTTCAGCAGCAAGGGACAGTACCTCTCCATTAGAAGAAATAAGTTACTTGGTCTGCAAGCACTTCCCTTGGGAGGAATAATTCAAAAATGTTTGCCTAAAACATAGCCATGTAACAAAGAAAATAAAAAACCACAGCACACAGGTGTAAGCACAAAAGACTTTCCAAGTCCAGTTTTACACTGCAAACACTGAACTGTAACAAAACACTTTACTGATGCTCAGGAGAATTTCCTCACTGGAAAGTACAGGGAAAAGAAAGGTAATTTTTAATCTCTCCTTTCTCCAGACTGACCTTCCTGCTGTTCATTAGGTTATTAACTTGAAAAAGCAAAGAGACAAGTGCAGCAGCAGTCTGTATTTGCTGGCACTGATCAAGGCCATTTAAATAGTTCCTGGCGGCTGCTGACAGGCACTAGGCACTGGGTCACCGCGGCCCCCACTGCCTCCTCTGCTCTTCTGCCCAACACCTGCCAGGCGCGAAGGGACACCGCCTTCCAGACAGGCATCTCCTCCTGCCTACTTTTCCTTTCGGAAAAGAGACCGGGAGTGGGGCGGAGGGGGGAGCTTCAGGAAGAGAAATTATATGGTTTTGCCTCCCAAAGTCTGTCACATTCATATACATCCGTTTCTTTACATGCCAGAATCAACATTTCTAATAAAAGTTCTCCTGGGAAATAATAATTTAAAGAAAACAAACCCAAACCAAAACACAATGTTTCAGGGTAAACGCCCAACACGGAGAAGGCAACTACACGCTGAATGAAAACACCTCAGAGGAGCATGAAAACAGAGAAATCATTTACAACGCTAACAGCAACCACACAAGCCCGTCACCCCGAGCACTCCCCCGCAGAGAGACCCCCCGGCCCGAGCGGATCCTGCCCTGCGCCCCGAGGCTCCGCAGGCGGGCGCTCCCCGGGCGGGCCGGGCTGCCCGCTGACCCGGGGCCGCATCCCTGCCCCTGCCGACACGCCGGTACCTCTTTCCAACAACAGGTCTTTTAACCGCGCATCCTTCACCGCTGTCCTGTTAAGCCGCTCACTGGACATGCTCGCCTCCGGCGGGCGGGGGGCTCAAGCCGCTCCGCCAGCCCCCGCATCACCGCCGGCCCCGGGCTCCATCCAGCGAGGGCAAGGGGGAAGAGACACCGTCCTCAGGCGGCCCGCCGGGCCCCACGCGGGGCCGGAATGACGGACGGACGGAAGGACGGACGGACAGGCTCCCGCCCGCGCCTCTCCGCGGCGCTCGGACCGCAGCCGCCGCCCCCCGGCCCCGCCGGGCCCCCCGCCCCGCGGGTGCGCGCACGCACGGGCACCAGGGGCCCGCCGGGACCCGCCGCGTCCCGAGCAGAAGGAACAACAACAGTATTAAACAAACCAAAAAAAAAAAAAATTAAAAACCCCCAACACTAAAATAATTTAAAATAAAATAAATATTCAACCGGCGAGAACAAAAGGAACGGGAAGGCGACGACGCGCCCCGCCGCTCCCCGAGCCGCCGCCGCGGGGCCCGGAGCGCGGAGCAGGGGCCCAGGGAGGTGCGTAGCTTACCGGGCGCCGCCGCCCCGCCGCTCTTTAAGCCCGGCCCGGCGCGGCGGGCGCTCGGGGCACCCCCGGCGCCGCCGCCTGCCCCGGCCCGCCCGCGCCTGCGCCGCCGCCCG
>JAYRBT010000082.1:98421218-98482419 GCA_036023395.1 Myiotriccus ornatus
GCCCGCAGTGAGGGACAGCGGGACAGACGGACAGGACAGCCGGACAGCCGGACAGCCGCCCGCGGCCTCCGCGCTCCAAATCTCGCCCCCAGCGTCACACAGCCAGCGAGAGTGATCGCAGGAATCCTTCAGGCTGCGCGGCCGCGGTGTCCTTACCCAAAGTCTTACGGGGAGCCGGGGATGTGTGTGTGTGTGTGTGTGTGCGCGTCTGTAAAATATTAGGGAGCCGTCTCCTGAAGGGATACTGTAACACAACAGCCTCCAGAAGGAACAACGCCGGTAACATCGAGAGTTACAAAAGAAAAATAGAAGAGGAGAAAGGAGAACGCCAGGGATTTTGGGGACATGGGCTCCAGTCTGATGTGCGTTTCTGTGGCAGAACGCATCAGTGTGTGTAAATACCTAAAGGGAGGGTGCCAACAGGATGGAACCAGGCTCTTCGTGGTGGTGCCCATCAGTAGAACAAGAGGCAACAGGCAGAAACTGACGCACAAGAAGTTCCACCTGAGCATGAGGAAGAACTTCTTTACTGTGCAGGTGACAGCACACTGGAACAGAGCCCGGAGAGGTTCTCGAGTTTCCCTCACTGGAGATACTGAAGAGCCGTCTGGATGCAATCCTATGCTGCGTGCTCTAGGACAACCCTACTTAAGCAGCGAGGTTGGATCAGATAACCCACTGTGGTGCTTTCCAGCCTGACCAGCTCTGTGAAACTCCCAGCAGTGCCTGCCTGCCCGTGAACCCCGCTGCCGCCCCTGAGCCACTGTGCCTGCCGCAGTCCTCCCTCCCGCTAAACCAGCCTTTCTGATGCCCTTCTGGGTGATGAACACAGGCAGATGGGTTCCCCATGCTTGTCCCCACCTCTATTCACACCCAGAGCACTGCAATAGAGGCCAGTAGCAGGCACTTAAGGCTGTCCCTGCTGCTGCTGCTGCTCACAGGAGCAGCACAGTCCTACAGTGTCCCTCCCACACTGGGAAGCACCATTAGCACTGTGTCCCTCATTAGTGCCATGTCCCTCAACTCCCAGGCTGTTCCTTCTATACTGGCTTCACCACCACGGCCAAGCCTTCTCCTGTTCCTAATTACTTCTCTGGATTATGGCGGCATCCCCAAAGCACCAGATAAGATTGTGTGTCTACATTAGCAGGAAAAGAGATTTCACCCTCTGGTCCGGACTTGGCCAGGACCTGGTAGCTCCTGAAAGTAGAGGGGCTGAGCTGCAGCACTGGCGAGACTTCAGCCCCTCTCCCAGGGGGCTTGGGCTTGCTCAGGTCAGCCTCACACCAGCACCACTCTCCCACACACACAACGGTCCAAGCCCGCAGGACACGCTCCAGAGGGTCAGTCAGACCCACTGCTCCTCACACCTTTCATATTTGCAAATCCCATGGACCAGCCTCAAAAAAAAAAATAAAAAAAATTATCTCCTAATTCAAAGTCAAGGAGCAAAAGCCAGGAGGGGAAAGAGGCTGAGATGAGTAGGCCTGCTTGCAGTCACCTATCAAGCTACCACTATGAAGAGCCAGGGGGCTAAAAATATTAGGGAGACATATCCTGCTATATATATCCACGGCACATAGCAGGGCCCTCTCAATTGGTTACAGGCTATCCCCACTGTCTGGATTTATTAAACTGTTGTTGACGTTTAGCTTGATACTGCAAGGTCTAAGGCCTCAATCCAAACAGAACAGTCAAGCTGGGGGACAGTGACTGTGGACTGTAAATAAATATCCTTTGAGAGTTCCTAGAAAAGCAGAATGAGTTTAAATTATGTGTCGATGGAATGCTTTTGTGCAAGTGGAGTATTAACCAACAGCACTGTTACCAGCAGAGAGAAGTAATTCAGTACAGATAGCGAATATGGAGCACCTTCAAAACTACAATCTGATTGTATCTAGACTACTTTGAAAACAGTTAATTCAAGAGACAGGCCTTCTAAACATGGCTGTTATGTGGGCATACCTATTTTGTATGTACCAAGCTGCTGCTGAGGCCAATTACCTTCCTGTTGCAAACTCTTTGTTGTCAAGGACGTTGTAAAGCAAAGTTTCTGAGCCAAAGACTGACACACATATATCATTCCCCAACCTCATGTTTAAAATGAGAATTTGGTTTCAGATGAGCGTAGTTTAAAGACTACAAAGAAAGCAGAAAACAAAACAATATATTGGCATTAATGCTGTACTTTGGTCTCCTACAACTGAAGCGTGGGTGTTTTAGAGTCTTTTCAGTTTCTGAAGGGCATTAACCTATGGCATAAAACAATTGCTTTGGCAAGATTGGGGATTCGGCACACAGATTGAGAAATAACATCCTTTACTCCCTCTCTAGGCCACTACTTCCCTACCCCCCAAAATTTATTTAATGTTATTGTACAAGTGCAGGCACAATGACTGCAAAATGGTTACAGGCTTCTGTATCCATTAGTAATGCACCTGATAAGCATCCTTGAGAACACCCTCAAAATAATATTTGGCTCGTCACTTATTTATTAAGAACTTTTCATGAACTTTTTAATGAAAATCAAGCCCTCTAGGGACTGAACAACTGTGCAGCAAGTGCCAGACAGCCCATAAAAGCTGCTCTGTCAACAAGGATGGGGGACCAGTTTCCTGCTGACATTCCCCTCCCAGTAGCAGGCTCTGCCATGACCTCTGAGCAGGATGGCTGCTCTGGCTACAGGCTTGAAGCTCCTTAAGCAGGCTCTGGCACATAGAGTTGTAATGCTCCTCCACAAGCCATTAGAAGACTAGCATATTAATGATAAAGCCAAGACCTAGTTAAACTTGGTAACAATTAGGTGAAATTTTATAAACGATGTGTTCACTGACCTCCTCAGGTCAGTACTGGGAAAACTCACTCTTGGAACCTACAAGAACAAAACCTGATATTTTTTATTTTACTATTAGTAAATCTGATAATCTCAAGTGTAAGGAAACACAGTCAAGCTTTGGTGAGCAAAACTGGACAGATGCTGTATTCTCAATATGGGTTTCGCATTTCTGTTACTTATCCCTTTTTTTTTTCTCTGCTTTTGCAAAGACATTACTGACTATGGGCAGGCTCTTGGCCAGCCCTTACTCTGAAGAATAAGAGAAAAAACACAGTCTTGAAACTGGAAAATAAAGGTGTGTTTCCTCTCACCTGCAGTCAACCCCTTGGGGTCACTCAGTTGGGGAACATGGACGGCAGGTGTGTGTGCAGAGGTGCTTCCCCCTCCCTGCACTATGATGCAGCTCGGAGCCACATGCCTAACATCAGCCCAAAATCCATCTGGTATAGGCATAAATCTACAGCCATTAACGCTTCATGCAGGGCCACGTGTCCTTACGTGACTCTTCCAGGCAGCACCAGGATGATGCTTCATGGTCAAAGCCGTGTTGGGGCAACACATGCCCACCAAGGGGGTGCCATGCTTTCACTCCCTGGCCAGCCGCGCTGTGGTGCCCAAGCAGCAGCCCTGTGGGTCTTTGGAACTACCCAGATAATCACTGCCTGATCCAGTCTCAGCCCTAGGTCAAGCTAGCAGCCGTGGGAGCATGGCCACAGCTTCTTCCTACCATCCTAGCACACTTGCAGATGGTGACATGGCTGAGGCACAAACAAGCCAGACTTCTGCTCTGTGAGCTCCCTCTGCTCACAGGGGAAAAAGTCAAATTGCTTGCTGGGTGAATGCTGATGCCAACACAAAAAAAGGGTGCAAGCAATGGTCAGGGAGGGGCAGAGCAGGAGACCAGGACCATCTCCATTTTGGGACCTCAACAGGCTTCAGGCAACTGCAGATGCAACTATTGAATGCCTCATGTCCCCATCACTCAACTGATACCTCCTGGGTAAATTTTTACCTTTTCAGTTAAATCTGGAGTTTATAGGTCAAGTTTGTCAGAACCCAAGACATTTACAGAAGAACGGCACCATCTCAGGGAAAGGAAAAGTGCTTTTCTCATAGGCAGTAAGGCAGTAAATTCAAGTAACTTATTTACCAGCAGATACCTATGTAGATGTATTATATTGTGCTTAATGTGATTAGGTGCAAGGGACAACAGAAGGAAGCAGTGTGGAGAGATCAGCAAAACAACCCCAAAGAAGTAAATTTGGTGGAGGTAAGAAGGCAGTGTTTAAGGCCTCTAAATTAACTCCCTGTTAAAGCTGTTCTTTACTCTGCATTAATAGGAAGGATTAGGAAATTGAAGGAGTCCTTCATATGCACAGTTAGTTGCACAGCCTGAGTGGTCCCTGTGCTGGCCACGCATGCAGTGGTTTGTTTTCCTGCACTGGAAGGAGGGTTCAATCAGGGACACTGAATTCTAACATGCTGATTTAAAAGTAATCACCGTTTCAGACCTGACTAGCTCTGGCTCTGTTTACACTGGCGAGTGAGAAAATCTACTTATGAATTATCCCCACTGCAGTTCTATTAGTCCTCACACATTGGCTCGACACAGGCAATTTACAGTCGTCTCCCCCAGCAGGGTTAAATGGTACGGTGAGCATAATACCCTAGCCCTGTTTACCCTGGAGATTACACTGCTGGTAACTTGGATGCTCCCCTTCCACTGCTGAAAAACAGGTACAGAATTTCCTGGTGCTGATGTACAAGGAATGAGAAACTCTGGGCAGGGAAAGGCAGCTGTAAGTCTGAGGGAGATAATCAACCTAGGCTACTCAGACCATGAAAATATCCCTAAGGGGACAAAGCAACCAGGTGGCTGAGAACCAAAATTTCACACAGGTATCCATTAGGGTGAATATACTGTGATACAGGGGCTTCCATCTATTTTAGTCACTGACTAATTCAATCCACCATTTATTTCTATCCAAAAGTAGTGAACAAAATCTGCTGCCCTGAAAATACTGCAACCCATTCCATCCCTCATTTTTATCACATTCCATAGCTTTTGGGGTATTTTGAGCTCAAATCTACTAAGTCATTATAAAAACAATCCATTTAAGTAAGAGAAAATTCAGGAAAAGATCACAATGTACTTTTTCTTTATCCTGTTATTATTCAGAGTTCTTCCAGCAGTACTTGCAATTAATACCTGATACTGGATTCCGTGGAGTCTCAGTGGTTGCAGCATGACTACCCTGCGTAATCTCCCCGTGGTTTCCAGGCAATTCCCAGGAAGTACGGGAAAGAATCATCCCTCATTAATAATATCTTTTCTTTCCCCCATTCAAGCAGGAGCTAGAAGAGATGCACTAAGGACCACATTAAAAAGCTGAGAGATCACATCATGCATTATCCTTCTACACGAAGGGATGAAAGTTAAATGAGGTACAGAATTAGCATGGGTGCTAGAATTATGCATATGCAAGAATCCACCTCCAACACAAAACTGAAAGCCCTGTTGTAGAAATATAGGTTGCTAAATAAGCTATTAGGGGTATTTTACACACACAAAGGAACGTTCATTCTTCCACTAAAGAACAATGTTTGGAGTTACTGACTCTCCTGCCAGGTGGATTATTCGCTCCATAAATCTCAATTGCCAACAAACTCCCTGGCAGACAGGAAAAGAAAGAAATGGGCACTTGAATGCAGATTAACAGAATATCCAGACATTTAGTATTTTCTGACTAAGGTGTATGGAATGACTTCAAGAAGTTGGACAGTGCAGAAACCTTTCAAGATCACAAGAAAACACAGCAACTCCGGTCTAAAAAAGAAATCTAAGGGCAAGACACAGAACAGAGATAAGAAGGAAAAACATAACCAGAATTACAATAAGGTACTAAAAATACAAGCAGAATGTGAAGAGCTGTATTTTATTTCTGACATTAATATAATCAGCTCGTTTAGAGATACAAAGCTCTGCCTCACTGATGAGGCCGTCTAGTACCTGAAAGTAAGAGATGAAGAGAGAACCAACAGAATGCAAAATTTAGGGTCAGTGATAATAGAAAAACAATGCTTTTAAAGAACTGTAATGCCAATATAAGCTAGTGTTAACATTTAAAAGTGAGCAAGGGAAAGACTACATTACTGAGAAAAGGATCTACATGCAAAACAAAGGAATTTTATTTGTTTTCTTTCATCCTGCAGTTTTCTTATCATTTGTCTTGCAGCATTTACATACATGCTGTCTGGATGTGTAATCATAAGGGAAATTAACCCTGGATAACCCTATGCTGCAGCACGTTTACAGAAATTGCTCTAGAGAAAACAACTCTAGGAATAAAATGAGGGATGTTCAAACCATCGGAAATCAAGTGAGTCACAGACACGACAGGTCTGAAGGATGGGAAAAATCTCTTTATGAGAACATGCCATTAAACATTACAATCAAGCATAAAATTGCTCTGCCACAGTATTTTGTTTTATTTGCATTGTTAAATTTCTTCTCCTAACAGTAATGGATAGTTTATAGCACTAATGATTTATACAAAAGGAGCTGTGTAAATGCATCCCAAATGGGCAGCTTCTTTCCTAAAATCTGTAGACTCAGTTTCCTTCAGCTTAATCGCAAACCAGTGACTCACAGAGATTTCACATCTGCGTCAGGATACAATGGTGAAGCTTCCTAACAAGGTTTCATGATGAATTAAGTTCCTATGGTTTGAGAGAGGTGTAAAAACTTATGCTAACTTAAAAAACCACAGTGCATTTCCACAAACTGCCATGGTGCAAAAACTATAGATGATTTGCCATTAACAACTATTATCACATTACTTAGTTCATTATTTCCAGCTTCTACAGCCCCCCTTAAAATAAAATACAAGGTTTGCATATAATTTGTTTACATCCACACATAGAAATGCAAATTTTCCCCAATCAATCAATGTAATTGATCTGGAGAAGGGGCCACAGTTTAAGAGTATTTAACATGCGTCTGCAAAACACATTCACCTCAGTTGCAGTGCACTTTCCGAAAGAGCTGAGAACTGAGATTTCTTATGTGCAAAATTATTTGGAATTGCTATAGTTTAAAACCCTCTTTATGATATAACAGACTAATCTATTCCCAATCCGCAGTATTCCAAAACTGTACAGTCAGGCTCTCTCAAATCAGAAATCAGAAGAGTGGCATAAAACAACCCTTTGGGATACATCTTGGCCATATCTTTCTGGAGTTTCTTTGACCTTTATGTCAAAATGAAGGTATCCATTCATGCTTGATTCCAGCAGATGAAGCATTAGGAAAATCACTTAATTTATGGCAAAATCTTGAGAAATGACAACACTGGGAATAAGGATCAGAATCTAGTCAAGCCTTCTTAGGCCAGCAAGAATGAGAATAACTGCAGATAAAATGTACTCAGCTCATGGGGAAGCATCGTGAAGTTTCTAATGCACTTCTTTTCTGACTAATGGCCTCAGTGAGCATGTGGACAATAATTGTCACACAGGAGATGTGAAGAGGAGACAGGAGAGAAAGTCCACAGAGAATGTCAGTTGTTGGATGCTTCCTGCAGTTTTTCCATAACCACTTACAAGGAGCCAGTTTTAACGCATCATCACAGGCATTCCTCAGCAAGCAGCAGCGTTTCTGTCACTTCCTTCAGACTGGCAAAGGAGTAAGACTTCCCAAAAATACATCTTCTAGAAAAGAGGGAATTAGGCGAGCAAGCTCAGCACTCAATGGGAATGGGATACCTCACTGCTGCTTGTGAAAAGCAGACCTCTGAGTAAACCACCAGCGAAACGACAACCACATTGCAGAAGCTACCAGGCTATTTTTACCAAAGCAGAATATGTTATCTTTTCATTTTGTGGAAAGGCAATAAAAATTCATAAGATTCCTGCTCTGCATTTAAAGAGGAAAGCTTGGTAATACAGCATTCAGACCACATGGTTTTTAACATTGCCATGAATGGTCTAAGTTCTTCAGTCTTCTGACATGTTCACAGGGATGGTGTTTACACTGACTCGTTCATAGTACATCATATCACATTTTAATGATTCAGTTCAGCTCTGACAAAAGGAAACATCTGCCATAATTTTTTCTTCTGTGAACTTTATCACAATTAAAAATCTGACGTTTCACCAGCCTGTGTGCCAACTGAGAAGAACGCCAAGTTCGGCACTTCCCGAAACATACAAATGCATGCGGCATGAACAGCTAGTACCAACAGCACCAAGCCATCACTGACTTGTCAGTTCTCACCACAAAAGAGAAGAAAGATCACAGTTTGTGGGCAATAATTTTATAATCTTGATCTGGTTTCCATATGACACAGTGCAAGAGAGAGAAAGCAAAAAAAAAAAAAGGAAAAAAGAACACTTCACAGCTCTGTGTGATGACAACATAAGATTCCTATGTCTTGCCCTATTGCAGCCAGAAAAAAATTAAAGCAGCATGTCAAAACTGGCACAGCTTCTAAAAAACAATTTCCAAACATCACTTGATGGACAGCACCCTAGCAACTCGATATGAAGCTTAAATCTGCATCTACTTTACATAAAATGAGGCCAATCCTCCCCAGCGTAATGACAGTATTCTTGTTTTTAGAACAATTAATGGTATATACAGACTCAAGCCACTTCTAAGATACTGCAGATGACAGGAAGGCAGCTTGACCATTTACCACATGAAGGACACCAACCTCTTGCACCCTCTGTAAGGCTGGGATAACCCTTGCATGTCTAGGCAGTTCCAATGCCACTGTCATTTCAGGGTGGAAGCCCAGAGCCAGAAACAAAACCAGCCGCCCCATGATACAGGCAATGCAGTGTTGCTTCATACGTGGAGTAGCAGAGTCCCACTGACATTACTGAGCCCAGGCAGTCAGAGGGATGGATGTTTCTGAACACATTCCAGGACAGAGATGGGGTCTCAGTAATGGTTGAGAGGTGATTGCTAATACTGCTCCTCCATCCACTATTTTCCCTGTACTCCTAGCATAATACTGGATCAGGTGGGGTACAATTAAACTTGAAGTGTCTCATAGGAGGACTTTAGGAATGAAGAAAAGACAAATTACCCTATATATATACAGAATATACAACACTGCTCCAAAGATATGGCATAGATACTTAAGGAGATGCATGGCCTACTAGCTACAAGATCAGACTGAGATCGAGCTTCTCTCCTTAGCTCTATCACAGACCTGCTAGTGACCTAAGGCAAGTCCCTTCAGCTCTTCCTGCCTGCCATCCTCATTCTTCTCCTCAGTACCACAGCAGCACCTACGTAGCGCTTCCACAGAGCCTCACTCACTTCAGCCTTCACACACCGTCCAGTACCAGTACCAGATGTAATTTGGACTAATAAAACGCTTTTGAAGATGACATGTGAGCATCTAAATCACAAAGATGCATTTTCAAAATCTGCCCAGTGGTAAATGGACGGATGCCTTTTCCCAACAAGCAAGAGGCTGGTCCTAAGTGGCTGCGATGGCATTTTCTTCTGTGTGACAGCAAAAATCCAGAATTTGTTTGAAATCTCACCAGACACACTGAGAACTGACAGCTAATGCATCTTACAGTTGGTTGGCTGGTATTTTTGGATGGGAGGCTGCATTTCAAACTACTTCATTCTATGTTCCCACTCTGTACAACTGCACATCCGACATTGTACTGACTCACCAGTAGCATTTTTGTGCAGCCCACTAAAAAGATACCACTACATCCTCCTTGGGTGGGGGCAAGACTTTGGGTGAATCTCCTTGTTGAAGACGAAGTTTTGAGCATAAGATACTTGTTTTTCAGGGTCACAGAGAAACTGTGCTCTCCCATATACGTATGCACACACAGAGTGGGAAAAGCACAGCCACTCCCTCTCACTTCTGCATGTTACCCCATTGGGGCAGCAAAACTACTGATTGCTCACATTCCATGCTGTCCTAATTTTAAATAAAAAGTGGGTTTCACTGGGATTAAGGTAAAGGGTTACAACCAAATAAACCCAAGCTCTTATGCAGCCTCCAGGGAAAGGGCTGAGCTCTCTGCCCAGCCTAGGAGAGGACACACTGCCCACACAGCACACCCTGAAGTCTGCCTCCAGACAAACGCAAGGCAGACAAAGCCTTCTGGAGAAGCAAAGGGCAGAGAGATCTCTCCATCATCCCTTTCAGTCTGAGATCAGGGGTCTCTGCCACACTTCTGATCCTCTGGGTTTTAAGTCAAAGCTGCAGAGAAGTGGCCTGAGCCAGGCAAGCATTTTGCAGTGCTGCTCTGTGATCCCCTGCCACCAGCGCTGCTTCATGCATTCGTGCAATGATTCAAGAAACAGCCTTGACTGCTCACCCATTAACTGTAGGGCACGAGTCAGGTTTGCAGTGCTGGAAGACAGGCTATTTTTACCACACTTAGGATGTGCTGTCACAATGTTAAATCCCAGTTGCAGATTTACCAAAAGCGCTAAGGGGATTTGTCCGGGATTTCAGGACGCCGGCATCCTGATCTGCATAGCAGCTCAGACCAGGCTTTTTGCCATTCATAAGTCCCAGACAAATGACTCGTGAGAGCGTGTAGCTTGCCAGCGCAGCGCATATTCAGCGAGCATGCGGAGTCTGGGATGCGTCTGACATTGGAGGCAAGTGCTGGCCACCTGCACATGGGACCCCAGCCTCCCCCACACGCTGCGTGCTAGACTTCATCAAACACCTGTGTGCATGTGTGCACCCTCTCTCCCGTGCACAGCGCCTGGGCACACCAGACCACGAGGAACACACGTGTGGCATGTGGGAAAGACCCGGCCACACAGCCCCTGCCCTCAGGAAGGGTAACATAGACTCCCCCCTACATCCCGCACCACTCCTATTTTCTGTAGTCTCAACCAAGGGCAGCACAAACTCGCAGTGACTTCCCTCATAAAGTTTACTTCCCACCCCACCTCTGTCCTCAGGGATCCAATACCCTGGGTGTGGTAGGTATACAAAAGGGGCTCACAGGAGAAATTTCAGTGCACCCATCACTGATGGCTCATGGGTAAAGTCTGAGAAATACTGCCATGTGACACTCAGGATGGTGAGGATGAGTTGCTGCGAATACCTTACCTGTTGTATTTCCTGCCTTGAAAGTTGCATGTCATCATATTAGCACAGTTTTGATAAATGAATTAGAAAAGGCACACCCTTTCCAGTGATTATCTTGTTTTTTTTAGACACACTGAATAACTTTACCTTGCTCTCAGTGTATCTAGTTTCTGGTTTACACACCTAAGGTGGGAAGAAGGGAATTGCTCAAGCCAAGATTGTGCATATAAGGAACATGAATCTGTCATACAAACCAAACTGGCTCTCAGCTTGGATCTGTCCTTTTCTGGGCACATAGATTAGACATTTTGAATTTAAAAAGATTCTGACAATTTTTTTCTTCATGTCCTCTTGTACTTCTTGCTCAGACAAGGACTTTTCATTCATTGTAGGTGTCTTCCTCAAAGCCAACTTAAACCTGAACACCTCTAAAAATTTTCAGGAAGGTGTTTTTTTGGTTCAGTTTGGGTTTGGTTTTTTGGGGGGTTTTTGGTTGTTTTGGGGTTTGGGTTTTTTTTGGTTGGTTGGTTAGTTTGTTTTTCGTTTTTTGGGTTTTTTTCCTGTACTTTTAGAGGTAAAACTTGTGGTTCCCAGTGTTAAATCACAAAATTTTGAGGGTCTGTTTTTCTGCTAAAGAAAAAAATTGCACTTTTTTTTTTTATATATATATAGCACAGTGTGAATTTCTGTCATATAAAGAACTGAGTCCCAGTTTCCAAAATGTTCGTATTTTATCTTTTCTCCTATATTCTGCTATTTCTTCAGTTAATACTTTGAAATTCTGCCTGAAACTGAAGTTTCTCTATTGCCTACACATTTTGTCATTTCTAACACGACAGTTCTGTAACCCATTTGTTTTCTCAGTGCTTCTTTGAGCATCACTTGTACTTCACAGTGCAGATGTCTGATGCAGATCAAGGCGGGCACTGCAGTATATTCTGTTCCAAAAGATATCCCCACCTCTTCATTTGTTTTGCAACATGACTATCAAAGCACTAAATAAATAACATAATAGTTAGCTATTTTTCCATTGTTTTACATATTCTGCATAGTTTATAGATGTTACCTAATTTTTTCACTCCTGTGAAATAGATACAGAGGTGATAATTTTATATTAATTGAGGTTACAAAGCAAGTCATTAGCTAAATTAAATAATCAGATCAACAGCCCTTTCTCAAATTTCTGAGGCCAAAATAGATCCCATTTATAAGGAGAAGCAGAAAAAAAATTTGTAGACCATCTCCTGCAAACAAATGACATGTAAGCTAAACTTTGATCACAGCTTCTTCTCTGTGAGCCTCTAGCCCAAATCTGAAGCTTGAGTTCTCTCCCTTAAAGCTCACACCCAGAGGCACGGCTCACTGGTCAACGCAATCTTCAAAGTTTCCCATATTGAACAATTTATTTTCAGGAACAAAGCCTGGAAAAGATCCAAACCCCCTGTGTGGGTTGGCAGCAGCTCAGGATGCTGTCTAGGTGTGTCTGGCTTGCCCAACTAACAACTCCTTCCACTTCCTCCAGGCAGAGCACACTTGTGTTTCACCATACTGCAGCAAACCACCCATTAACTTCTATTCCCTCATTTCTAAAAAGGCTACCAGCTTGTCCCACTACATCCCCAGTTTTTTGGGCTGTCAGACATTTTGGGGTTTAGCTGGTGGCTTAGAATTCAGAAGCAAATATACAGTTTAGAATTTACAGCTGGGAAAACAATTTCCCAAAATATCTGTATGAATGCAATGCAGAAATATGCCACATTATAACAGCGAGTATTCTTTCTCAAAATGGAAGTGTTAAATTTCGAGCACAGCTCTGTGCCTGAGATGAGCCAAGAAACTTCTGAAATGAGTAACAGGCCTTGCTCAGCACCCTGTGTGCAAAGCAGCCTTCTCCTTCCTGCTCCTCTTCCCCCATCCAGGTAGTCCTGGCACAGCAAACCAGAGTTTCTCAGCTGTGCTGTTAAGCCAAACTCCCATCAGCATCAGGACAGTGTTTCTCAGCTGCTACCCTCAAATTGTTAAATCTTGAAATGGGTCCCTCTGAAAGTTATTTGTCTCATAGAATCATTTAGGTTGAAAAAGACCTTTAAGATTACTGACTCCAAACACAAACTAATTCTTCATGTGCAGTAACACAGAGGGAAATAAACACTAATATTAATCCGTTCAACCAGCAAGAAATCCTCCTATTTCCCCCTCCCCCACGCGTAAAGCTGCAAAAATTAAATCCATAGGGGCATTTATAACGAATATCTTATTTAGGGAAGAAAACAAAAGTGACTGACACAGTTATTTGTCACTGCTGGTAAATAAATTTGCACGGCTTACAATGTTTACCCTGGAGTACAGCTGAAAGATCCATTCGTGCTGCATTAGAAACCCGCCTCAATGACAAACTTCAGCTCCCCACCCTAGCAAAGCTGATGTATTGACTAGACAGGTAGATATTAGGTGCTCTGACTGTCTGGATGCTATGGAAATCATGCCGTGCATCTGACCGTTGTCAGCGGCAGAAGACAAGCGCCGGCCTCATTCTTATTCTAGCCAGGAAAAAGGCCTCGTCTGCATTAGCCTTTTTACTGAAAGGCTGCCATATTTGTCAGTTCAGAGGCATGTAAGATAAGCTCTTTCCCCGTTATCTAATATTTCACCAGGCAGTGGAAAGGAAGGATAAGCAGAACCTAATAGTCTATGTGGGCAGGAGATCTTGAATGCTGTCAAGCTCAGCGCAAGGCCTGGATGCCCTAGACAAGGGGAAGTTTACAGCAGAAGTTAATCACTTCATTCTGAAATAAAACTCACAGGGATTTGGAGAAACGGTTAGGACTTATCCTGGGTATGCAGCAAGCAAGGAGACAAGCATAAAACCCCTAGTGCAGCATTATACTCAGTGCCTCTCCCCCCTTACAATGTAGGTATTGCTTGGCTAAAATTGCAGTCCAGTCAAAGGGGATTAAAGAAGGCAGCTGGAAAACCACTGCTTTCCCTAAGCAGCTGGATGGAACAGAAGGACAAGCAGGGAGAAGCAAAAAAAAAAAGAAATTCTGCATTCTTGAGATGTCCTGGGCTAATCAGTCCCTTGTAGCAGAGGTGCCAGAAGTACTGTCGCAGTCTGGTTTACCTGTACCGCTCCACTCCAAAACTGCCCAAATTGCATGCAGAGTTGGTACCAACCTGGCAAAGAGATCAGAAAGGCTCTTGCTCAGTCACAGGGCTCCCTGGTGAGCACAAATCTTAACCGGCTTTTCTGCTGCATAATGTGGATACAACAGTGCTGAGTGAATTCTGAATAAAATTAAGATAGCCTGTTTCAGAGCTCACAGGGTAAGTCTGGTTTAACAGCATGTCTGCTTAAGAGATACACCATATTAAACACTAGTGACTGTACGGTCACGCTACTCCATTTTAATGCACTGACAAGAGAATCAGGCCATATTTGCACCAAAGTGCAGCCCCAAGTATAAGCTCCCAATGTTGTTTTGACCCCCCCTGAATGGCCAAGGTATACGCAAATGTTTGGTGTTTCTTTGGTTGTTTATTTTTTTTCACCTGGCAAGAGTGGATTTTTTGGGCACAAATATTAATATGTGCCCCACCAAAATGTAAGTGACAGCCTATGAGGGAAAGGTTAGGACATGCATTTGGGATGTGGTATCCAGCATCCCTCTCCTGCCTTTACCCAATCCACTGCCCACACTTTAAACCACCATGTAAGTGACACAGTGAATTGTGTTCCATGCACGGACTCCTAACGTCAACCCTGCACTTAACACCTCATGTGGTCACGTCAACTCTGCACTTGATACCTCATGTGGTCACCAATAATAATTTTGATCCTCCCTGCAGTCAACAACGCCTTGGCTGTCAATAGCAACAGTCCCAGGATAGCTGCTGTCAGCAGCACCACACCGCGTGTGCCCGCACGTGACAGCAGCTCTGCCATGTCGCCCACCTGCTCCCATCGTGTGATGATGGGGAGTACAGAAAGTCACAAGAAACCTATTCCCAGGGAGTCAAGTGCTCCTCGACGTCAGCACTCGCTGTCCTCTCGGAGTAGGCCAACGAGGGAAGATGCGTGTGGCATGTGAGCCTGCAAGGAAAACAAAGCCTAGCCTGTGTCTAATTTTAGGCTTGGCAGCCTTAAGGATGTTCTGAGCTTTCTTTATCTTGGCTTTTCCAACTCCTCTTCCTTTAAGGTCAAACTCTTAAAAGCTGTAGTGCTTCCTCACACCCCAGGTCTCTTCCCTTCCCCTCATGAACATGGTCAGAAGGTGCAGCAGCGTGAAAGCCCCGACCACCCAAAAAGGCTTCCTTTCACTGAGTGGGCAGGACAGCCATCCAGCAAAAAATTTCCAGCCTGCCGGCACAGGTGGGACAGAGAAGAGACAATCCCTTGTGCTTTATACCATCACCAGCTGGCTGCACAGCTTTCTGAATCACCCATGTGCTCCAGTTAGCCAAGAGGTTCTCTGCCTTGTCTCACATCAACCTTGCAGGGTTTTGTTTTTTGTTTTGTTGGTGTTTTTGTTTTGTTTTGTTTTGTTTTTTAATTGGGCGTTTGGGGTGTTTTTAATTGTTTACATTAACCACTTCATTTGAGATGATCATTTCTCTGGGTAAGAAAAGGGAACAGGAAGATGCCAGGGGCTGATGCCACATGGGGAAGCTGCTCTTCTCCCGGGTTCCTCAGCCCAAGGCCAGTCCCACCATCTAGGTATGGGTCTGCTCCAAATGTCAGCTGCAAGGAGCATGCACGCAGCAGCAACAATAGCCAAGCCCTCACTCCCAGCCCCAAAGTCTAGCAAAGTGGCCCTCCATGTTTAGGGAGCGCAGAAGTGCAAAATGGACAGAAAGGCTACAGTAGCTTTCCAAAATACTTTTGTTTCACTGTTAATTTCCAAAAATGGTGCAGGGTTTTATTTAAAAAGTGGAAGAAAAATACAGTAACTTACCCCTTCATCCTTTACAGTATTCCATCTCTGCCAGTGTTTCCACCCATGCCCAGAGAATACAGCAGGTTATCCATCGCAACACCGACACTGGGTCCCAGCCCCAGGGGAACTGTACAACCTCCTGCCCACCTCTGGCAGGGCTGAACAAAAATACCAGCTTCTGGAGGGAGGTGACTATTGTGCAGCCATACACCATGACCTCTTCCTTTTACTTTACGTTCCAGCTTCCATTCCGAAGCTTGCAGAGAAATGAATAATCTTATTTTCTCTGCTTTTTTAACATTTCTTTTCCAGGGGGAAGAGTGAAACCTTGATTAGATAGATGCGGCTACTTAAAAGCAGTCTCTAGCAAGTCCATTCTCCGATGAAACAACTGGGGCAGAATGGCTCTCTGTTAATGTTACATTTAGTCATTAAAAATGTGCATTTGTGATTCTAAAAGCTGCTAGAGGCAAAACACAAGAGAGGGATACATACTCAGATTTACATTCAGTTTCCAGTCTGGGAGACTCAGTGAAACTAAAATTAACATCTCTACCTTTCAGATGTATTTCTGGACAAATATAACATTGAGTAATAACCACCACTGCGATACACATTTGAATCCTCTTTCAGCGAAGGCCTAAATGCCTTTTGAAAAACCTAAATAATACAGCATCATGATACTGGGAAGTGTGTTAAGACACTCTCATATACTACTGCATCTCGCTCTGGGGTACAGCACAAGAGATGTCATCTTAAAAGAACAATACATGATGGCTTTGGGCAGAAAACACAGCTAAGAGATAAAGGGAACAAATATACTTGCACTGGACAGGAGAACATCACTTAGGAATAACAGACAATCAAATAAAAATAATAACAAAAAAAATAACACAAACTATACGGTGGAATCTTTAATTATGAGTAACTACAAAGACCTTGGTTTCACTTTTTGCCTATGCTGGTTAAACAACATCTTGGTAAAATTACTGCATTTTCGCCATTTATCTTTATTACAGGAACATAAAGAACCTTCAATCAGGAATCCCAACTGCAACGGTCTGAGCACTGCATAATTGAAAAAAAAACAGTCCTATGATCTTGAGGTCTGGAACTACTACAAAAAAGATGAATTGCTTATGGAACAGGAAGTGAGATTAAGGTGTAAAATGCTCATATCCACTATACGAAGTTCTGGGTATTCTTAGCTCAACAGCTGCCTAGCCAAAAAAAAAAAAAAAAAAAAAAAAAAAAAGGCAAAAAAGCAAAAAAGCTCAAAACCCAAAAAAATACTCCAGGGAAAGTCTTTTTAGGACTTTGACAGCACACACTATTTCTCATAGATCAGGAAACAATTACTGAATCACCTAGATAGTCTTCCGTTGCACTAGGACAATCTCCCACCAAGCCACACACAGTAAATGCCAGACTAAGGAGAGTAGCAGCAGAAATTAGCAACACATTGTATTTTCTGTATTTGAAATAATTTCTATTCTCTGTTTTTCTGAGCAGTAAAAGAAACTGTAAAAACAATCTGTAGATACTAACAGAAATAAAGCTGTTTCCTATTGTCCTATTACATAATTTTTAGTATTTCCAGTGTCGCAAAAAACAATAGGAGAGATAACTCCTAGGAGTTATCTAGGAGATAACTGAAGGTTTAAAAAACAAAAAAAAAAAGTAAGTAAAAGTAAACAAACCAGATGGACACACAGTTCAAATTCTGTGGCTGTACTACCCAAGGCTCTCATTCACCACCAGTAGCTGGAAAAAACAAATCTCAGAGCTGTATCATTTTTGTTCTGTCACCCAAACTTTGCTTTGTTTTTAGGCTATGGAAACCAGAAACAGAAAACTATACCTGGTTTTCCCATAACAGTTTGCAAATTTCACAGCCCATTTCAAATAACTTCTGGCAGATTTCCCCCCCCACACACACAGCTCCTTGGAGCAGGGAACCTTTAATAATTTGCTCACTCAATGCTAAGCAGAATACGAAAATGAAAAAAAAAAAAAAAGGAGAAAGAAAAAAAAAAGGAAAGAATCATTGACAAACTAAGCTTCAATGTTAAAAAGAGGAAAAATAAATTAAGGTGAGGGACTATATGAAAGTAAGCAGGTGAGACGCGAGACGGAGCAGGCACCCACGCAGGTGCTCAGAAGTTACGATCTAAGGGTCCCTTCCGATTTCACAGTTCAGGAGCTTCTGGCACACTGCTGCCCTATCTGCAGCATCTCCAGGCTGGAAAGAAAAGTCTCCATCTACAACTCATTTATTAAAAAATGGCTCTTTAGGCTATCATAGTACAATAATTTACACTGCTCAGATTCACTCTGTGCTTTGTTGCTGAGGAGAGCAGAAACAAACTTACTGTTCTTCTGTAGTGGTTTAAAAGCACAGCGCAATTTCAAGGGCAGATCAAAGTTAGACTAATTATTTCCTTTCTGCATATCCTATAACTAAATGTAACAGGTCACTAGGGAAGGGTGAAACAAAAGATGAATGTATTTGCACACACTAACAAAAAACACAGAGAAACAAGGACGTTATTTATATAATAAAAAGATGCATAAGGGAAAACATCAAAGCCTGTATTAAATATACAAACCCACAAATATATCACCAATGGTGCCTAAATAACTAGGGAAATGAACTGGCTGCTCTCTTCTCCACACTTCAAATTAAACATAACTGCTGAGGTGGTTAAATCCTTCAAGAGCTTTTAGTGCTACTGATGATGAAGGTTTGATAATTCTAGTATTGCCCACTTGAAGTTAATCCCAAGACAAAAAATACATTTTTGTTGCTTTCTGTTGTTCAGAAATACTTGAGTTTACTCAGGCCATACCCTAAAGATTTGGGCTGCAGTCTGAAAGGCTAGGAACATGTTTTACTGTAATTTTTAAATGAAACTTGACATTCTCATTTGTACAGTTCCAGGAATCAAAGTTTTAAAATACTCCAACTATCATGAGAACTGAAGAGTGGTCAAGAATATAATTTGCCAGTAGAAACTTGCAGAAGCAAATAGCTTCTGCTCTGCACGAATTCCTCTCTAGGAAACCTCATCAGGCATATTTTGCTTATGCTACTGTTCCTTTGTCCTTCTCCCAGGTTACTTCATCTGCTAGTTGAGAAATTTCAAGCTTGGGGGGGGGGGGGGGGGAAACCAGTGTATAATTCCAGTGTTTTGTCTATCTGTCATCAACTGCAAAAGCAGTCTTCACGGCCTATCCTTAGCATTCCTACTTCAGCCACTGCTTCAAAGTACCGAAAGGTACGATGACACAATACACAGGAGCATCTGTCAAGTCTCAAGCAACTGTCCAACTTCTGTCAAGACCCATTAAACTCTCCACAATTTAGGACAGCTTTAGGTATAGGAGCAGTACTGCTTCTTGTTTCAAGACCTTCCCATGAAAGCCACGTTCTTGGACAATATGTATTTCCCCCCTCAAAGGATGAAAGAGGTTCACTGGAACAGGGGGGAAAAATGAAACTTCGCTTGACACAGAACTGGGGGTCTTCAGGGAAAGCCCTCTTGAAGCAAAAGGTGGCACACAGGGAAGGTCTCTGAGCAGGACAGAGAACTACAGTCTGGCATACAGAGGTCTGAATGGCACACCAAAGTTTCTACAGTTAAAACAAGGAGAAACCCCAAACTCCATCTCTACACACAAATAAAGGGCCTTTTATTTGCTTGACAGTGCTCTTTATTTTTTCAGTGTGTGCCCTTTACTGTTCTTTGACTAAGAGTACAGATACAGGCATTTCTCACCCACACAGTACTCAAATGACTTTCAAACCTTTGTGTTAGCTTGTCATTTTTTGGGTAGCTTTCACACCCCTATTGAAACAAAGCTTAGACAAACCCTGAAAACTAAGGATCTCTCCAGACATGTCTAGACTCTCAGTTCAACCAGGCACAATATTTTTGAACTCTCTAACCTTTATGGGAGGTGACCAAAGCCAGCTCAGACAGACTAAACTGACACGCTGACAGCTAATACCCTGAACACCTTAAAATGCAAATAGCTCTAATCTTATTAAAAATGATGCAATTTGCCCTACCGCAACAGCAAGAAGGGGAAGGGAAGCAAAAAATACCGTTGATAGCACAGGTTACAGTTCTCATCAGACAAACAAAACTGTAACATTCATGAATTACAGCCATTTGCAGTTAAAGGAGATGAAGAATTAGGATATATATATATTTTTTTTATATCCATATTGAGCCTGGTAAAAGACTGTATGTAGGCTATGCGTGGGAGGTGAAGAACTGCCACCATCTCCCAAAGAGACATGACTAATACAAAATTTGGTAAGTCAGGATGACAATGCCAAGTCTTTCCTCATACTGTACAACTTGGATGAAAGCAACTATGTAGGAAGGTAGCTAGAACATGCCAGTGGAGGCTCATGCTGTACCCCACCACTATAAAGCAGGTATTTCACTAACTTAGATGGAGCAAACAATGTAGAAACAGCAAAAAAGTAGCTCTTTGCAAGCCAGAACTGTCATGTTCTGACATACTTCCTCCTACCTTCACTGTGGGAAAAGAGGAAACCTGCACTCTATGCAATGGAGAAGCTGGGCAGCTGAGAGTCAGTTCTACTTGGAAGAGGGATTGTGCCACTGATGTGGTGAGCCTTGAAGACCACCTGATTCAAATTGCCTAAAAACTCCTCATTTAGAACCTGTTAAAATACAGTCTTCATTTCTGAACATAAGGTAAACGAGGATTGGTGAAAAGTTCCTTATTCTGATGGGCTACTTGTATCTAGTACCCTGGAAAAATAATGCTGCTTTGGATTTCCGCATGCACTTCCAGCAAAGAATTTCCAGATTCCTTGGAAAGACTTCCAAGTCCTGAATCTGGCCCTCAGTGGAAATGCCTCAAGTGAGGCTGCTCAACTTCAAGATCATGATTGCTTACATTTCAAGAAACTCAATTCACTCCTTTTCCACGAGCAGAAATGTATGGCCAGCCAGGGCTATCAAAGCATAAAAAAAGGACACTATGAAACTGCTTTCTGTTGTGTCTATCAGCAGACAAGCTATGCTGCAGCAGCACAAAAGCTTCTCATCCATGCTAACAAGCAAAGGCACATGGGAGAAGGGACTGCTGGAGTTTTGGAAGCTATTTGCTGCCGTAATCTGCAACTGGTGTAGAGCAGCATGTACAGAAGGAGTGTGGCAACTTGACAGAAAGTGAGTAGCAAGCTGCTTCTCTTTTACTGCGGCTTTGCTGAGCTGGGTTGCCTTATGTAACCACCACAGGAGCAATTCACCATGGGAGGCAAGAGGAAGAAGACTGATTTACCTTAAGCCCTGTAGAGCTTCATTCTCAGTTTTGCAAAGAGTGCAGCCTCAAAGCACAGATCCTATCACAGGAGACACCCGCCAAAAATAAAAACCCTAATCATTCTATAAACACTAGGGCATCATCAAACATGATTTGCCTCCAGATGATGGATTACTGTTAAATCAGGACAAATCTCTCTTCCAGTGACATTTTGAAGTAAAAAGAAATGAACCACACCACCCAAACTGAAATGAACCAAAAGCTTTACGGTCTTCTCTCACAAGCAGATGCACATATATCCATGATTCTATCTATTTTGGATCATAAGAGAGTAACTATGATCTCATTCCCAGACAACCATTCCCACGGCATTAAAAAATTGGTAACTAGTCTTCCATACTGAAACCCCCAGTTTAAGTCAGGTCACAAAAGAAAGGATGAAACAGTCATCGTAAGTGAGCTGGGTTTTGCTACTCCTTTGAAGGATTTGAGATTAGGGATCTGGTGACAGTCTGGCAGTCATCAAATAAAAGGCCAGCAAAAATGTCATCGATTAAGGGAGACCTGTGGAGAACAGTCAGGATCTGTAAGGAACCTCACGGATGAGAGCTGGAAACAGGACAGTTTGCCTGTGCCATGCTAGCTGGAAAGCAGCTCTCCGTAGTGGCTGGTGACCTTGTAAAGGGAGTTTCAAAAACTGTAGGCAGCCCAACTAGTGCTCTCTGTCAAGTAGGACTGGATCACAAAACCTATCAATTTCATTAATAAAAAATGAAATTCTGCCACTGTGAGGCACTTTAAGCCATCTCTACTCCATGGTTTGTTATTCCCATTTACATAAGGGTCCAGCTGGCCAGAACTGCAACTCTGCAGAGAACCTTGCATTGCTACTGCTAGTTCAGTGATAGCAATGTCAGACTTTCATAGTCTCCAAATTACTGCTGAGTGTCTCAAGTCCCAAAATAAGCCATTGTTCCTGCTACCGTTCAGACTGCTTTGCAAAACTTTTTCCTGCAGGATCTGAGTATTTACATGGAACATTCTGGGTCTTTATGTTAGTTTTAGTCTCAGAATGAGCTGGCAAACAACATGGGAAATCTGAGTGAACACTGGATCACTGGGACAGCAAGACAGGAGTTCCAAGATTTTCTTCATAGCCTTGCAGACTCCACAGAATTCAAACCAGTTCAAATGGCAACACTGTTGGAATAGGATAGTTTAAAAAAGAGGGGGACAGGAGGCTTCCAGTTACAAGCCCCACCTTCAAATTGCTAGAAAGACTTAGGTCAGTCATTCCAAGTCAATAACCTAAGACCCCTAGTGCAGAGCTTCACCCAAGGAAAGAATTTTGCTCACGTCTTTTGCTCGTCTTCTTTGGCTTCAGCCCCAGTACAGCACTGCTGACTGTCTAACTCCCATGATCTGGCATGTAGAGACAGGAAATTGGAGAGGCACCACACTATTGGGAACGTAAGTGGTGCCAGCACAGCGACAAAGAAGCAGGAGATGAGAGATCTCTGTAACACCCCATGACCGTGCTCAGCAAATCTATGTGGACTACCACTTCTGTGCCAAAGAGAAGGAAAGGATCACGAAAAAAAAAGATAATTTTGAACACTGAAAGAGGAATTGGGAAATTCTGTACCGTTTTCCTTCACGCTGCTAGCTCATTGAGGTTACTGAGTGCAAGGGAGGGATGGTAGATCAACCACAACTGTTCTACATGGCAAGCACCACTGCACGTCAAAGATACAGTATCAGAAAAAAAACAGGAACTGTAACGACACTTAAGAATTTAAAAATGCTTTTACTGCTAGCCCTGAACCTTCGAAACTTTCCAGGGATGGCAAGGTGCAGAGGAACCATAGTGGTCAACAGATGAAGCAGAAGAGAGATCCAGGCACTCAGAAAACACCTATGACACAAATAAATTTTTTTTCATCCACTTAGACAATTTTTTTGGTTCACCTTGCCAGCATCTGTGAAAGCTACGTAAGTCATTCCGATGCATACAGCACACGCTGCACCATTCACTGCCCATGAATTGGCACAGCCCTGCCCAGAGCCACTGAATCGTTTTAGGCTGGAAGGGTCCATGAAGGTGCCTTCACGATGCTACACCCAAAGCCAGGTCACCACTAGAGCCTAGATCAGACTGCAACTTACATTCTGCTGATCAGATTGACTGTAAGAAATACCCTTTAACTCATCAGGACATGGAGGAGACTCCACTAACTTAATGAATTCACTTCTAAAAAGACACTAAATTGATATTGCTTGGGTCTA
This sequence comes from Myiotriccus ornatus, assembly GCA_036023395.1. Classification (NCBI taxonomy): domain Eukaryota; kingdom Metazoa; phylum Chordata; class Aves; order Passeriformes; family Tyrannidae; genus Myiotriccus; species Myiotriccus ornatus. Next base: position 98,444,669 of record JAYRBT010000082.1, read on the forward strand.
AGTAAGGCTGGCCAGCATTTCCAAAAACAGGACATCTTGGCAACTGGAAATACCTCTAGCAAGAGAAAACTTAATGGACTTCACGAGGTTATGCAGGTGACTGTCTCTTAACCTTACACAAGACTACATCTGCAAAGAAGCCCTCAGACAGTACACTTTAAACTTGTCTCTTGGAAGAAACAAGCTACATCAGCAAAAATTTAAAAAAAAAATAATTTCATTTATCTTCCAGTTTCTGCTGGCATAGCTGAATGTGTTAGGGGAGTGATTTACGCACAACCCTCACTGATGTACCATTTTCTAGTGCAGACTAAGCTGCAGTCATTAACTAGGAGAGAACTTCAGAATATGACAAGTTTAAAGGAGCTCCCCAACCAGTTCAGAAATATATGTCAAGCAATTAATTTTTAGAAGCATAGCAAATAAGTCACTGATAATCTCTCCTTTACAAATGAGACTTGTCTTTCAAAAGGTTCAATGCAATCATTGGGGTCAATTTTGAAAAAGCACGTTGTGATATTTAAGATTACCCAAACCGAACAGTGCTGAAGTAGGAAGACAAAATTTTAGCAGTAAAATATGCAGCCTTATTGTTTGAGGACTGCCAAGTATGTATGTTTTACCCTTGAGTTTGCTTTAACACAACGTGGGTATTATCACTACAAGCTGATCTGATACCTTAAAAACTCTACAGGCAATATAAATGCATGTCTTCAAATGTGCTAATACTGTAATAGCTCTGCTGACAGCCCACAAGCTTCCAGGGACTAAAGAGTAAATAGGAAAATTTTCTCTTAATTTAAACAGAAAAGTTCTCAAATCAGTCAGTAAGTTATGCTTGTGCTACCAAAATAAGTGATTTTCCAAATACACTAGGTTCAAAGCTGCAACTGCCCTACATGTGGGATTCCCAAAACCTCACTGGAGCACTAAATTTTTTTAGGAAATAATTACATATGCTTTCATTGTTTTACTTACTCTGCTCTCTGTTCTGATTCCAGAGGGTTTGTTTTCCCTTGCCCCAAATGATCGATCCATTGCCACTACCACGAGCTAAAATTACACATAGCTGGCATATACACTGAGAAACATGAAGAACAATTTTTAATGTGATTTGATTTTAAAGGCAAACCAGCAGTTACTAATCGGTTGACCTATTTCTACTCTAATTTACCATACTTAAACACACAACCCAAAAAATCCTCTACAGAAAGGAAAAAGCACCTCAAAACTTAACCGGGCTAGAGAAAGAGGGAAAGATGCCATTACCTACTGAATTCCTTGGGGGAAACAAAATTGGTATTTAGAAATAAGATTAACTATAATAAAAAAGAAGAAAAGAAAAGCTTAGGCAAAAGATCCAGGTCATGAGGATGGTATTTCCAATTTTTTTAAAGCTGCAATGCAGCATTCCCAAGCTGAGAAAAACAGTCTCCCTGCCCTCATGGCAACCCCACCACAGAAATGCCAGTGGCCATCTATCTCCTATTCCAGCTCTTCATGTCCCGCACCTCCAAACCCAGAGACTGACTCCTTCAACCAAGCACGAAGCTTCACACATGTCTGAAGGAAGACTGGCAGGACTAAAGACATTGCTTACAGAACAGGTCCCTACGGGTATTAGCCAAAGAGTCTATTTTAATGGTATCATTTATTTTCACCTATTTGAGCCTTTTCTTATTTTTTGCTTCCTCCTTGAGCAGGCCATAGAAAGAGCCTAATCAGTTTCCCTTTTCTTTGCTGGCACAGATCCTGGTCCCAGTGCCGGGGCTGGCAAGATGCCTGTTGATTTCAGTGGGAAAAGGATCAGGCCCAGTCCTGCAGATGTTACTCATGCAAGTACTCAGTACTCAGCTCCACCCTTCATCTCTCACATCGCTCCATGTTCTACTACTCGAAAAAACAGGGACACACTGGCCTCTCCTGCCTTCTCGTTGCTATTATGTGTCGCCCCTCAAAGCTCTTTGTCACTGCTCCCCGGGGACTGATAACACTCAGCATTTCACACCTGCGACTGCCAACATTAGGGCATTCGCAAGGGGACCTTACTGGGAAACATCCACCATCATTTTTGTCTGTCAAGGACCACGGCTCTTCCGGCCTGCGGGAAAGTCAAAAGTCAACAAAACCATCTCGAATAACTCAGCATTTGCTCTTTCTTCTAGAAGTCCCACTTCCTGGAGTAGCGTTTCTTCTTGAGAAACTTGGCTTTCTTATAAAAACTAATCTTTCTGAGTTCCCATAATTGCAGAGAATAGCCTGAAAATCTGGCCTCAGAGTTTCCCAAGAGAAAATAAAAAGCCAGTAAACAAATAAAAAGAACTGGAAGTTTTTCTTGGTTAGATGTAATTTGTTGATTTTTCTTAACATCACTATTTTTAGCAATTCTTTTTTTTTTTAATGTCTTGGCAAATTATTTTTGAATGTTTCAGAATGGCAATTTGCTCTGAGCTAAATCCTGATTCAGACTATCATCACTTTTGAACAGTAAAAAAAAAAAGTTTCTTCACTTTTTTGTCACCATTATTCAATATTAATTAACTGTATTTTATATATATTCTTTTATAGTAGTGTTTTCAACCTCTTTATTGGATTAGAGACAAACTTGGGAAACAAAGCCCATTCCCAACCTAGAAAACCCTCAAGGCAACTAAGAGAATCGGATCTCATTTTATGCTTATGAAGCTGGTGTAGGAATTGTAAATATATACCTGTGAGACACTCTAGATTGGGAAAGAAAAGCTGACTGTTGCCCCTTCGCAATTGGGCAATCTACGAATCAGTCTGTAATTGGGCTTTAGTTGCTGACCTGTGAAATGTGCATTATTTCAGTATTTCCAACTCAAATACAATGATGCTCATTAGAAAAATGTTCAGCTTGCATTACTTCAATACTCAGAACTGCTCTTCCCTAAGCAGAACTGAAATAGCAAACAGGGACATATTTTATTTTCATATATATGTCTACATATACAAGAACACTTTTCTTTTTTTTTCTAACCACAATCCCTGCCTTTAGGAGAGTAAGAAATCATCTTGGGCAACTGCAGATGTTTAAGAAGAAACTCTTACAATAGAGAAGGAAAGAAAGAAGTGAACTGTGTTTGCTTAATGTCTATGTATTTTATGCACGTGGGTGCGAGAGCGCATTAGCTGTAACCCTCGCTTTGCATTGTTGATCTTAAAAAAAAAAAAAAAAGACAGAGAAAAGAATGAGACTTTCAGTGCAGCTGGGTCAGCCTGTACCATGGGACTCGTGTCTGGCACTGGCATGGCCCAGCTGCACAAAGTATCTCATGCCAGTGTCACAACCCAGCTACTACAAACGAGGGCTCTCGCGCAGCGGCAGCTATCTCTAGCAACAGGCTGTCGGGGCTGTAAATACGCAGCCCTGTCTTGTCCCCAGCCACCTGGAACCATGCCTGGCTGAGGAAAGTTCCTGCTCGCAGACTGGCACCGACTAAGATGTTGATGCTCCCAGAATTTATGACCCTCTACACTTTGTCTGCTTACAGTAGCCTTCCTCACAAAGCACCATGAGATGGGCTGGGCTGTCTGTGTTGGGCTCACCAGGGCAGAGGCGCTTCACCCACCCCACAAAAGAATCCCTATGTGTTTTGCCCTGCGTACCCAGACCTGACAGCCACCCTTCTCCACAGCCTGCCATCATAAAACAATCTGCATCCAGAGAAATATTCACAATGACCTATTTCATGTGATTTTTTTTTTTTTTTTTTCCAAAATCTGAGCCTGTGTTTCCCAAAACACATCCACGGAAGGTCTCTGGAGTGGTCTCTTAACAAAGTATATCAACAAAGCAAAATGAAAATGCTACTTATTTAATATTTTTTTATTCCAGAAGTGAGTCGCACAAGGTTGTAGGATAGATTTTCAGCAGAAAGGAATTGAACAAACTAACAAAACCCACCCACAACCCACAACCACAGTGCAGTAAGCTTTGAGATAACTTAAATATAATACATTTGACTCCAGAACTAGTCCTGACAGCCAAATAGGAAAACTACAAGTTACACTGTGAAAGTCAGGTTTGGAAACCCAAGCTGGACTGTTCTGTCCGCTCCACCAGGGCTTCTGGGTTCTTACTGAAGCTTTCTAAATTTTAGGGAAAAAGTTAGGAAGTTGGCATCCTGGCCCTTTGTGTGAAAGGTAGCAATTCCTGAAGAAAACATACTTCGTTTTTGGTGCACAGACAAGGGAGCCAGACTCAAGGACATATTTCTGAGAAAAATAATAGCAATGTGCACTGCTGTAGCCCATCAGGTGATGAAAAAACAGAAAGAGAGAATTTAAGGAACTGCCCCTGCCATGAAAATAATAAGATGTTGCAGACAGGAGAAAAGATGGGACAAGATAAAACTACCAGGGCAACGTGGTGGTATCAGGACTGACTCCAAGTTTCTGTGTCTGCAAAACATTCTCATGTGTTAACACTAAAGCACGGACTTCTACTTAGGATTTTAATACAGAGCAAACCAACACAAGATTAACTCATGTAGAAATTAACAAGTCCTTTCCTTCTCAGCTCTCCCCCGAGGACTTCAGGTAGGTCTAATTTAAGCATAAAAGACATTTCACAGAATCATAGAATCAACTGGGTTGGAAAAGACTTCTGAGATCATCAAGTTCAACCCTTATTTGAAGCACTGAGACTATTTCTTAATAGTGAACTATAATTTGGGGGCAAAACAAAAGAGATCTGATTCTTCTGGAAAAGACCTGTTCCCTTTTAAAATGGTAGCAAAAAGTATCTGTTTGGGGGTGTGCACACACTCAGAAGACTTCTGTGTTTACAACACAAAAAAGTAACATATCAGTCCATGCTGAGAAGTCAGAAATGTCAATTGACTCACATGTGACTGCATGTGGAGCATTTTCCCCAAAAACAAACCTCAAAGAATTTTCAAATACTACATGTGAGGTATAGGGGTTTTTTTTTTGATTATGATGATTTACTATGATCCAAGAAGATCCAAATAATCTATTCCCAGTTTGTTCTTGTTCTTTTAAATTCAAGGAGATCAGAGAAAAAAACCCAAATCAGTAATTTTTTTTCCCTTCCCAGATGAATTTTTTTCATAGGTTCTCTGAAAAAATGCTTACATTTAATCAAGTATAGCGTTTCAACCAAACATTCCCTAGGATTAAGCTAGAGAGAACAACAACACAGAGAAAATTTTGCAGTGCGTACAGATCTTTCCTCCACTAAACTGCTCAGCCTTTGGTAGGTTCAAATAGTAACAGGCTTGAGGACTTGAGGAACTGTGCATTTCTGCAAAAAACAGCAAAACCCAGAAAAAAGCCCCAACCAACCGAGTGACAAAACTCCTTAAACTTTTCCCACATTCTTTTCTTTTCCCTCTTACACATGGCATGTTTCATACCATCCTGACTTTTCTTCGCAGAGAAATCTGAGAGTATCTTATGCCACACTTTCACATCTCCTTTCAGAACTTTTTTCCTGCCCCCTATGTTCTTCTGGGAATATGTGCTAAGGAGAGGAGAACTCTTTACATCCACATGGAAATTGGACTTCAGTTTTGGTTTTTCCCATAGTAGTTTAAATCAACAACAATCTCAGTGAAAACAACTGAGTTATTCTGGTGGAAACTCCAAAGGAAAAAAAAAAAAAAAAAAAAAGAAGAGAACTAGGCTATTGCTTCACTACAGAAATAGATCAGTGATGTATATTTACGCAGTGGCATTTTTCAACCGTGCACTAATAAGAACACTCAGCTTGAATATTCCACAAATTCCTTAAGATCCTGATGCCTCTCCCTGGGACTAGCTCTTTGCTAAATGTAATGACTCAAAACAGAAAAGAGAAAATGTCAATACCACCTTCTAGCATGAGTGAAAGCTACAGAGGTAACCCTGGTCAAAAAATTATACTGGAAACTTCCATGACATTCAGTGGGATAATGAGTATTTTCTTGCACACGTGAAGGGGAAAAAAAAAACAACCTGTTTAAAGACAAATTCCTATCTTCTCCTTGCAGTCCTCCCAACCCCCACCCCAACCCGAAAATGTGATTTACCAGAAGGAGCTCACAATGCTGCTCTGGCTGAGAAAGTACACTGAGAACTTCACAGCAAGCCCAAAATAGCCTGAAAAGAGGAAATGGGTGGGGGTGAGGTTCTTTCTTCTGCTCACAAAGGACTTCACCAGCCGATATAGATCAAGTAAAAACAGTCCTGACATGCGGAGCACACTTGGTGACAGTCCTCCCCTCTTTTCCCAGTCTGGTCTATTTTAAGATCACATCACAGGAAACTTGGCAGCTACATGTTTCCGAAAGTTGCCCCTGCCACTTCCACAAGTTCAAATCATTTGTAAGGGCACAGCTCTCAGCACAAAAAATTCTGAGGGGACGAAAAAGGTGCTGTCGAGCTACTGAAGGCAGGTCATTCAAAGAAAGAACACGGTAATTGATAATTAAATGAAGATGAAAACACCCTCACTTTTCAGTACTGTATTACTGGTTTTCAAAGAACTACAACATTTACATGAGCCGTCCAAATGCTAATAGTACTTGTGATGGACGCTGTGTGTCTGCTCCATGAAAGAAGTCCTTTGCATCAAGGTATTCAGTTCTGCAGGCTGTGCGTCCCTGTCATTTTATTATGGACTTTCTCTCACTTTCTTATCATTTTTCCAGAAAATTTTAACACTGTTACTTACAAATTGAAAAAGGATATGTGTGTGCGTGCATGTGTGCAAGTTATACATGCAGACAGAACCAGGAACAAAGAACAATACGGTTGTTTCACGTCAAACTTCAACTCTGATTCCCATTAAGCATCGAGTAGAAGGAATGTTAATGGCATGGTCTGATTAGAGAAATTGATGATAATTAAAATACTAACAAAAAATGCAAAACCACATAAACATTCCCAGTGCCTTCAACCCCCCATTATAAAATCATCCATATGTACAAAAGCAGCAATTGGAGATTTTCTGGAGCCACAAAAATAAACAGTAATTACAACTGAGTAAAATTCTTCTTAAAAATGGTTTTATTATTTCATATAACCATATTTTTTTACAAATGCCAAAGTTTCTCAGTCTCCCTTGTTCAGAGAACTAAGTTTCCGAGTAAACTGAGTTCAAAAAAAATAGTTGGAGAAAAATATTCTGCAGGAGAAAGATATAATACTTAAGCTCAATGGATTAAAACAGTCAAATAGATGTTTATCTCCCTTTCTCAAAGTAATCTATTGCTGAGTATGGGAAGAGCATTCTCATCCCCAAAAGTCAATTTTAAGATACCTGTAAATAACTTAAAATACAGACCTGAAGTTCAATCTGTACACTAATGTAACCACTGGAACACCATAAATCTTGAGCGGCAATCTAAAGCTATTTAAAAACAAATTAATATTGTTTGTGAAGAAAGTGGTGCAAGCCCTTGCCTCTTTATTAAGAACTTCATAGAATTTCATGTGGTTGGTGTTCCATATTTCAGTGACATCTGCTTCAAAAGGAAGGCCACCATAGGACAGGTATATTAGATCTCTTCTTGCAAAGCTCACTCACTGCTCCCATGCTGAATATCACTGGCCCATCATGCAAGGGTTCTCTGTTCAACAGTTAGACAGATTAGCTTAAATTGCTGTAAATAACTCTCCTACTTGCTATTCTTGAGCCCTTTATTCCAGGCTATTCTATATTCTTAAATTGTACCTGAGTCACCTTCATGTGTTATCCTTGTTGCTCTGGGAAACTCGGGGTTTAGTAAACAGGTTAAGCAAATGAAAAGATTAGTCAGTATTGTGCTTCAGATGGATGCAAGATGAGATTACACTGTAAGCAAGTACATGAACAAAATTAGGAAAGAAAGGTTTCTAGAATCTTTTCACTAATATAAATAGCATGCGCTGCACAAAAAGAAACCGCCCACAAGTTTTGTGCTAGAGTCTTCCTGACCCTGGTATTGAAGACTGTTACCAACACCACCAGCTTATTGGGCAAACTGGGATCTTTGGCTGCCATACAGACCAGATGACCTGTACATTTATGAGTTCGCCGTGATTGAAATGAAAGAAATTGGAAGGAACTGAGATTAAGGTGGCAACTAGAGGATAATATTAGTTATGGAAGACAGAATAGCACAGTATACTTACATTTACTCCTCACCGTATGTTAATGTGTATTGCTACATCAAACAGCATGAAATTCAATATACTTAAGCACTCTTCACCACACCAAAGAAGAATTAAGACAAGTTAAAGCAAGCTCAATTAAGAATGAATACTGACATTCAGAAAGGCTCAAGATAACATTTCTTAATTCATTTTTCTCGGTTTCCTCCCCTCAAACAAACATTCTAATGACACTAGGGCATGACAAGCCACCACCAGTTCAAACTCAAAGCTTACCAGGGACAAAAACATTAACTGAGAAGCAACATGACCCAACCCGTATGGCAATGGACAGGAAATCTACAGAAGCTTGGAAGCAATCCAGTCTCTTCCATTCTTGTCTGTACCTCTGTCACAAATAAGTCTAATCCTCATACCTACATTTTCCACTGGCCATGAAATAGGCCATAATGGTTATTTATTTATAAAAGCACTTTACAGAAGACTGTAGAAAAGTTCTAAACAAGAACTTTGTATTTTTATGTCCTAAAAATAATTCTTCACGAGGTGGTTTTACAGTCTTAGTTTCTCCATGTTATACGGTCTCTTAGTATGAACGCATTCAGGTTCTGGTAATTACACCACCATCTCCATGGAGGCATCATCCGTCATCCATCATCCATCATTTAGAATAGTTAACAAATCAGAATCCTCAGAACTAAGAAAGTCAAAGGAAAAGACAGAATGATTTCTCCCTTGAAAATTACTTGTTCTGAACAACAGAGAAAATATCTTGGACATAAATCTGATCAAGCAGAGTGTAAACTGCCTGAGTTTTCAGACTGAAGAACTGTAAACTGACAGAAAATGTTTGGTGCCAATAACCTACCTTTTAACAGTTTTCTGATGTAGTCCTTCAGCTGTGAGATAAGGTGACTAATATAATCACTCTTTATATATACAGAACGCGCACAGCCACATGCAGAGCTGAAGAAGTTTTTCCAATTCAGTGGTATCAAAGAAAGGAAACCCCCACACTGACACCATTGCATGTGGCAGCACAGCACCCACGAGTCCCTGCAGTGGCACATGCAGCCCACACTTATTGTGCAGCCAAAACTAATTAAAGTTTTGGTGGATGATAAAGGCAAAGTTGACAAACAGACACAGCAAGATGAACCCACTGTCCTGAGAACCAGCTGAAGGCAAGGGGCAAAGCCAAGAGAAAAAACAGCTGTGTCTACATGGTAGTAAAAGTCTGACTTCTGGAGAAGTAATAAGCATGACACATTCCTTGCCTTCACTATACAGCACTCACTCCTTGATTGTCCTTACTCCCAAGCCATGCAGAACACATTTTATCTTCTGAGCTACCCGGACTCCCACCTTTTTTTTTAATGACGCACAGCAATTTCATACAGTGAGACACATTTTCAGAAGTTCTCAGCATTCAGAAATGTTGAGCCTCAAAAGAACTTAGCACTCGCATTATCTGAATATGTAATGACATATCTACAGAACTGCCTTGTTCAAAAATCTAACCTTGGTAACCTCTCTGGAGATTACATCAGTACACACAATGAGAAGAGTTGCTAAAGCCCTCCCCCTCCTGTTAAAAAAGAAAAAAACCCCAGAATAAAATATTGTTCTAGCTTTTAATAACTAAGTTAAAACTCAAAAACTAAATCTCTCCTGGAACTCAAGTGCACCTTCATAGTAAGTGCCACTGAAATTCTCACATGGATGCCACAGACTCTGGGTAACTTTTATGGTGCCTTTAACCTTCTGAGCCTCTCTGCTAGCTTGACGCACATTCACAGCCATGTACTCTATCACTCTAGTGTTCATATGTGTACACTTTTTTTTTTTTTAATAACAATTTTTCTATGGCACAAGGTTGCTTTTCAAAGATGCACATCACTCGGTTTCCTGTTGACTACTCAGGAATCAGTGGATCTTCATCATTTCCAGAAACTAGGCCACAGAGACTTTACCGCTGATCTGAGGCTTACTGAGGTGACATGTTCTGCACGGTTACAAAAAACAAACCCAACTCTTCCAAAATCAAACAACGGATCAGGGAAAGAACAGTTCACAGTTTTTAAACTGAGTAGACAGAGATCCTCTGTCTACACAAAAACATTAAAGAAGTCCTAAAAATCTGGCTAATTTTAATACATTAGCAGTCACATTTTAAAATGCAGCCTATCAGAGATATGTTTCAGTGAAGTGAAAGATCTGTTCTGCAGCTGGGAAAGGTTTATCAAGAAGAAAACAGCCACTGTGGTAAACGATAAGGAATGTAGCTGGGACCACCAGCTCAGCCCCAGGTGTGTTGGCAAGCAGTGCAGAGGGGCTGTTAGCTGGGGAAAGGTGTCTGGGGGGACCACTGAGAGAAGGGTGAAGGCAGGTCCTGAGGGACACCTGCACGAAGAGGCTCAGCTCTTGGAAGGGATGAGAAGGTGCTGCAGGCAACCCGGTGAGCAGGAACGGACCACGCTGAAATAAATGGTGAAACGTGATGCCAGCAGACAAGGAGTGAAGAAAATCTGGCAAGCTAGGATAGGTATCATTTTGGCATTTCGGATAGGTGACGTCTGTCCACTCCTCTTTAGCCTCCCGTTTGGATTACAGGACGTCGGCCTCCCGCTGACTGAAAATGGTTGGTGATACCGGGTCCCCACTGCAGGCTCCACAGCTGGGGACTTTCTCTACTATTTCCCCCGGAGTTCTCCGGGCAGGGCCGCGGGAGCCCCGCGGCGGCCAGAGCCGCTCCCGGGCCGGCGCCGGGGACACCTGCCGGCCGCGGGTCCCGCAGCCCCGGCCCCCGCCGGGGCCGGCTTTTTCTGGAAACACGACAGCCGGCCCCGAGGAGCCGGGAAGCGAGGGGGGAGAAAGGGGGGGTGCCCGGCAGGACGCGAAGGCGCGACGTGGCGACGGTCTCTATGGGAGTGACAACAGAGCGATCAACAGAGGGGCTGGTGCGCGGGGAGGTGCGAGCCCCCCCCGGGTGTTCAGAGCCGGCCCCCCGATGCCCATCCAGCCCCGCTGGCCGCCCCGCACGGAAATAGCCGTGCCCGGCGAGCCACCGCTCCGCCGGCGGCCCCCCGCGCTCGGGTTATTTCTGAGCGGCCCCAGAAAGATAAAACTTGAACCGGGGGAAGAGTGGCTGATTTACGGCCGCTTTAAGGGCAGTGTGCTAGGCTGCGGATGAGTGAAAAGACCTTTCTGCACGGGCAGGATCAGCTCCCGTGACACCGCTGCCGGCGGTGGAGGAGAGGGGATCGGGGATCTGGCATCCCACCCGCGCTGTCCCGGCCGCAGAGCAGCCCGGGCCGTCCACTGAGCTGGCAGCACGTTTTGCCCCACAGCTCGCACTCCATCCCACAGCGAGTTGGCCCTGCACGGCAAACAAGGCTCGCCAGCCCTCTTACAAAAGGAGGGCGTAGGCATCTTGGGCCACAAAACTGGCTTTGGGCTTTCTGTCCTCACTCCCGCTATTCAGCACCGCATGCGCTCCAAAAGCCGCTCCACCTGCTCGAATCGAGCCTTCTGGCCAAAGCCTCTGTACCTGGACAGTGAGGATGTGCAACAAAGCCCAGCTTGCTGAAGCTCATCCTGCCACACCGTACCTTAGAAAACAAGGAAGATGTGGGATCCTCACATAACAAAATTAATGTGCTGAACTGCAGCAAAAGCCTTGACAATCAAACCTCTGTTCCAACAAAGCAGTAACAATACACTGCTGTGGCGAGGCCTTGAGTCCTATTACATATACTCTTTTCTTTTTCTTGTTGAAAAGGGGAAAAAAAAGAATTAGGCACATTTACTAAGCTTTCAGAAGTGCAACAAATTGGGTACCTTTAAAAAATAACAGTATTTTGATGCAAATATAAACTTATCATAAGCTTCCTGAAGCACATGCAGCATAAAGGCAGTATCACTGCAGAGAAGGTATCTGCTTTCAAGGGGATTTGCATTCTCATTGAATGCTGGACCAGGTCCAGACCAGCCGGAGGATAACCACCCTCTAACCTCCCTGCGGAGACTTACAGAGACGAGACTGAAGCAGTATCATTTCTGACAGAAATCGAATCCTGGCTACTGCACTGCTGGGAACACTACAGACAAGAATTAAAAAAAAAAAACCAAAACACACAAAACCAATCAAAAACACAACTAGGAAGGAACTGGAATTAAAACAATTATTTGGAGCTCATTTAGATAATACCTTGTCAAAGGACATGATAGGGGAACACACTGTAAATTTACTAAATGAATGGAAAAGTTAAGCAAGCGTCTGCTAGCATAAAATATAATTTTAACAAATGGAACACACAAATGTTAAAGCAGACCAGTTACAGAATAGCTTAGTTACATGCCTAGGTTAACCAAGCTTTTAAATAGTATGTCCAGTCACATACATGAAACCACAGAGGTCATTCAAAAAATACAATTTGTTCACATTTCCATCAGTTCATATTTCAGCACTAGCATCTCAGAGGACACGATAATTCCTAGCGATATACCTCCAAAGCTTCAAAAACAAGTGACCTTAATGGAAGCTTCTGAATATTAGGATATTGCATTACAGGTGCCAGGTACTTATGCAGTACTTCCTTCTTGATGTAATGCAACCAGGGACATAGATAAGAAAATCCCAGGACAGACTGATGAACAGCTTCCAGGCATCTGAATTGTGTTAGGCCTACAGAGACCCTTAGCTGTGGCTGGACTGTCTGTGAAAATATGTCTAGACTACAAGAAAATGTAATGTTTTAAAATGTCCTAGTTGGCTTGTTTTAGCTGTAATACTGGCAAACCCCAATTATAGATATGCCAAACCCAAATGACAGTCAGATATAAAATCAAGACATTACAAAAGCACTAGGTACAATTTATTTTTCAACTGATACCTTGATTTGCACTTTTTTAAGTCATAGTTTCAAATACTTCCCATTAGAATCTTGTTTTTTCTGTTTTGTAGCATTTGTAGCAGAAATATTAAGATTGGTCTGAAGAATGGACAGACAGAAATATCTGTCAGTAAAAGCAACAGGAAGAGCAATAGAGCAAAGTTAAGGAAAAACACGAAACATTTTGATAACCATGGACACACTGACAACAATCAAACAGGTAAGCACTGGGGAATGTGGTGTTTGCATCAGGACCAGGAAGCTTGTTCCCTAGGAAGCCCACAGCACAGATTAGCAGAAGACCTGTGCCCTGACAGCAGGAGGATAGCAGTGAGGTTGCATCATGCTATATGTGCCGCTTCTCTTCCTGTTCTTCCAACAGGGAAGATGACTGTAGCCATAAAGACACCCACAGCAGGCAAACCCAGGAAACAGCCTGCAATCTAAGATCCACCTAGGCCAAGGTAAGCAAGACTCACAAATGAAAGGACACACTATAACAATGTGCTTGACTGCCAAAGGATAGAGAAGACCTACACCAAAAATAGGGCATCACAGGTGCCGAAGTCAAGCCACATGGTGAGAAGTTGGTGGGTGTCCTCCAGGGAGACAACTCATCCTGGCCAGATCACTTCTTCGGCACACATCTCTTAACCCCCTTCTTAAAAGCATGAGGGTTGTGGGAGTGGGAATGAAAATGATGAGAACAAGTGTGGAACATGAAAATCAGGGGGTTTTAAAGCAGATATCACCTTCTCTTTCCATAACGTTTCACAGAGGGGTTTTTTGTATTAATTTTCTTGTCACTATGTGTTAACAAGTCAGGTGAGCTTCTCAGATAATTATGAGAATCTCAGAGTTGAAAGTTGCCGAAAACAGTGGAACATGCAATAAAAGCACAAGAACTAGCAGGCAATACTGCAAATAAAACATTTTAACACAATAGCACATAAGAAGGGAAAGTCAGTGATGCAAAACCCCACTGCTGTTTATTTTACCTAATTAATTAAAGTACAATTTGCTCTATAAGAGCACTTTAAGAGTGTTTTCTAAAAAATCCCTCATCACTTTCTTCCCTGTTTTTAAATGCCCTTCTGGCACATTTAAATATGCTCCAGGAGAAGCTTCATCAGCAGTGCAAGTTCAACAAGGTTTAGGGTATGGATGTATGTTAATTACTTGCATAGAGACAAAGTTCGCTGAAGAGAGGGGAAGGAATATACAGTAATTGTGGCCTGCTTCTACAAATGGGACAGATATACCAGAGGAGACAGTACTTATTACATCAAGAGACCTGTCAGTGTTAGTGCTTTGCCATCGTCTGTGTGGGTTTTTTTCTCTGCCTCCACATCCACGCAAATCTAGGAATGTTTGCCCAGGGGAGGCAATTCTTTGTATCTGATACAGAATTCAGGAGGTAATGCAGTTTGCTATTAGTATTTGAGCCTAGCATTAGGAAAGAGGGGAAAAAAAGAAAACTAGAAAGGAACAGGGCAATCTTGTAGGAGAGACAACCTGAAGTTATTCTAGATGTGCAATTTCCTCACAGAATTAAGGCTAAGACCTACCTGAAAATAAATTGACTCTTGCTGAAATGAACTGCTCTCACAGATTTGAGGGGGAGGGAAGGTGGGGTGTGAGTGTCACATCCCCAGAGGTACAGCGAGGTAACCACTCTGCTACCACTGTACTGTGAATCTTCCCAGTACAAACTAGCTCTGAGATCTGGTCTGTTGTTTCTGCACCAGTACACTTGGTTCAGTTACAGGTGTGATTCTTACCTAAACAGTTCACACCAGCACAGCTTGTAATAGAGACACATCTACAGTGGTACAGAAGTTTCTCTGTGATGCCGCTATACCTATTCCCACATGGGAATACTTTGATACTGGACAAAGAACACCACTACTGAAATCAAACTGCATCACTTTATTTTCAAAATAATTTTTTGCTGCAGTGCTGCAGAGTGCCTGCTTCTGCATGGTGGCTGCTCTTCAAGCACCAGTTGCTGTTTTCTGGGATTTATCACTGAAAGGATTAAAAACAAAAAAAACTAAAACAGATCTCCAAAAGATACTAACAGCTCCTTCAAGCCCTGTCACATTCTAGATATTATTGCAGTAAAATATTCTTAAGGTAATAGATATGGCTTTCTAAATTTAAACTTTTTTTTCCCAGAATTTAAATTCTGATTCATCATACAAATATCCAATATCCCAAACACAACCATCCATGCAAATGATAACTAGGTGATCATTTGCCCCATTTGTACACATATTTAAAGAGCAGCTGAAAATTTGGGCCATTGCAAATGTATGTGCCTGACACTGTTTTGCAAACATAGGGCTAATGCCCTGGAAGCGCTCAAATGGCCAGTGGCATCAGTGGGAATTGAGGGCTTTCAGCATTTGGCAGAACTGAGCCCTTTTTACATGTGGATATAAACACATTCACTCGCACATAGAGAGGTTTTGAATGAAATGCAGATGGTGGACAATAATTTTGTATTCATCTGGACATTCTCAGAGATGACCTTCCTGACTGCAGTTTTAACATTATAAATTAAGATTTGGTAGTTCATTTAAACACAGTTCATTTTTTTCCTAAATATTCTGGATTCTGTTTCTCAGCAAATGAAGACAACATATTACCGGCCATCAGATCAATCACGGTATTAACTCTCTTGCACTTGCCGATAACCTTTAAGGAAGCTTTACCTATTTAGATCACAACCACGAAAACATCCAAGAAGCATATTAATTAATAGTGATAATAAAAAAATAAAGCCTTCAGTCATGTGTTCCTTTCAATCACTTACACCACATATTTTTAAAACGAACAAAATACATTCGCAGTTTGCCGGGAATTATTTTAAGGTCCTAGTATCCCTTAGAATCTCTTCTCACGTCTTTAGATGTCTGCCTTTCGCTCGTGCGGACTGAAACGTCTAGACATCCAAATTAAGGAGTGACCAATCACTGACAAACTGATCTCTCTGCATACAAGGTCAGTGCTACAGAGGCACACGCACACACACAAACACACGCACACACACATACTGGCAGCAGGCACCGTGCAGGAGACCTTTATTTGTGCACAGAAATATCGATGTTGCTAAGTGATACACGGGCGGTCACTAGCCATAAGTCTTTGTGTGTGTTTGTTTATTGCTGTGTCTTCTTTCCCAAGTAAACAATGCAATGGTGATGCTGAGATAGAAGAACCCGTCTAAATTAAACCTAATTTATTACGTCTGCATGGTTATCAACCTATTACTTTTTTTTTCCCGATTCTGTTCTGTTAAGTCAGAAGGAAAAAATTTAGGAGGACCCTGAAAGCACACATGTCCTGAATGGTCCCAACCATCCTATTTTCCTTCAGTTAAACAATAAGAACAATTTATTTGCAGAGGTCTCTCTGCATCTTAAGCTTGCAGACACCAGATTTAAGGAAAATTTTTTATGCTAAAATAATAATCCTGTATTAAATTCATATGTCTAGTTACTGGAATAAGGGGTAGTCTGAAAATAGTGTTTTATGACACCACATAATAAGTGTGGATGCACCTTCCTCATCAAAAAAATCAGTCCAGATCCATTCAGTTCCAGAATCCAAGTTTCTATTTTAAAAAATCTTTTAAACAATCCCCCCAAAACACACAGAGCTTTTTTGACTCATCTCAAATTTGAAAAACTGTATTTTTTGGTGGTACTAAGAGTAGGTTTCTGTAAACAAAAAGTGTTCATGACAGGGGTCCTGTTTGGAGTTTTCAAAGTAAATTTGCTTTCTTAACTTCAAAGAAGGCTGAGTATGGAGAAGCTGGGTTTCCTTAATCACCTCCCTTGGCTAAAGCTTTCAACGCTTCTGGGGTGCCCCAGAAATGCTGCAGACCTCCAAGCTTCTGAGCTGTCCTGATCCACTGCAGCCTCCCAGGGAGATGCCCAGGTGAGATCCTGGAGAGCCCTGCAAATGCAGGTCCCTAGACTTCACTGCACTGCCTGCAAGCATGCTGGGAGGAAATCAGCCTGTTCTCCTCCTAGAAGTTTCCAGATTTCCAGAAATTTTTACAGTGAACATGGCAGATCGTTAGACTGTAAAACCTTTTTTCTTTCAACAGAAAAATATTTCATAGAGCTTTGCCATAACAGAGGCACAGCTGAAGTGAGGCCACTCTCCCCCTCAACTACAGGTACTGCTACTGGCACCTAGAACTACTACCTACTGAGAACATATTATTAGAAAAATAGTGCATTTTGACTTTGATTTTATTTTAACAGCAAGATGCAAAGATGACTACCAATGGCAACTGGAGGTGGCAAGCGCTGCTTGAGGAACATTTGAGAACCTTTTACACCCTACCAGAAGAGCAGAACTCTGCCCAGAAGTATAAAGATTAAAATGAAATGGGAACAAATGTAAAACAGTAATTCAGGTAACTTGGTTTTTGTTTTGCTCTAGGCTACTCCAAGTCCTATAATAAATCACAAGACAGGCATAAACTTCTGGTTTTAATTGTCATGTACATACCAGTTCCTCCCAAACTCTGTTTCTCTTGCTCCCACTCAAACAACAGGAAGTTTACAAACCCAGTATTCTGCCAAGTGACTACATTTTGGAAGTCTCAGTACATAACCATACCCAAAGCAGTGCTGCTCCAAACTGTCTTCTGTTCAGGTGGCTGAATCAGACAGGGCAGCCATCGGTCCAGCAGGCACCTTCAGGTGCCATCGGTCCCTTCCTCCTTACATTGGTAACTTGCTGGATCAGTCATTGGCCCTTCTCTGAGTTTGTCCATCTGTAGAATGTTAATTGTAGCAACACCTTCCAAGCAAAAGCGCTGCTTTAAATTCCAGAGACCAAAGACCAGAAATTTTCCTGTTCTGGACAAAAGCAATTCTTTGCCTTATTCTCAAGCTGCTTGCACAGCCAGCACTGGCAGCAGACCATTCCTGCAGTAATTCCCGTACTAACCCTTATGCACCCAATCAATACTTTCCATTAAAACCATTATCCCTGTAGATGTACTCTGGACAAATACTTTAGCTGTGAGGTAAGGAAAGAAGAGTGAAATGAGGACATTAATAAAACACATCTTCCTCAGAAAAGCTGTATGTTAATTAGAAATATTCTTTTCTAAGTAACAGATTTCTATTTGTAGGAAGAATGAGATGCTGCAAACAACAGGCCTTAACAGCAATGGCACCCCATTGAAGGACCTCACTTGCCTTCAACTACAACATGATTGCTCAGGCAATCAACACACACAGTGAAGAGCACATAATCAAACATGAACTTATTTATGTTACTTCTTCTTCCTCTTTTCTTAAAAAGCATTTTGCATCTCACTAAAATTCTAATTGTCCTACTGAAAGATCACGCTTCTGATTTTTCCTGTGCAGAGGAGAAAGCTTATTCACAAATAAACCTTCCGGGATGGAAAAATGACAAGGAAGAAAAGATCAAGTCAAACAAGTATGACTGGAAACTCAGATGTAAAGAATTCAAATATTTCAAAAGATGTCTTGATAGGTATATTCCCACCTCATTCCAAGCAAATAAGATTAGCACATATTACTGAGAATTTTATGCCTCCATAGAAGGCCCTAATTATATTTCACACTGCTCTGAAGATTCCTGTAATATACACACATCTTTAATGTGGAATTTTATACCCTATTTATAGCATATAGGCTCTTTTTGACATTATTACTTTTCTATGAAAGTTCCTTTGAAGTCAGGTAATTACCTTAAGCGAAATATTTAGCCTGTTGTGAGAACTGAACCATGAGATTTGTGTAGAACAAGTAAGTCATCATGTAGCCAAATATAAAGGTTTCTGAGACACAAGTGGGGATGGAAACGTTAATTATGAAGACAAAGCCAAGAATGCATTTTAAAAGTAATTTAAAGTGAAAGTTGATAAATCTGTAGAGTACTACACCTTGCTTCATTCATATCCCTAAAAACTATTTGAGCTAAGCACTAAAGAGCGTTAAATAATTTCATTACTAGTTACTATCCTTAGTAAAGCCCATAGGTTATCACAGACCTGGTCAGAGTCAGGCTGTAACTGTGAAGAGCTTAAGAGGAGCTGCTGAGATGGCTAATAATGATCTGCAGTACCTTAACCCCAACCAGAAATGGCACATCATTAAAGACTTGTAAATCTGGATTCTTCCATACTAGACGAAACGATGTCTCTTTCTCTGCAAAGCTATGAATTTCTTTAGTGGGATAAATCATAGAATCACAGAACCAAATTAATGGTTACCACATATCACTGTATAAAGTTATGTCATTTTTATATTTCATTCTGATTTAGGACTGAATATGACCACTTTTATTTGACAGTAGTGTTTTGAAGAGAAGCCACCAGCAGATTCCCCTCTTCACCTTCTCAGACACAGTTCCTTGAAAATACCTAAAAGTACAGGATGTTAAAACACCATGCCATATGGATCTGCAATTTGTCATGCAAACGTTATCCTTCATATGCAATGCATACTATAACACATGAAAGCAAAACTTCAAGATGTAACAGAGCCATACGTACGCGCGCCTACACTCATACACACACAAAAGGCAAGTCAGGCAACGCAGGACCAAAAAAACAGTTTACCATTATTTTTCACAGATGGAACAAATTCACCTCATCTGCCGCATCCAGAAAGGTTTTCCCAACTACATGCACTCCAGTAATCTGAGAATTGAAATTGCTGTTTCTCATAGTTTTTACCTAAGCAAAAGTCTAGCATCTTATTAAGAATGCTTAATAAAACCAACACACATTAAAAACAGTCAGCAGGGAGTGCTGCAATTAGATGCTTGCACAGTGCTTCCCTCTGTGCCTACATGCAAATATTTCACATCATATATTGGACTTCAAGAAACTTCATGGTGTTGCAGTAAGAGAGACCTCCTCCCTTTTTGTTCATGTGAGATATAAGGCCATTGATTGCTTATCATCATTACTTTACAGAACAAAACAAAATTACTTGTAAATTGGCTAGAAATGTAAAGTTCCCCACCCCACATGGGATCTCATTACACCCTACCTGAAGACACTGATACTGTGGTTTCATTCCCCCAAAACTTAGGGGTGAATGAAAGACTAGGACTAGAAAAGCAGATGAGATATGGGACCACAAGAATGTAAAGAGCTGGAAGAAACACATTTAAGATGACAGAAGTATCTACATAGATTATATGAAGCATTTTCCTTTAAAGAATATAGAAATGCTATTATGTTCTTTTTTTTTGGGGGGGGGTGGAATGTTTGGACTAATAAGGGCAATCATAGGGAAGACGCATAGAATTCCTCTCCATTGACTTAGTCAGATGCAAAATTCACTCTGCTTGCTGTGGGATACTCTATATAAAGCCAGAGTCCACTGAGTCTAACAGAGCGCTTCATGTTCTCAGTGTAATTCCTTCCATCTGAGATGCTCAGCGGTTTATAGGAGGCACTCTTCTATCTTGTAAAATTGGCTGCACATAACTTTATTACATCTGCAATTCTCTGTATTCATATTCTTCCTTCCCTGAGTAACCTACTGCAGGGACTGCAGCATATATATGAAAGAAACCAAACTATCAGGAGGAAACTTCAGGAGGGAATAGGAGAAAGGCTCTGAATCACAGACCCACAGAAGGGTTGAAGTAAGGAGGGACTTCTGGACGTCATCTCGTCCAACCCCCGCCTCTGCTCAAGCAGGGCCACCCAGAGCAAGTTGCTCATGGTTGTGTCTGGCTCCTTCCAGCCTTGCTCTGGCAAGTGAGAGGCTCTATTTAAGAGGAGTAATTGTGACTACCTCACTCCAAGGATGCTACGAGACATGGTCCTTTCCTAAGCCACTTCCACAGCCTATCTGTTACAAAACATTCAAGCTTTCTATGAAGGCTTCCAGTCAGAGCCTGGTGGCATTTGACATCAGCTTTTCTGATACCTCAGACTGACAAAGGAGAATTCCATTTTGTCAGAGCTCTGTTCCTACTGCTGTATCCTAGCCTTCAAGCATAGCAAAACGTCTTTAGCAGAAGTAAGTATGCAAACAAACACAAAAATACTGCAAAAATATTTAGTGTGAAGAAAAGCCACACCCATCATCTAGGTCTGTCCAAGTCTGTCCTTTCAACATATTTATATCCTCATTTTGCAGCTTTGTTGATTTATTAACTAAAAATTTGTCCGTGCGAGTCTCTTGCACATTCGTCACAGTCTTTATAAAGATATTCTCTGCAAATGCCTTGAGGTCACACTTAAATCATGGTGTGAACTATGCCAGACATCGAGTTTGTGAAAGAGCCTCTTCCAGGACCCTGCGTGATGTCTGCCTCTGCGCAGAGCAATCCAGAAATGAGGTGCAACTACAGCAGGCCTTTCCCTGGCGCCCGGCAGCCGCCGCGTCTCCTCTCGGTCACGGCTGATTCCCACAAGATGGCATGGCACAATTTAATCTGAGTTTAATCTGAGATTTTAAAGGATGACTCCTTCACTGACGCAAAAGTCTGCCAGCGCACTGCCTCACTACGCATCTCTCACGATTCACTTCTCTCACTGAGTGCCTTTGCAATTTTTCCCTGAATCAAAACATTGCCGGTCTCTCCCTGCTGACAGCAGAGCACTGTTTCTTTTACAGCTCTTCTGCAAAACAAAGTTGCAATAACTTGGAAATAAAGGTAGTTTTAGGTCATGCGATCTTCCTCTAACACCATTCAGGCAGTGCAACACTGAAATGGGAAAATAAGACAAAAGAAGAGTGTGGTTTGTGTTTGGTTTAAGATTTTTCAGCTTTGATGGTTGCCAGCGCTAACAGTGTTTTGATTTAAATCAGTCTTTGAACAGACTTTGCTTAAATCTTTAGTAAGAAATTTAAACTGAAATAGAAAATTAACGCTGGTTCATCAGTACAGCCCCTAAGTTACACAAGATCTTCCCTATCAAGTAGGAAAAAGAAGAAAAACATTACATTTCTTGGAGCTGGAGAGAAAAACAACCTTTAGCCAAAAGCTAAGCAAAAGGTTTCCTATTCTTTTCACTGTCTTTATGGTTTCCACCACTTTTTCTGCCCAAGACAATATTTCAGCTGCCTACCTGGGAGCATTCCGCAGAGAAGAATCCCACATGACTGGATGTGTCCCTGCCTGTCCACAGCTGGGGAGAAAACAGTTAAATTCAGCAGCAAAGCAACAATGGAGGCAGCAGCCTCCGGCAGTCGCGGGAACAACAATTTCTCCCGACCAGAGGCTGAAATTTCAGAGGGAAGTAATCCCAACCGTCATAGCCAGGTCAGAGAGGGGAGCCCCAATGGCACTGGCTTGAGTTTTAAGGCAAAATGTTACCGTAGACATGCATGGACCTGACTTTATCATCCTATAAAGGGCCACAATAATGACAGCCACAAACCTGCAAGAGGTAATAAAGCAAAGCAGGAATTTTGCCTGCACAAAATGTAAACATCAAAACAGATGGTGCAGTTATGTTAATCAGTTAATGTTTGCAGAGTGCTTTGAAGATGCAAAGCACTGTAAAGGTACTAAATACTTACAGTCTTGTCTAGACATCATCAAGCTCATTTTTAGACTGCAACCTTTTCAGGCCAAACAGAGCCTCTCTGTATATGGTTGCACTGTTCCTTCTGTAATGGGCTCCAATCTCAGGATGTACTCACAAGAGAGAAATAACAGAGGAGTAGCTCCTGAAGATGGAAAGCTCAAGGCAACATTTCCTGCTCAAGCAGGAGGAAGCAGCACAGCAGAGAATAGGGCTAAATATCATCAGGGAATCAGACAGAAGTCAAAATGTACTATACTAGATTTCACCAGAGGAACAGGTAAAGATTGAGGCTGCCACAAAACAGTTTGCTATAACAGTGAAAACTGTTTACTTATACTGACAAACGCTGATGAGAAAAAAACATCTTTGACAGACTAAACTATGTATGTAGACTTAACAGAGCTGTGAGAGGTACAGAGGCAATCTTCGTCATCTACAGTCCAAGTATGGAATTTAACAGAGTTATGAACAATAAGATCACAGATTTTGTTGAGGTTTGGGAAAAATCCACCTAAACCATTTCAAAATTCACACTTTTTTTTTGCTCTAAGGAATGTGGCATGCAAATAAAATTAAACTCCAGAGACTTTATTCTGCAATAAGTGAGACTTTTGTGTCAGACTGCCTTGCAACCTAACCCAAACCTTACTATTCTGACATTAAGAAACCACATATTTCAGAAATCTTTTCCACTCACATTTCTCTGTCAGCTCAGACTTTAAATGGGGAAAGAAGTCTGGTGTTGCACAAAAGGTGCAGACAGCTGAAACACGTAATCCTTATTCATATCCTAAAAATAGACCCAAACTGACCACCCAGTGCATAACCAGTGCTACTGAGCATGGAATTGGAGTTAGAGATTTCAGCTCAGCTGCTAGCTTGGGGCTAGGAGCAGTGTGGAGTTGGCATGTGGAGGCAGCTTCCAGTTCCTCTGAAATGGCCTCTCTGACCCATTCTGAGGCAAAATGTACCAGACCCATGGGGAACAGCATTCCTCTCCCTTGAACAGAAGCTCAGCTCTGGTCAGGGGGCTTATAGTCAGGATAGAAAAGACTAAAGGAAGAAAGGTGTGTTTATGTTTAGGAAATTGATCTTTTTCACCCTAAAAATACCTTGGCTTTTTTTTTTTTTAAGGATGGTTTTATTTCTATTTGCAGTTTCAGAACATCCCCCAAAATTTACCTACCTACTTTCCTGGGGGAGTGTGCCAAGGGTCTGCAACTAACTCATTATTCCCACAAAGAGCTGTAAAACAGAGGTCCTGTGCTGTGGATTCACTTGAATACTAATGACCGGTCAGGTTATTTTCCTGATTTTGAAGTTTTAACTTATTTTCCAGCCTCTTCACTTTGGTTGTTAAATATTAATTTCTAAGCAGAAGAAAAGCCTTAATATCATTACAGCTCTTATTTCTCAATTTGTTCTCAAATGATTTCTGTCACCTTCCCAGAAAGAAAACTTTATTGGAGAAAGATCAAAATAATAAAAAAAACCTTGAGTCCTTTGTACTGGCAAAGTGCATTAAAGAGCAATGACAACCCAATTCCGATTTCTTTCTTTCCAGGGAAAGTATTACCTCTCCCTCTTTGTTTCAAACAGCGTGTACATATAACAAGTCAAAATTTCAGTCTCATCTTAACTGGGTTACCCTTTCCTTGCCCACAATTTTGCATATGCTCACATAATTATGTCCTGAAATTTGCAAATACAATTACTTGCTGACACACTTTGTTATCTGAATCATAAAGTATTTGATTGTATCCAATGAAAACAAGATTAAGATGGGGAAGCAAACGTGTTTTAGCAAACCTAATGCACTAACTTAAGCTTCTGCTGTTTTACGGAAACATGATCCTCTAACAGCACGTCTACGCCCTGTAGTGAAGTATTGTCTAGAGACCTAACATTAAAAGCAGGATGGCCATATCACTGCATCACCACGTTTGCACTTGCCTGGTAAGAAACACAGCTACAGAGGAACAATCACCTTTTCTTTTTTTTTTTTTTTTAAAACAGGGAACTTGGCTTGCATAAAAACCATCAAGTTAATAATGGTACATTAATGGAGTCACAAAATAACTAAGAAAAAGGTGCTGCCAAGTTAAACTAATTTAGAATTCGTATTGCATCTTGTTGTTTGTAGATTCACTACATGTAATAAAACTTTCTGATTTCTCTCCCAAAGAGAAAATTTGCAAAAAGGGTTAAAAAAGGACCTCTGACCAGAAGAGCAGCTTCAAGAGCAGCTGTCAAGACACTGAATTAAAGTTTAGCAGAACTAAGGGGGTTTTGACTGAGTTTAGTTAGATCTGTCAATGACTTCTGAAGCTACATTTCTCATTAGTTCAAATTTAGCAGTTCTTTTATTATCAAAATTCTATAGGAAATTCTTGAAACTGCACACTGGGTGTATCTGGGGGCTGGCCCTCTCTCACCACAGTCTGGTAGAGTTCTTGCTGGATTTCCTAGTGCTCACCATAAATGCAAACAACTAACCGGAAAATCCAGATGGGGTTCAACTGTATTTCAAGAACAGTTATGACATAAGACTTACTTGGTACAGAGCACAGATGTGATGCTGGAGAGATTACACTACCAACTCATTCTGGTTAGCAACTTTCAGGAGAGAATGTGAAGTAGAGGTAAGCAGTCTATTAATTACATTTAAGATATTATTCAGAAAAACTGAAAGTCAGGAAATTCAGGAAAAAAGTTACCAATACACTTACAGGCATTATCAGTAAGATCATGAAGAAAAAACTTTCTGTTGTTAATATTGTTCTCTGTGTTTGAACGTACTGTCATCAATGGAAAAAATGCCCAGAGCCTGGAGTCATGCCTTTTAAATCTTGAAACTGGCACTGAATAAAAACACAGCCAAATACACAGAGAGATATTTAACAAATGAATGTTATATGGAACCAATCCACATAACATGAGTTACCACTTCAAACTATTCAGAAATTGTGGCAGCACTTACATCAGGAGAGCTTAAATATTTCTACATCTTTCTTCTTTAATTTTATCTAGTTTCAAAGCCTTCAGGGATCGTGTGTTTAAGCTTTTCTTTGCAACTGAGAGAGCTGGAAATTAACCTTTTTTACAATGAGACCAAAATTCTTAAGTATTTCTATAATCAGTAGCCTTGGAAGGCAGGTTTTGAAGAAAATGCAAATCAGTGCATGACTACAGAGAAGACTTTAAGAGTTGGTAACTATAATCCAGCAATGACAACGCACCATGAATTGGATATTAACTTCAGGAAGAATCAAACAGTGGCATTTCAGTGAAGTCTTGAGCAGTGTCAGCTTCAAGCCGTAATCCGTCTGCACCACGCTGGCCAAACCATACGTAAAGCATCATACATGCCTATAGTCGGAGGACAGGTAGCCACTAAGAGCAAGTTGGTATTTACAGCTTCATTTGACACGAGTGTTCATACGTGAGAGTCAACCTGACTTCTCTGTGTACCAACACCCCTACATGGCCATACCATACACTCCAGCAACTCAGGAGGAAGCCTACACTTATCGGACCTATTCACAGGACACATCCTGCCAGCATGCAGTCCATCGCCACCAAGGGAAAAGCACAACTCTTCCCCATGGGCTACCAAGTGTTGCTCCTAAAACCAACCTGAACTCGTGTTTGTACTCCAGACTCTTGTTCCCATTGCAGCTATGCAGGATCAAAAGCTGTTTACGCCTTTGCCTTAGTAGGTTCAGCACCAAGGAGGTTTCAGGAAAACGTGCCAAAACCGCCAATCAGGACTTTCATGTTGTTGTTAGAGCCTAAGGAGGGATGACACAGTGTGTTTACAGCTCATGGGGCTCTGAACTCTTCAGTTCTCTGTGCAGAAGAAAGACAACATGATCGCAGTGCCCTGATTACAGCTTGCATTTTTGAAATGTTCAAATCTCTGCACCCTTTCCATAGTACTTAACGCATTTTGACCACAAACTGCTCAAGAGTGAGGGCAAAAACTGCTGGGAAAATATTAATACTCTAGTTATAGTGAGAATAAAAATAAGAAAATACAGGCTGCATTCAATATGATAAATGTCTAAGAAATTCCTTTTTGAGTGGATACCTTGACTCTACCGCCTACATTCACAGGAGACAAATTATTGTGGCATATATAGACAAAAACTTGTGTCAGCTCAAGTTAATTCTGTACCACAATTATCAGAAAATGTTGTTTTGACCTTTAAAAAAAAACCCGGTATTTTCAGACTTTCACCCACTCTTAAAATTTAATTCAACGTGCCGTACAACAGTTCTTGAAAGTTAGACAAATATTTTCATTTTGCAGACAAGGAAACAAGATAAAATTGTGAAATGACTTCCCCAAGTCATTATTAGACACGAAGAAAATTTCAGAAGACTTGATCCTGTATCCTGCATCGTCCATTAATCAACATTCCCAACAGAGTATGCAAGTATAAGCTACCACCACTATAAATGTTTACATTGTATCCACTGAATGGCTACATAAATTGCATAAATTACATTAAACTAATCCCTCTTACTGGGTTGCTTTCCTGTTGGGTCAGCACTGCAGTCTAGGTCACCACGCAGCTGTAGGAGAACTGTCACAAGGAAGTGGGCAAGAACATGTGGCCGGAGGTAGAGAGCAAGACCGAGTGCAGACAGAGATAAAATTAGACACGGAAAGCAGACACTGATCTAACAAAGTCCTCTGGTTTAGCCACAGGGTGCTGGAGGGTTTTTCTATTCATGCATAAAAAGATAGAAATATGGGGCTGAAGAATTTAGATATTAAACTAGTATGACCCTCCTACTCTAAGGTAGGAACAAGCGCATGCACATTGCCCATCACTGATGATTATCTAAGCTGTTCTCACCTCTTGTGAGGATACCACATTGAGTAACCCTCAGGTAGACATTGATAATGTTTTATAATCTCAGCAATGGAAAGGTCTTACAGACTTTTAGCCAAAATCACCTCTGTAGCACATTAAATTGATTTCTTTGCTTCCTCTGGAACTTATGGCAAGCCATTGGTTACTGACTCTTAAATACTGACATTTTGCATATCAAAGACTGATGTCCCTTCTGGTCTCCTTCTTTTCAATCTTTTCCCTATGGTTACATATTTGAAATCTTTCATAATTCAAAATTTTCTGTACTTCAGTTTTGTCTCTCGAAGTGAGGGAACTAAAACCAAACACAGTATCCCACTGACAAGGATCAGTACCAAACACAGCAGAAAAATACTTCCATCGTCCGACTGTTGATTTATCCTTACATGCAATGGTAAACTAAAATACCACTGAAGACGCCAAGTGAATTCCAACAATATATTTTTATGTGGAGAATAAAATTAAACATGATGCAAGGAAAGTCTCTGCTCTACTTTTGAAACAACATAATTACACACACATTCTCACACACATTACAATCTGGCTAGCTGCCTGTATGACCTACAAGTTCCATTTTATGTTATGTACTTTTATTTATTCAGCATTCTTCATTTTTCTGAAATGTTTTGTGCCACAGCCTTGTCACTACAGTCAGCAGACCAAGTAGGAACATCCTGGATGACACAACAGTTGCACCCATAAATAACTGCAAGGGCTGTACTTTTCGACGTGGCCTCTCCGGCCACTTCAGAGGAAAGAAACGTAAAAAGCAGAGCAAAGCTCCCAGCAGCAGGGCTTCCAGGGAACAGAAAAGATGTGGACAAAGTACCAAAGGTTCACTACCACGGTAAGGTAACATAAGCAGATGTTCAGGAGCAGGTCTTTCTATTTTCATAGGGCTTCCCACATTGCATGCTGCCTGCAGTCAGAGGGACTTGCATACGAATCTTTTTTTGCCAACTTCATCTCTTCCTTTTGAAGATGAACCTGAAAGAATCGACTGAGAACTGCAAGTTGCCAGAAAAAAATGGGAATCTGGGGAAGTGTCTGCTTAAAGTACAGGGTAGGCAGACTGATCAGCACTGACTCTAACGCTCTTTGCTTTTTTCCAAATATTTTTCTGCCAGATGAGTTCCCGGAAATACTTCACAATAGTTGAAAACACCTGTATTTGCACAGCTCAGGACAGGAAAGAGTGGCTGGAAGGCACCAGCTGAAGTCACTACCACTGACTCAAATATGAAAATAGAGTCTTCAGTCCCTTTGGCCAGGTCTAAGAAATCCCAAAGGAAACTGAGAGATCAGTTCAAACAAAACTATTTTTATCTCTTAAGAAACTGCAGATCCATTCATATTGATTATCTGAATATTTCAAACTATGTGTTTTCTCATGACATATTACAGCTACCAATATGTGTTGAGCTTCACTCAAATTACCTCTCATAACTCATTGTAGCACAGGCAATCTATAATGTTTTTGCAAATCGTGGCAATAGATTTTCTTTAATTTCAACCAGCAGCTATTGAAGCAGACCAATAAATAACCACAGTGCAGTTCCCACTGAGCTCCAAAAAAACTACGTAAATACATTTAACCTGCAGCACAAACACACCTTCTGCTTTCAAACACCACTGAATACCTTTCAGAAAGTCTTTCTGTTACGTGTATATTTGAAGAGAAGAAAGGCTTCAAATGCTTGCTTTTCCAGAGGTATCCACATTCCCTGCTGCATTGCATCTCCCAGATGAATCAGCAATCCACAAATACCAACAGCTAACCATCTTTCTGAAAATGAATGCAGTAATCAGTCTGATTAATGTAACATTTACTTATTTTAACGTGAAAACTTTAACTTGGGGAATACGTGACAACTGGTGGAAGTCACAGAAGTCTGTAATTGCATCTTGGTTGGCTTAAGGTATTTCCATAACACACTCCCTCCATTAGTGCTTAAACTAACTCAGATGTCTGAGTAGCAGGCATGTGGTGATTGCTGGCTAGGGCACTGAGCTGAGGCTTAAAGGGTCCCACTCACATGGACTCACACCACAGCTAGCCACCACAACTCTTTGTGCCACCATGCTATAAAACATGCAGTTGAACTGATCCAGCGTAACAATATCCAGTATTTTTTTCCCTGTAGAGTTGTTTTTCCGCACAGATATCTTCGGCGATGGCTCAGCAGTTCGGCCTTGCCAACAGTCGTACTGCCAAAACCTCAGTGGTGGCAGGCAGATGCAGAGCCAGAAGGCTCTTGCACTGACTTCGCCAAGGAAGCCACTGTCTTACTGAGTTACACTCTCAGGAGGCAGCAACCTCTTAAAACTTCCCTTGAGCTTAGCTGAGAAATGCCACTACAGTGGCATATATAATGTGCTGAGGCAGCTTCCAACCTAAAAGATACACAAATAAAAAAGAGACAGAAAAATCAACCTGAAATATTTAAAAAGAATAGAACTGGAAATAAAAATTAAATGATGTCTCTTTATAGCATTGGGGTACCTGATGCTTCACTAGATTTGTAATTCATCCAAGTCACACTGAATTTGTGTAAAATGAAACGAATTACAGTCTTCACCATCTTCACTAAAAGTGACAGGCTTCAGTAAACCATAATCTGGTGCTTGGGAGAAGAGTCCTCAAGGAGACGTCTCTAGGAGACATTTGATGCAAGCTGAGAGAGCTGGTGATACAAGCCCCACTGCCTCCTTGCCCCAGAGACCAGTCTATCACAGTGTCTGGTTAAATTAAACCAAAGCCAGGCCTTCCCTGTTGCTGGTGATGAATGTCTCACATTCATCCCGAGGGACGACTGTGCCTTAAATTAAATCTCTGAAAAAAGCAGGATATGCCAGGGAAGAGCTGGAGTACATCTGCCTGTCATTTCAACTGCATCTCCGGCTGGGGTAAGCAAGAGTCACTGGGAAGGTATGAAAACTGTCCTTCAGCTAGGACCATCCCACCAAGGATAAGAAATTACTAACAAAGGAGACATCTATTCATGCAGTGTGTAGTGTCTCTGGGAAAATCATGGGTTTGGCTATGTATAAATACACTTTTCAGTTTAAGATTGCAGCTCTTGGGTATGGAACATGACTTAGGGCAGGGTTAAAGTCTGTGGTTGGATCAGGTAGGGAGACTGGCATTAATGTTCAGGCAGTTTGTGAGAAAGCCACTTTGCTTTCTATCTGTTTCTTTCTCTTGCTCTGTTCCTCCTCTTCTGTTTTTGTTTTTGACCCTTTTTTTTTTTTTTTCATTTCAACATGTTGAAGCAAAGACTGAAGACTTCTGTGCAGCTGTACAGCATACAGGTTGCTTGGCCATTTTATGACTTGTTTTCTATTCTACCTTGCCTTGTTTCACAGTTTCTACCACTGCACAGCACTCTAGTCTCTACAGAGTTTCTGTTCCTATTTCTAATTGTAGTAAAAGGCGCTAAGTTTTCAATAAGAACAATAAATCACTATCAAAGCCAAAAAGAAATAAAAATTTGAAAATGTTTTTCCTTTAAGCAGAAGTTAAATCACTGGGGGGGCGGGGGCGGGAAAGGAAGGAAAAGCTGATCAGAGAACACTTAACAAGAACCCTTCCAAAACAGAGAGCACTTACCTGAGTACAGAAAACTGCCTCTGTTGCCTTTGAAGAAAACATCTGACCTTGGGCCTCCCCCAAGCATACCTGTCAGGCTACAGAAGACTCCCTGCTCACCTCTGCTGACACCTGTAAGTACCTGTTCAAAGTGTAAATTCCACCAAGCAAGAACAAGACGCACAATTTGGTGCGAGCAGTGGCTCCCCATGTGAGGCTCTGGTTGACTACATAGGAGATCCAACAAACTGGGAATAACCTGATTCATCTCCAGTTCCACCTACATCCACGAAAAAAAATCTTCTGGTAGGTACTGCACTGCAACTCTTATGTTTTCTTCTGTTTTCCTAAGAGCTTTCTGTACTCTTTTTCTTATGTTTTCTTCTGTTTTCCTAAGAGCTTTCTGCACTACCTTTGACTCCAGCCCAAGCCTCCCGAAGCACATGGTAATGAACTACAGCAGAATACTTCGTTCTGTTGTAAATGTTTAACATCGTCAGAAAACACCATGAAAAGAGTTACAAATCTTGCAATCATGATTGTTACACTGCAACTGAGAAAAAGGTACCTGGAAAGAAAGGATTTTACTGTAGTTTGATAAGGGGGATAAAAAGTGCCTTAAAACAGAGCAGCATGATTTGAAATACCATTTGCATAGTCACACTAATTTCAGTGCAAGTGAGTGAAAAAACCCTGCTCAGCTGCAAAAAAAAGTAATGTACTTTGCTACTGTCAGAAAACTTTCAAGCAAATTATCTGTACACTGGCAAGGAAGCTCTTCGCTTCTGCTTCAATCAAAGAAAGAAGTCAGTTTTACACTTTGAAACAGCCCCAATTAATGCTCCTAAAGCAGTGACAAGAGGAAACATTGGGAAAAATTGCATTTGTGGCAGTTTCTTGATTTCATTAGCTTAGGCATTCAGTTTTTGGAAAAGTTGTACAAATTATTATCTACAGTGACATTACCTCAGCTAAATATTTGTTTGAGAAGCTGAGCAAGAGAGTCTGGGAGAAGTGCGAACTATTTCTCAAAGTAACCTCTCGTCCGTCTGGCACATTTCAGGGGACAGAATGTCTGGGTCACACAGGAAAGAAGCTGGAGTCTGTGTGAACCTTGAGAGCCATGTTGCAAGCTGTGTGAACTGCTTCAAATGAAGCAACGAAGAGGAGGGGGGGAGTGCCATTCTAAATGTCTCACAAAAGCACTTAAAATACTGTAAAGCTTCTAGAATAAGAGACTCAGCATTGCCCCTTGAAATTTTATTGTAAGTCTCATGACGCTCTATTTAAAGTCCTAACTTTTGAAAACAACTGTTTACCTTGGAATCAGCTGCCACTAAAGAAGGCCTCCAGCAGAGTTTACACAGAAAAGCCTGAAAAGCCTGAATAGGCTGCAAGACCTCAAGAAATAGCCTTGTGATCTTTAAGCTAATCATGATTTTGACGGACTGGCTCATGACTTTAACAGTTGGTGCAAGCCGTATCAGAGAGGTAAAAAAGCCCCAGCACACCGTGCCTCAAAACTAAACCTAAATGAATTCCTCAACAGCATGAGAAAACTGGCAGCAAGAACGGAAAGCTATCTCCGCATTGCCTTGCCTTTGAAAGTCTCTCAACAAAACAAAAGAAAATAAATCTCATACTTCTCTAAATCAAAATAATCAAATAATCAAAATCAGCAGAACTCCAGAACTACACTGGATTTATGGAGCCATTCCCAGAAGGAAAAGTAATAAAAAGTGGAAGAGAATCTCTGAGTTGTTGATTCCAGCACGATAGCTGGAGCCTGGCAGTCAGCTGCAAAATAGGTGCAGCAACTTCAGAAACAGGAGATGTGGGAGCTGGTGGAAAACAGATGGATGGTTTGCCTACTATGCCAGAGAAGGTTATTTTTTGCTGCTTCTACTCCCATCCACACAAATTATAATATACATCCTGTGGATGTTGACTGTGAGGGAAGTGGGGCGAGAGGATCAGGCAGCGGCCACAGCAGTGGGAGAGAACTATCAACACTCATCAAAGGAGCCTGGATGGGAAAAAAAAACAGTCTTCAAGTAGGCCAGATCAAGATAAGAGAGATGTAACGCCATGAATAAACTATCACTTCCACCTTTGCTACATTTATCTCTTCCTTCATCATTATTTCTCCACTCCCCCCCACCACTCCTTCAGATTTCCATTTCCAAGTAAGACAGAAGATCGAGATGTGCACTTTAATTTAAAAGGGAAGGCAGAGAGGAAGACATGAAGAGATTAAAGCAATCAGACTTACTTCTCACTTGAAAGCTTTGTTTTTTCAGGGAGGATGCCGGTCTGATTTAAGTCAACAGTGTTTTGTCAGGGTATCATTGCCACAAGCACCGGAGCAGTTCCAGTCAAGAGCAGCTGAGCCTGCTGGTGAAAGCCACACCATAGGCAGGAGCAAAGAACAGGGCAGGGAAGTTTTTCCCATCCAGCCCATTTGGCAGATCACCATAGAAGAATAGGAACGGTGCTTTTCCTGCAGGAAGGGGATCTGTTTATCTCTGTTAGACAGATAGGTATATCCTTTTCATAGTCCTCCTTCTCTCTATAAAGCCACTATCATGCCAAATACTATTAACAATAAAAAGCATGCTTTTGTCTAAGATGGAAATTAAAAATAGTTACG
Organism: Myiotriccus ornatus; assembly: GCA_036023395.1. NCBI lineage: Eukaryota > Metazoa > Chordata > Aves > Passeriformes > Tyrannidae > Myiotriccus > Myiotriccus ornatus. Next base: position 98,478,363 of record JAYRBT010000082.1, read on the forward strand.
ATCATACGAAGAATTCTTGGCAACTCTCAATGCCCGTTAGTTCTATCCCTGCTGAACTTGCTGCATGAAAATAATTTAGAGGTGGTAAGACAACCAGGCAACTCACAGGAGACTTGCAGTCCATTTTTTTCTAGACCACAAAGCAGAAGGTTAGCAAGCCTGGTCTTCCTCATCAAAGTGGCTGTACATTTAAATGGCTAGAGAGAAACACGGGGCCCAGCTTTGGCAGGGAAAAGAGAGTAGGAATGAGTAATGGAATCTAATTCAACCTTTCTAGCAGTGAGCAAAGTAGAGCTGCTCAGCTAAGAAGAGTTTGTGCCCCTAAAAACCCATGTGAGGCAACTACTGCCTTGTGCTGGTGGTGTTAACCATTTCTGAAGCTTTGGTGGATGTTTTTACTTTGGGCAATCCTTGCCTCAGGTCATACCCCGTCACCCTCCGAGACCTGGGCTGGTCAGGGCTGGAGGGAAGGATGCAGTGGTTTGCAGCAGCTTCTGCAGAACTGACAGCTGGTTTGCCCCGGCTGCAGGGATGCAACTGCTGTTTGAGCACAGCTTAGCAAGCCTTTTGAAAGACATTTTTTCTTCAGTAGTAACTGATCAAGTCAGTCACTGATTAGGCACAGAGAACTTTCCACTGTGGAGACACTAGATAAATTGTTAGTTTACTGGACCCTACTGCCATTTGGGGAACTTGTATGGTACCAGGCTCAAGCTCTGAAGTCAGGCTGACATATTACATGCATAGTGTACACTCATGCAATAACACTGTATAGACTGATAAATCACTGCATGGAATGTATTTATATGTGTCTGCTGATACATATACTACCAGGGGGAAGCCTTGCATAGAAATGTAAATATTTAACAGCAATACAGGGGTAAGATTGTGCGTGTATCAAAATATTTTTCACTCAAGGCCTTTATGTAAAACTTACTTGTAAAAAGCCAAATAAATACTACTCCCTGTTTTACAAAATATGCAGTCTGTTGCTGATTAGTATTTGTTTACTAAAAGACTGTATGTACTATTTGAAGCTGACAGTTACCAATGACTCCATATATACACAAAAGTCCTCAGAGGAATGTGCTACCCTCCTTAATATTTCCTGAAGAGTCCCAGCTCTCTCCTGTGCTACAGAACAGTGAAGACGAGGCAGAGGTAGGACAGAACAGAGTGCCATCACACGCAGTACACAGAGACATGTCATGCCCTTCCAAGAACTGATAAGGTCGTAAACAATTTTTATGTACGTATCTCAATACTACAGATAAAGGTACACAAACACATGTGTTGCATAAAACTTTTCAAAGACTGTGTGTAGCTAGATATGAAATCAAATTAATGGCCAACATGATATTGTGTAAGCATAATTATCAAGATCATGGGATGTCTTAAGTTAATTTAAGGAATAGTAAAGGTTCATAAATCTTGCCAGATAGATTTATCAGATCGGAATATTTTGAAAACCTCACCAAACAAGCTCTGACTTTAGAAAGAGGAAGATTAGACTCTGCTGTTGCACATCTCCTAGAAAAACAAACCAGAAAGGTCAAAGCAGTGTGCCTGACATAAACTGCACTTGGAAATTTCATTACGGATTGGCACACACTCTATTCACAGCATCATCTAAACTTCAGCCAGGAAGCAAAAGATAAAAGCTTTCTCAATATTCAAGACGTATCAAAAAAGGAAAACGGTATCTCAAGTGTAAACCTCTCCAAAATGCTCAGTAAAACACATCCTATCTATGAAAATTAGGCTCTATTCAAAGGAATATTTAAGGACTATTCTGCTTCCTAGCCTTCCCACAGGATGCAGCCATGCTTTACAGGCACAGATCAAGTCCTAACTCAGCATGTAGCTTTAGCTCTCATAACACAAGTGCAACTCCTTTTAGCCTGAGCTAAACAGACAAAATTAAGCATGCCATAATGTAAGAGTTAACAGTATCAAATTAATTCTTCAGCATAATTGTAACTGTAGTGGATATAAGATTCAATTTTGTCAGTAAAGTATCAAAGAAATTTTAGCATATCCTAGACAATGATTCAATTGCCTAGTAAGAAAAGAGCTTATGTCATATATAGCTTAGGTTAACATCCACGCATACCATACTAGACCTCTCTGATGCAACAGATTTTATTCCACATTACGCTGTCAAAAACAGTGTTTCAAGTCTTACTGCTTAAAACATTTTAAACCAAAAATAACTGAGTGCGTCATAGTTGCCACAGAATCATGGAAGTTAGGAGGAACATCTACACCAATGCTTTTCTCCTCTTAACAGAGCTGAAGAATGTGCCTTCTCCTGTGCTTATTAATGTGAATAATGTCTAACTTCTGCAGTCAGGGTAAGAGACTTTCTCTTGATTTAATGCTTTAAATCAGTTTTGCTTCCAACTGTGTACTTGTGCTCATCTAAGATATTCATTAATAATTAGAAACAATCCTCTGTGAAATAGCTTGGGTCAGGTGTTTCACATGGTTTTAAAGTGTCCTCTGATTTGAAATCTGGCCACATCATTTAACAGACCAACAACTCTAGCTGAAAGGTGGAACTCTCTTCCAGGTTTCTGCTAATTCCCCCCGCCCCTCCTCAGCTTCACAGATTCAAAACAGATGCCTTTCCATATGTCGTGAGGATTAGTATTTGTTCGCTATTTTAGGCATGAAAAATACCATAAACCATGTGTCTTTATTCTAGGTGCACAGAGCCATGCCATTCTAGGACTCTGCAATCTCTACAAAGCATGACACAGAACTTGATCTAATCTAAACTAAACCTAAAGTAAAGCAAGGCTTACCAGGCCTTGAGGAAGACTGTTGAAAGGAAACACTTTTCCCTGCAATATGCAGATGACGGCAGAATTGGCTGTTGAAGGCTGCTGAGGGTAAGAATTTCACAAAGTGTATGATGACATCTGTACAGATCAAAAGGCTGTCCAGAGTTGCAACAGTTAAAAAAATCAGCAAGAATATTAAGTGTCTGACTTCTGGGCTTAAGCCAATCATGATGAGAAATCAAGCTGAAGCTCAAAATGTAACACTTCTTTTTTTATTTTCCCCCTTAAACATTCCTCTAAAACTGCAATGGTTCACTTATGGACAATAAGGGGGGATTTTCATTTTCATCCATCTGTTTGATTGGGCCAAGGATATTCCATAAAGATTGTTCATCTCTGTAGGACCAACACACGACCAAACCCAGCCACACTGAAGCGTGGCAAGTGCTCATCACCTCTCCAGCAACAGGACGAGCTCTCAGCAGGAGCACAACACCCTGTGTCCCTGGCACCCAACAAGGAGGGTCCCACTAAACTCACAGCGGGAAAGGTGGAGCACAACACAGGAATCATGCTAGGCTGTCAGGGCTTATCAGCTCCTGTTCAGTATAAGCCCTTTGGGACACTACTGTGCAAAACGAGGGAGATGGTGGCTCTGCTGAGGCACAGAGGCCAGCCCTGAGCTGAGCTATCTGTGCCTTATGTACCAAAGGTAGCAGAGCTTGAGGAGGTCAGTGCACTAACAGCCATGTCCTGCAAGCAGTCAGCCCTACAGCCACCAGGCCCTACATACCTCAATGCTCATGACATGCTGAAATAACCCGGAAAAGAGTTCAGCTATTCCTATACAGTGATGCCTGCGAGCTAAAAGTGGCTCTGCAGGGGCAGAAGGCTCTATTATTCCTTATTCCTCTTAATCTGCCACACAGGTAGTTGAGGTTGACTATCTTTCTCTGAGTGCAGGACTCCAGTGTTCCTTTTCCATAACCTATCACCTTGCCTCAGTGCATACCCCCTCCTCCTGGCTCCACTGACTCTGATGTGTTCTGAAATCTCCATCTTTTGTCTTTCTTTATATGCTTATGGAAGAGCTGTACACAAGCAGTGTGCTAAATGATTTACATGACTCACGAGGGATGAAGAGGGATTTGCAAGTAAAAAAGTATCATCAAGCTAGACAGATGGCTGTACTGCAGGGGTTATGGCTAAGGAAAAGGCTGCAGAGACTGATCAGAAAAGGGAGGTCCAGAACAACAAACTGCCAAGCATAG
>JAYRBT010000082.1:98482519-98525673 GCA_036023395.1 Myiotriccus ornatus
TGCAGAGAGGGCTGTAGCCACGGCTCCTTTTACTGGCTGTGTGAGCCCTGTAGTCTCTGAGAAGGCACAAGATGAACACTGAAAGAGAGCAAGAGTGCAAGAAAACCATCCAGTGATGTAAGTCAGAACAATAACCCAACCTAATCACTGCCAAGTTTCTGCATACACAACAGCAAGGGAGACTTCTGAGAAAGATACTGTGAGTGCCCAGAGAATATTTACAGGGTCTCTCAAGAAAAAGCATTGGTGCTGAAAGGACAAAGCTAAGGAAAGTTTGCTCATGTCACTCTTCTTCTAATCCTTCCACCACTTCTCCTTCCTCCATAACAAAATCTCTAGCACATAAATTGCATGCCTTTGCTTTCAAGACCTACTCATTTCCTACCTATCATATCTCATTCCTCACTGAAATATCAGCTCCCGTCTCTGATCAACCAGTCATGCCAACATTCATCACCAACTTCAGTGACAAGCTGGGACAACAATCTTTGCAGGAGCATTTTCCATGGATATGAGCAAGACTGTATTTGTCAGGGCAAGAGAAAAGTATATGACAGTAGTTGAAACTTGAAAGTGAATTTTAGTTAGATGAGATGGTGAATAGAAACAGAAGATGTTTTGAAAAAATTCTAATTTCTCTGAAATATCTCAAACTCTTCCTGCAGCTGTAATTCCACATATTCTATTTCAAAATCAAAACAAGGTTGTTTTCTGAGACTCCTGACTTTCTGCAGTCTTTCCTTGCTTTTGGCTTAATGTGAAAAAATTCAACTGTTTTCCAAAGGAAAATTCAGCTACCCAATCAGTTATAATGAAAGGCAGCAAAACAATCATATAGACAAAAACCAGAAGAGAAACCAAAAGCTTAACAGGACCAGTAAAATTGTTCCTATTAAAAGGAGGCTACTTATTGTAAATAAAGTGTTCTTTTGATCTAACTTTTACTTCCCTTCATCTTTATTCAGACCCATTCTATGTATCAACTTGACCATGTTTTTATGAGTGCAGTACTGAATGAGCTACAGACACACTGCATGAAACCAAAAACCAAAAGACATTTAGTACTTAAACTTCTTAAACTTCAGGTTTAAGTCCCACCTTGAGATGGAACTTGACAAATACTTGAGACATCCAGAGAGCATTTAATGTTAAAGAAGACAGATGCCAAGTATAACCCCATGGCACTCTGCAAGGGTTAAGTATTAATCTATCCTTTCACCAAAAAGTTTTAAGTTATACGAAGCAGAGACAGTGTGAGGAGCAAGCAAAAAAATTATCATTGGCTCAACACAGACCACTCTAGGCCAACAAAAGTATTTCACTTGCCCATGAGAAATTGTTTGCTGGAATTCTCCATACAGTTAGCATTTTAAAGTGGTTTCTTGCCCCCGAAATCATACACAACCAGTGATAACGAATCTGCCAGCAGATCTGCCAGAACGGTTCTGACATAGGAGCTACTACCAGTGAAGCACAAAGCCTTTTACGAGATGAAGAACAGCAAAGCTATCAAGTCCTTCAGGACTGGCAAGAGGTCAGGTGATGATGGGTTGCCACCCAGGTTCTCCACAGCCCATGAAGCCCTGGTGGGTCCAATCTAACCGGCAGCACTTCAGCAAATAGAGAAAAACACATTTTTGCAACCCATGTCATTAAACTACCAGTTCTTTGATAGGCAGAGACTCTCAGACAGGCAATGAGATGCCAAGGGTATTGGACACACTGCAAGAATTCAAGCAGACTAATCACTGCAAGAATGATCATGTAAAACCCAGTCTGTATTTAAGTACTACACTGAAACACAGGAGAAGGCAAGAAAATAAATGTAAATGCAAAATCATGTGTTGTTTGACAGAGGAAGTGGGGGATCCATTCCACTTCATGGAAAGATTGCTGGTTACCAAAAGATCTTTTGACTGGGTAGAATAAAAAAATCTTTCAAAACTCCTGAAGAATATACACTGTTATTTAACTTCAAGTACGCTTTTCTTTTGGATATGCAAATTAAAAAAAAAAAAGAAAAGAAAACTTTTTGTGAAATGCTTCTATTTCTTTACCATTTGAAGCACTTGAAAATATTGCTCACTCTACTGTTTTGACTTGAAATTTCTCCTGGGAACAAATGAGAAGCACTATACCAAAAAAAAAAAAAAAAAAGGCACAATAATATGAGCAATCAAGTCTATAAAAATTATACAATGCTGAAAGAATGCTGCAGCCACTCCAGCATTCTGGTATTGATTTTTAGAGGTTGGTTTGCTGAATCTTAAGATATTCAAATTAACCAAGTATATAATGTCACTGTTCTGCATTCCTGGGTTAACCAAATCTGAATGATAATTTAAACCGAACAAAATAAAGCATGACCTGATTAGGAAATGGATGATGAGGTACAATTAACATCACTATTAAAATAATGGGTCAGGTTCTCATTGCTATAGAAATTCTTCTTGGTTCAGCAGGAAGGACGGTCAGAAAAATGTTTACAGCTCCCTACTTATTTGTCCAGCCTTAAAATGCAGACAAGCCTCAAGTCTCCTTAAACGTGCAGCAGAAAGGAAAACTCCTCAAAACATACTCAGCTAAGGAGAGCTGAAGAACTTAAACCACAACTTTTCCCTATCTCCAACATCCTGCCTGAAAATACCCATGTCTTAGGATATGGTGAGAATATCATAAAGAGTAACTGGCTTACAAAAAAATCTCCAAGATGTATCTGAGCAGAGCCCAATATAGGCAGCTGTGAGGACAGGAAAGATGATCAAATGAAAAATATGCATTACATAGACAAAAATTATATTAACAGAAATAACAGGATTTTGTGGTGCTGCAACTACCTTGCAGTGTAATTTGGGTGCTTACAGAGTAGCACTGCAACAGTAAAAAAAACCCTGTATGAAACATACCAAGATTAATAAGGAAATAAAAATCCAAGTTGTTTAAATTCAATACAAAGCAAGCAGCTGCCTGAGAAAATATTAAAAGCAGGATTAAAAACATGAAACTGCAAGCTTTTATATCTTCTGTCCTTCTTCTTCTTCCAAAACCAGACAGTAATACCCTTACAGAAAAGACAGACTCATTAGGATATAAGCATGCATTGCACCAGACAAAATTAAGCTCTGGCTGCTAAATCAAAGAGGGTTCAACAGCCCATTGACAGGCAACACAGACCTTTCCTCCTGTGCTCCTTTCCTCCTCAACAGGTCTTCATATACTACCACGATAGTTTTACCTGCTAAGCAACCCAAACCTGAGAAGATGTGGCTTTAATAAAATTTCTTCCTCTTTTTTCCTCTCAAATACAGAATAAACAGAGCCTAGTTCACAGTGACCTAATACAGTGTACTAGGCACTTACAAAGACAACTTATTTAAATGGAAGAAAATTAATTCATACACACACACAAGGCTACTTTACACCTCTTTTGGGAGTCTCTATTTGTACAGTAGAAAATGTACAGGATAAGATCTTGGAGAAATCAAAAGCAGACTACACAACCTACATTTGAATAAGGTTTAGACTTTCAAAGCAGAGCATTTTGTAAATTATTTTAATGACATATGCACACACAATTCCTCTCCCAACCGTTTAGCTTTCATAATATATACATCAGATGCATTTCTAATGTAGCACCATTCTCCAAACAAAAGGAAGACATCTGACTTAGAGTTATGGTTGAGAGAATGTAACCACAGTTTAGGAGAAGAAAAAAAAGGGAAAAGAATTCTAAGGCATTGTAAATAGAAGGACCTTTAGGAAGCATATTTCACTGACATGAAATCTCTATGTTAAAAAGGCCTTGGAAATGGTGACAGAAGAGGCTCACCTTAATTCTGTTCTGTAGGGATGCCATTTATCCCACCCTCTTCCCCTCTAAAAATCCCTACAAAAACATAAGAACCTTAAGAAACACTTACAAAGGGTGGAAGGTGGTAAAACTACTTCACTCACAATAAATCCACAGAATTTTGTATAGGAAGAGGGCATGTCAAGAAGGAAATCACAAAAGTGATCAAAAATCTTGTTCGGTGCTATTCCCCTCCCACCTTTATTTAAAGCTGAAACTGAATACCATATATAATGAAGCGGTGGTGAAGTGTAACCAGATGAATACTATGGTATCTACTCTTTTAGATGACAGAAAATAAAATGTGCCAACTATTTGCATTCATTCTCATTACAGACCTTCTCCTTACCAAAGGGAACACCTCAGAATTAAAGGCACGTAAGATGCTGCAACTGCCACTCCCTCACACTTTCTTAGAGCACCAATTTTTAACATAAATGGTTTGTATGATACTGGAAAGCCATGTGGTTTTTTTAACAAAAAAAAAAATTTATCATGCAGGATAAGTTGGTAGAACTGTTCTTCAATTGCCTTCTTTGATAGCAAAGGAAACCAAAAGCAGGAAACCAACACTCTAAGAAATGTTTTGCATGTCCCAACTTAATGCCAAACAAGTTTAGCAAATGTTTCATTTGCTTACTAATAGGTACCATCTAAAAAAAGCCGTACTGCAGTACATTACATGGGATGAAGCTCAGGAGATTATTTGATGTTTCATTTCCACCTGTCAGAAAACAGAAGCTCCATGGCTACTCCGGGAAAAAGAGTGCCCCGGAAGTGCTGAACTACATCTTGGCGTCCAAAACTATTCTTTGCCTGAAAGATCCTAACCAATAGTTACCAAATTGTTCTCAATGTGATTTAATCAATTTATCTTTTTCTCAAATTTGTTTCCAACATTATAATGAAGAATTTCAGCCCTTGATTTACTAACAGGAACTTGCATCTTTAAGGTTTCAAGTATTAAGAACAACTCCAAAGGAACTCAACAAATATTTTTCTGAACAGCTCATCCACATCATATGGTTTACTGATGTAGATTTGCAAATGTGTGTAACTTAGCAGGAATTTCAAATGCACAAGAACCAAGTGTGTTCCCATCAAGCTTCCATTGCCATTCTGAGAGCTGGTACCTACATATCTTGCACATGAAGAAGCTTATCATCCTGAACTGGCATCAAATACTTTTCCTGGCAAAGACATAACTGTCTGTGACATCAGATACCAACCAACATCCGTCCAGAGCTGTCTCATCATCGCTCCTCACAGGAAATGTCTGGTCTCACATAAGACCAGCAAGGCACTGGCACTACCCCTGCAGTGGCTCAGGAGGGGTTATCAACTGCTGGCTCTTTTGGAGGTTCAGCAATTCCTGATGCTTATTAGGAACCAGTTTCAACTTACCGACAGCAGGAGGAATTAACAAGCTGGCAAGAGGTCCAAAGGAAGAAGGAAATCCTACCCAACACAAAATCCTGCACTTATTGTGGAGCCTGCTAGAAGCCTGATATCTATATTAGTCTCTCCCTCAAAATCTCATGCACTCATCATTACACACTATACACTGCATGATGTATTGACCCCAAATTTGCTTTTGATGATGCAGCTGTCTTTGACTTGTGTCCTCTCCTACTCTTGTGTCTGCCAATGTCTGAATGACAGCAGGAGATCTAACCACCAAACCTCACCCAGCCAGACACAGAGCACCCCATCCCCAGCAGAAGTACCATGGAGTGATGCCCTTACTTAGCACTGATGAGCCTAAAGAACATTATCACGTCTGGGACTTTCAGAACAGTCCTTTAAACCCAAGTGGAAATGATGAGCTACCAATACCAGAACTGCACAGTCACATATCCAGACTGAAGAGTCTTACAGACACTTGGATCTACTTGGTAGTGAAGGTTCCTTTTTTTTTTTTTCTGTGAAAAATTTAGATAATTTAAACCTGAATGGATGAATGAAAGTACAGATGTAGTAACTGTACGACTTAGTACAGTTAGAGCTGTTCATCTGTACCTACATACATAACATCAATGTATATCAGGACCATCATCCAGTGATTTCAAAATTTCATTTTAATGACTGTTTTTACCACCATCTTCCCAGCAAATAAATAACTAATTAATAATTAAAAAAAAAAATCAGGAACAGCCAGGCACTGTTTATTCATGTGAATAAAAATTTCAAGCAAGAAAGTCTCAGGAGAAATGTTTAGTCTTATCTGCTCTTTACAGAATCATATCTTCCCCTCTCCTGCTTTACTAATCTCCAGTGTATGTGCCACACCTCTGGACATGTGGTAGCATGATCCTTATGGAAATATGAACCTCTCTAAAGTCCCATATCTTACTATAACTCAAAAACTGTTGGAACTACAAAATATGGCAACAAAATTCCTTTTTTGAACCATTCCGTTCTCTTTCCTTCTAAGAAGGGAAATGCTTCTAGTTGGTGTACAACAAAAGTACCTGAAGTCATCTTCACCATTCACAGTGCATCTAACCCTCTTGGACTGCTTTCAGTGCTAAGAGGCTTTTTACCCAGCATGTAATCGTGTCAGAGATTACATCATAGTGAGTGAAATGATGCATCACCCAGATTCCATGAGTGACTACAGACTGGTATGTGCCTAAGTGACATAATTTTTGTGTAGTATTGCTTTGATAAGCAAATAAAAAGGAAAAGACATAGAATATATAAAGGTCTGCTACACAACTTCAACTCTTCCCTGGAACTTCAGCAATAAAGATAATTCACCACTTTTACTGCTTTAGTCATCAAATTTTATTACACTTTTGCTAGCATGAATGTGTTTTTCTCTCTAACACTGGCACTCAGTGATTTGTAAGGTCTCTTTGCTCAGCTTTGAGCAAAAAAAAAGGTGCAAATGTTAATACCTGTTACAATCACTCCTCTCTACTCCCTCTCCCTGTACCTGAGACTTTCAGAGCCTAAAATACATTTAACAAACTGATGAAAAGCATGTGCAAGACATGGGGTGCTCTGAACAGCCACACATTTAAAGCGTCATGTACATAAACTTGGGGCTACAGTCCCAAAACTTTGCCTTTACAGTAATGGCATGAGTTTTCTGTTTTCAAAAGAATATTTGTCGTTGGGGTTTTTTTCACCTGTCTGATGCCTCTTTTAATTGTACTTGAGTAATTTTTTTTTTTTTTCTTTTTTGGTCAGGAAATTTTTTTCACTTCCAAACAGCATTAGAGGAGTCTTAAGATCTGAACTCACTGAATTGCAGGCAATGTGAACCCAACTGCACATCTAGCCACACATTTTTAATTTCATATGTATGATCACACACCATTGTCTTTGCATAAAGCACAGCACAGACATTTTGAGAGTAAATTTAAAATGCAGCCCTTCAGTTAAGTAGATGTGCCAAGTCAAAAGTCGGGTTGGAAAGCAGCATGCCAATATGATGTGACATTTCACCTTTCCCTCTATGCAATCTTCCCCTATTCATGCACTAAAGCTTTATGTAACTGGATTTCAACATTATATAACACGTATGAACACATAACAGCATGCACAGCTGAATCAAGTAAGTGCATGCATTACCAATGGTCTAATAGTAATTTTCTAACGGTTTTAGAGTTAAAAGCTCTGGATTCCAACTTTAATGATAATTACCAGCAGAATACAGGAAAACACTCACCTCTTTATGTCTCATTTCATCTGCTCTTTAAAAAAATGGAGGTGAAATTATGTCAACCCCAGTTTAACAGCGTTATCACGGTAGTTAAATTGCTATTTGTGAATTATATTAAGAGCTTCAACATAAGATGTTTCAATTAAACTTGTTAAACAGCCACATTCAACACATCATCATTTGTCTGCATATCTGCCGTTACTCATGCAAAGAGCAGTGATTTGCACAAGGTCACAGTGCAAAAAAGCTCTTTGCCTGAGATCCAGAAAACCTCAGTGGAAGGTTTCACTGGAAGTGACTCTTATTCACACAGATACATGAAGTTTTAGATACATATGATCATCAAAATACATGCACATACCTGTATCTATTCACATGTGCTTTTTACTACATTCCTGGCATTACATAAGCTCTCTTACCTACTCTCAAACACTGCACAATCCAGAAAAAAATTACTACAGGAAGCAGATTCATCTTCCACTGATGCTAAACTGTATGACCCTTGTCTTTGGGGAATTCATTAAATCTTCTTATAAGTAAACAGAGTTTTATTTCAGCAAGGATAGCAATGGAGGGGATTCCACACACAGCTGTGTGTACATGGAGACAGATACACACTGAGGAGAGTGAAAGCTATGAACACTTTTAATCTTCTGTAAATTATTACTTACTAATTTTCCATAGATCAGAAAAGTTTACGAAAAGTATGTTTTTTCTCCTTACTTAACCTCTCACTCCACATTCACCTTTTATTTCAATTTATACTACTTTTTAGCATCTCTAAAGCTACATTCCACAGCACCTTCCAAGATCAGAAAATATACCCTAAATATTGCCATGAATCAACAGACTTGAAACAAGCCAGTGAGAAAAATAAAATCAACATTTTGGGCAGCCCTTTAGCAGAGGAAAATTCTCTAAGGTTGATGTAGTTTCTTTTATACCATATTCTCACCACTACTTATGAAAAATACTGCCCACCTTTGGTTAGAGCCAAGGCTAACACATGTTTCAGTAACTAAACTGAGCTTTCAGAATTGTCTAATATGGCAACTAAGAAGAAAAATAGGCCCTAAACCCCCATAAATTCTTACATGTACTGACAACACCACCACCTTAATGATGAGTAACAGCTAAAGCATTTAGTATATACTTTTTGTTTCCTCTTTGGTGTATCTAAGCACATAGGATATTGCAAAACCACTTCAATAAAACTCTGCATTCACTACCATAATATAATTTATCTAACCATCCTTTCTGCCAATTTTTAAAGCTTAAGCAAAAGACTCATTAATATAACTTTAACCTATTGTCCTTCAGTATTTGAGTTACTTAAAAATCCAATCTTTGTTTTTAACTACATAGTACAGAAATATGAACAAAAAGAAAAATCTACAATAGATCTTGTGAATTGAAAATCAGTTCACCAGAACTACACCTGAAATGCCTGGATAAGAAGAAAGGACCCTCGGATTCTCACATTACTCCCCCCTCCTCCTGACCCCAAACTGGCCAGAACACAGTATTTTGCTTCTAAACTGCCAATTCAAATCCATCTTTAACTGGTAATAACTGAAATCAATTGTCACCTTGAAGGCTTTTTGGCTTATATTAAAGAAATCTGAGGTCCAAGTTTAGCTCCTGGAGCAAAGGTGACCAGAACATGGCCTATGACAACTGATTTAACTTGGCAAGTTCCTTTCCTGGCTGATTCACAAATACAAGAATAAATGGATATGAAAGGGGAAGTAGCTTTGAGCTTTTGTAGGCAGCAGCAACTCTGCCTTGCTGAAGAGCTCTGCTGAAATGTAGGCTTGCCTACACATGGCTATTACTCAAACTCCTTTGCCATTGGGGAGCATACAACTCTGAAGATCCAACACAGCAGTATTCATTCACCCTGCATGTTTCTTCAAAAGAAATGTTAAAATCACACATGGGTCTGTGAACAGCAGAACTAATGACATCTGATTTCCCAGAGCTTTCCGGTTCAGTAAGATGAAAGCACTAAAAAAAAAAAGAGTTCTTCCAGTAACTGAAGCACCCACAGCAACCCCTTCTCACCAAGACTGGTGCTGACTAGGCACAGGGCTCTTCCTGCAGCATTTCATTCAGTGGCTCACTAACAAGGTCTCTCTGTCACAAGTTTCTCACTTTTGAAGAAACCATTCCACCTCTAACACCTGTTCCTCTTTCAGGGAATTCTTGGTTTCAAAATTGTTGCAAAGGGTGAGAATTAGGCAAGCAAACAGGTAAATGAACGTCCACGTGCACATGCATGCATGAGTGCACACACACACACACACACACACACAGGGTTTACAGTCAGTCACTGAAGCCTCATTTTAAACAGGGAAAAATGTTTTGCAATGGTTTTAGTATGTAAGTCTCATTTACTTGTAAGTGCCTGAAACATTAGCAGAAGAAACTACATAGTGTTTAGCAGCATTCGGTAAACACAGCACTGTGTTAAAGCAGTCGTTTGAACTTTGTGGAGAATGAAAGTCGGCCAGTGCTTCCAAGCTCAGTGGAAGTGTCTGCTTAGTACCCCTGTCCCCCAGGAGAGCAGCTGAGAATCTCTCCCTGCAGCTGCAGGAGTCTTCTGACCCTTGCTCTCCATCTGTGCTGGACCACAGACGATACCACTGAGCACAGAGTGAATCATGGGCAATGCTGCAGCCTCCCACCACAAACACCAGGATCTCAGCAGCTGTGGATCAGCTCAAGCTTTAGGACGTTGAGGATCCTGTCTCTTCCCATGCAGGCCCCCTAGAGATCTGGATGCCACTGACAGACCACGGTAAACAAAGCCTCAACAGTCTCTTCTCAGATCTGAGTTCTGCCCATTCCATTTCTGTCTGCAAAACACATGGCAATATTTAAATTCCTGCCATTCAACAGTATGCAAGAAACCTCTTCTCCTAGAAAAGGCATACAGGAAACACTTCAGTTTTGTGTTCAAATGTAATGGGCTAAGAGACTTTATCTGGAATTGCAATTTTACCACTAAAACAATAAGAAACAGGCAAAATCAGATTACCAATGTCCAAAGTAGTATATGTTCTGAACTGCTGATGGGTAGACGACAACAGTAAGCCATAGAATTGAAGTTACATTGCATGTTCATTTGACAACTGCTACTGCTAATGATACTGCTATTAAAAAAAAAAAGCAACCTTGCGCTTCATTTGCTCCTTATTTATTTTATTGACTGATTTATCGTATTTTATCTGTTCATGTAAGCAAAACAGAATAGCTGTTACATTTTAACTACAACAGGGTAAGTAACATTACAGAGTAAAATCATAGCATTTGTAGGGAAGTGGTAAAATAAAACAATTAAGCCAAGAAAATGTAGAGAGATCACAGTTCAGGGTGGGGGTGGAGGCTCATGAATTTATAACCATCATGTGAAAGGATACATCTGCTTAATGCAAGGATCACACCATTCATTCAATGGATCTAGGAGTTCAAGGCCATGAAGGATATATACTAAAGACGAAGTAACCTCATTTGCCAACAGGTATATAGTGCCAGCCCTTTTTTGTCATATTGATGCAGGTAGAGATCGCTGATAATGGTTCTGGTATCAACCATACTGACCTGTTGGCAACCTGCTACATCTCCAATTTAGATGGACATGTAAATTGTCAGGTCAAAAGACAACTTCTAGACGCATCTCTTTTTCTGAGTAGAAGCAAAAGTGCTTGCCAAAGAGAAGTGTTGTAACCAGTGGCTTGCACATTTTTTTGTCTGAGTCCTGGAACTGAAAAAGAAATTTTAATTGGGAACATACTGAAAAAAAAATTTGTTCATTCTTGGACAGTCGCTGGCCAAAAAGTAGCACAGGTTGTGCTGGCATTGTACAAAACTATTGAAACAACATAATATTTTCTGTCACATCTTAAGCAATGATGTTCTTTCTTTTGCCTTAAGTGAGGAAATATTCAGAAAAAAAATGAAGATTATATTCCGCTTCTGTTTTCCCTTGAGAAAGATTTAGAGAGCAGTGTCATAATTCAATGTCCATTCTTCTCATCTGCAAATGACAGAATGGAAAATGCCACTTTATTTCAGAAATAAACTACTTTTTTTGTCTTCTGTTAGTCATTCCTGCCTTCAGGCACAAGGGGAATGGAGATGACACCTTCAAACTCATGTTTAGAGTACCAGTGTTTTTCCTATCTGACAAGCTAATGCTTGTGTACTTTGATAACTTAGGCAGCTCAATATTCCAACAACTGGCCCCAACACTGTGAAAGATTCAATTCTTAAATCAAGAAGCCCAATGACTTTCATAATTTAGGTACTAATTAACATCCAGAAATATCTTTGCAGTCTACTTGTACTTTCATAAAGAGGACAACCTGACTTTGCAAATCTTTTACCACTTAAATAACCTGTCTCAAACAGGCTGCCTATAGCAAACTAGGCCGAATCACTAGCAACAGGAGAGTGCCCTTTGTTTGACTATGAAGTATTGGAAACGCAATATAAGGTTATTAGCTTTTATTTTGCTGAGGAAAAAAAGAACCAATTAGGTCAGAGAACTCCCTCAGATATTTTGATGAAATGCAGAACTTTAACACAGGTTACTGAAATCAAGCAAACATCTTTTTCCTTCTCTGCTCCAGAGGGCCATAAGCTCCTACTGTTCCCTTGATGAATGTCAGGACACTGCTCCCCTTTTTGCTGATGGCATCTCGTTTATGTCTCTTAAACCCTCACTATAAGATGGTGCTTTTGTTTCAAGAATTTTTAAAACAATTACTAAATCCTCATAAGCAAGGTTGAGCATCTGGTTCCTTATTACTTTGTGAGCTTCCTTTGACATTTCTGACAGAAATGTTAACTGCCACTTAACTTATAAATTAAAACATTCAGCTCTACCAAAAATTAGAGTGGAGAATCAGTGTCCACTTCTGTTTTCTTATAATGTCTTTACCACTGCCATTAAAAGATATGGAAAAAAATTTTAAAAGGTTTTTCTCCTCCTTTGAAACACTCAGGAGACAGCAACTTGCTGCTATTTACCAACAGAAAACTCCCCTCCTGGAAAATAACTCAGCCATTATGTAGGTCTACTGATGCTGGACTGTACATCCACAGTCCCCATGCCATTTCCAGGAAAGTCATGCGTGTTCCGGAATACATTTTCTCAGAATTAGGACCAGTAAGTCTAAGGAGAAAAGTTACTTTCCAGGGGTTGGCCACCCAGTCGAGCGGGTCCAGTAGCAGCCACATGTGTTTTCGCAGGACAGAAAAAGGTAGAAGAGGCCAATTAGTTCAGACTTTTTCTCCATGAGGTAGTTCATCATCATTTTTCAACAGCTGAGCAAACTGAAATTTAGAAATACATTCACTGATCAAAACAGATAAGAAAACTATGGTATAAACACTACCCTTGCGTGGAGTGACTTCAGACTTACGAACATCAAAGTAGAAGAACAAGAGGTTTCATTTCACTGTGACTTTTCTCCATGTAAGCAATGGAGCCAAATTAAGAAAAAGGACAAAGGTTGTCCAGCTTCGTGCAGGTTTGAAATGAAAACAGATGTATACGTGGGAAAATACTGGCGTGCCAACACCAAGGTAGAGGGGTGACCTATAGACATCTACAGCACTTGAATTCACAAAGGCATTACTGTGAGGACTTCAACACATCAGTAACAGTGATACTGTATCTCAGACTCCTTGAACCTTGCTACGGGGAAAAGAGTAGCAGCAGTCAAGCAGGTGGATGCAAGAGTAGGATGCTCTTTTAAAGGTGTTGTAACAAAAGCAACTGTTGTTTTTGCTGGAGGTTTTTTTTTTTTGCTCCACTTTGTTTTTTTCCCATTACTATTTTTATTACTACTTGTCAGACTACTTGTCTGAAATACATTACGAGGCTTAATTTTTTAAGGAATATACAGCATGCTGAGAGTCTGTGATAGAAGACACTCTACACAGGCCAACTATCATAATTACGCTATGATTTTATGCCCAGCAGGAAACTCATGATTTGCCACCCAGGAACAAAGCTAAAGAAACGATCTAAGGTAGCCAATTAAAGTTTTCATAAAGAAACCCTCATCTGTTCTCAAAACCCCCAAAATCTCCTTTTATAGCACAATCCTCTTAGCACTTATCTCTCCCTTCCTCATTAATCCAGTTTCACCTAGCTGGCACCGACACATGCAGAGACAGGGAGGGAGATATACACACATATATATACACACTTTTTTCCTCCTGTTCTTCTTGACCTTTCTGATTTGGTTCAGCATTTAACTAGCCCACCTGTCTGGCCAATCTCCCCTGCAACGTGCCCTTCAAGATGAAAAACATAGTTTGATAACACACGGTGACAAACCTTGCAGAGAGCAAGCGTGCAAGCAAAAGGGAGAGAAAGCGCTAAGGGAAATCGCTTCTAACCAGGATCTGCTGCTGCACAGCTAATCAGGCAGGTATTCAGTTGTTCACTCCTGCAGACTTGCTTAGCATAGAAATAGGCTGTCTGCCCAGGAAGATGAGGTAATGTCTAGGTTTAATGCCAATCTCTGTAACTGGCAGGACACATCGGGTAAATATTTCTGCTGCAGGAGACCACGTTAATTTGATTTTGCTACCAATTTTCATTATTGTTATTATTTCTATCACTATGAATATGCATGAGTTTACCTGCTAATGCTGAGGATGGAGAGAGCATGGGGCTCCAGGTGAGGCTGCCTTCACACTGCAGCACTTCTCCCCCCTCACACTCCTCCCCACACTCAATGCTGCCTCCACTTAGTCATTTCATCTTCTGTATGAAGGATCAGGCATTTGTCTGCTCAGTTATCTTCTCTGGTCCATTTATGTAGTATTAGATCCCCTCTTCCTCTCACAACACACATTTTTTTCCTTCCTTATTGTACTATAAAACCCACCTTCCATTCAGTACTGCAATACTGTGGTCATCTTCAAGTGCAGGCACTAATTTAGCTGCATAGTAATAACAGGAAGCTTTTCTCTCAAGCTGTCAAAAATTAGGAAAACCTCCATCAAACAAAACTTTTCACAAAATACTGCCCAGCAAATATGCAGAGTGGTCTTTTCACCCTCTTTGCTCTCTCCCCATGCAGAAAAAATCATGAAAGGTCAAAATGAAAACGTAAACAAGAAGTGTGGCTCTGTGCATCTCAGAGCTTCACAAATACAGGCAGAGCTCTAGAACTTAAAAGATGTTTAAAGTGAGTCAGAAGCATGAAAGCCTGCAAACAGTAGTAAGAGAGAAGAACATTTTTGCAGGAACAACATGAACGAATTCTTCATAACATGGTGGCTCCACAACAAGCGAAGAGTTGCAGGGGAAAGGTCTCATGACAAAGGAGGACATCAACTAATGATCTGAGAACAGGGTTGCAAACTCAGATTTCCCCAAAGTGACTCATTCTTGACCTTAATCAGTTTCTTATTTCACTATCAGTTAGACTATTTGTGCCTTAAAAAAAATAATTCCCCCAAACTCTGCCCAATATACCACATTTTCAGTTTCTGGATCATTTGCTTTTGAGCTCTACAGTCTACTTGAAAACAATATCCTGAGGATACAGCAGTGCTTATTGTAGGATCATATTTGCTTAGACACAGAGACAAGGGCAAAAAATTTGGTTTTGGCAAATACGAAAATACTCAAAGTCTTAATGTTGCCTTTATTCAATTGTAAAAGCCTCAAATATAAATACAAACTGCTATTTTCCTCCTTTTTCTGGATGTCTCTGCAGAAGAGCAGATTCTAACCACCTAAATACTATCCATATTAACTTCTTTAAAGCAGGTTTCTCAACATAATGGGTGCAATCAGACTTTTGAAGCTACCACGCTCCAAGACAGTTGAATCCAAACTTGTTGCAGTCTGGAAAGACTGTGAGAGCACGGAGCTCAGGCTGAACAGCCCTGTCCTCAAAGGGGGTCTGTCAGCCCCAGCCGCAGGCCATGCTCACATTGTGACAGGTTCCCTGGTCAGATCGAGTTTGCAATTCCCCAGCCCAAAATATTCATTTTTATTCGGTTGTTGTGCACAATGGTAAGAACGGTGGTTAAAATCAAATACAATCATTCTCTTCAGTTCAAAAGCTTAATGTGTTTAAAACAATCTTCTCAGATCAAAATCTTTGAAAACTGCTAGCAAATCTCTTGCATTAAAACTACTTTTTTTCCTTGTCTCACCTTTCATCTCTTGAATGTCAGCACATATTTTAAATCATAGAGCATCAAAGAGGGTGAGGATACATTTGAGTTCGTTCTTTTACATTTGATAGCTGTATATAGATGGATGAGCATTTCAGTTTAAAATCTGTTACCACTTGTGATCAGCATCCACACACTGAAGACCGTACTCCAGCTCTTCATTCGTTCGTGCTTTAGGGCATGTCATCTTTTCAAACCATGCTGTTCCATTTGGTTCCATCACAACTATTCCTTGCACCAGACTTAATATTTAAAATACATGGTCTACCACATGAAAGTAGTATACTAGCTCCTGTGGGGTTCAGCCAATCCAGGGCAGATAAAATACAGATTTCCCCAGTTTTACTACATACACTTACTTCAAACAAGTTTTTTGTAGCTTCTGCTGAAGAAACTGTTCAGGCATCACAATTACATTACAAACTTGTTTCTGGTTCATCAATACCAGTGATTCAAAACCATGAATCAAGAACACTTCACGTAAAGAAAGACTAAAATCTGCATGAAGAGGAGAGGCAGAAGGTGTCACGGTTTCCTCCAGACAGCTCTTTATGGCAAACAGCGAGGAGAACTGAAATTGAGGAAATTTATGTAAATATCCTCTGACCAAAGTGAGGCATGCCTGCCTTCCTCTCACGTGTGCCAGATGCCAGTGATATTTGACAAACCTGAGACAGAGAATAAACCAGATACCTTTGTTAGAACTAGAAAGGAACGTGACTCTCTTTGGCAAGAATGTGGTGACTATTCCCAAGCTGACTACAAGCCAAAGAATGAGGAAAGAAGCCCATTTTCATCATTAGGGATGGGCAGGAACAGAAATCCAACCTGGAAGGAAAAAGAAGTCTCCCCTCACTGTGAAAAAAAGCATGGCTAAAAGGAAATCTGTAGGCTTGGTTTTACTGGGGACCAAGACTCTCTGCCCAGCAAGCCTCAGCTACTTGGGCTGACAAGACAAAGCTAACAGACATGCCCTGCACACTGCTTTTCCTGATAGGAATATGTTCACATATTGCATATTTGACTGAGGCCACGCCCTGGCAAAAAAAGACCAGCATGGATTTGACAGGTGACACATTAAAATAAATTTTCAATATTTTGTAGCAGAAAAATGTGTCTGTTTAGAGAAAGGTTGGATATGCTGGCTGCAGAACAGTAATGGCATCCAAGTATTGGACATTACCAGATTGCACTGTATACCAAAGTGCTAACACACGTCCTCGCCTGCTTCTATGTGCTGTCAAAAACCCAACAAAACAGGTTCTCATCTCTAGGTCCCCCAAGGTAGCATCTTTTTTAAGGGACAATTTCACTTTAAAATACTGGAATTATTTTCAGCAAGTCCAATTTTAAGTCATGATGTCACTGATAGACAGTAATCAAGGACAGCTGCTTCTGAGTGCCAGCACACTGACAGGTTGATGATACCTCAGTTTTATGCCCTTGAGTCTCTCATTCTCTCCTTCTATATGAAAGCTCCCTCGAGAGGTTCTTAGCAGAGATTCAGCCACTCTCAGTTCACACCCTAAAGACAAAGTCCCATGACAAGACAAAAAGAAGACACAATTCAGACAAGATTCCTGCTACAACACTTGGCCTTCCCAAGGATGCCCAGGCTCAATAAATTTCCATGTATGGCAACAAGAAGAACACGTTTCTATGAGTGTTTCTGATTTTATTTTTCAATATAATGATAGCAGCTTTGTATCACTCAAAAAAAGCAGGGAGGAAGAGATGGAAAAATTAGTGTCCCTGCCACAAATCAGCTGAGGAGAGTTAACAGTTTGTACTGGAACAGGTCAAGTTTGAGACAAAACATTGCCCTTGGGGTGTCCTGCCAACCAGAGGAAAGAGAGCAGGGCAGACTGGTGGGTATTCCACATTCTCTGTGACAGAAAGTACGTGGCACTTTGTGGGTGGCAAGCCATGGTCATGTCCTCTGCGATCACTGGGGCACCTGGAGAGAGGGGATAGGGCCACTTTGTCACTACTGAGCAAAGGTTTTGGTAAGTGAAAAGGGAGGTCTGCTGGATACAATGGGGGCACAAGGAAAATATAGTTTAAAAAAAAAAAAAAAAGACTTGAGGATTTTGACAACAGGGTGTACTAAGGGCATCTACCACTGAAGTCACTCAGCAAAGCTCACACATACCTCGAGGCTGATGTGAACTTTACACTGTTCCCTCCAATCTGCTGAAGAAATTCTCCCAAATCCCCTCAAGTGGTGACAAGTACTCTTACTTGCTGCCAAACCTCCTTCCTCCCCCAACCTGTTACAGTAGCAATGCAGGAAGAAGATAAAAGGGGAGGAAATAAAAGAGCCTCTAACATGGCTTTCCTGAATTGCAATCACTGAAAACCCAGGTGGATGGATCTTTCCCGAGAGCAAAAAAGCTTCTGTGTAACTGAAGTATCTCTTATTCACCATGTTCTAATTGTGCATCATAACCACGGGACTACAGAAAATATTCAGCTCCCTTCAACTCAAACAGAAATTCAGTTGAGAAGAATGATTAAGTGAATAACCAACAACAAAAAAGCTCTCTTTTTTTCTTTTATTTAGTATTTAAATCTTTTTCAACATATGTTGTCTTGTAAAAATATGTGAAATTTAAACTTAAAAGAATTCTGAGATGAAATGTTTTGACAACTTAAAAATTGAAATATTTCCCTAAAAAAATTATTTATCAAGTGTGGCAGAAATTTGTGACACGACTGAATTAGCTCTAAACTGTGCTTCTCAGCAAGCTTACACCTCACAGGGTCTATGGTTCACACTCCTGTACAGCTTAGCTTCTCACTCCATCTTCAGCAGCAACTTTGCACCAGCAGGTCAGACCACATAAAAGTCCAGAGATCCGTGAGAAAACTTGCTGTGAGATTGACCTGCTGTCTTTCAGAGCATCGAGACATCATTCAATTCCCAATGATGATAGCACAAAAAGTCCAAAATTCAAATTGTTTCTTAATTTGTTAACTAACTTCGTGGCAATTTCAAATACCAAACACAAGATATCCCCTAATTACTTCCTTCACCTAAAGCCACAAGTTTTGTTTAATGCTGAGGTTTCATGAAAGCAAGCAAACTGGTTTTCTACCCTTCTTAAAAATCCTACTGCCTGATCTATCACTACGTACCCTTGATGACAAACTAGTGAGTTGGTTTCTCTGGGATATCCCTGAATGAGGAGCAAGACTGATTTTGAGAAGGTTCCTTCACATGGCTCTACCGTGCAGATGTCCAGGACTTTCAGAATTACCATTTATTACTTTTTGAAGAAAATGCCTTGATTGCTTCCTCGCCATGTACTGCCAGCCCCTGTTTTGTGTTCCTCTGTTGTACCTTCTGGGTACCAGACAAACAAGAAAAAGTATTGCAGACATTTTCACATAGCTAATCTTTATGAACCAACAGTGTTTCTGACAAGCCATTACCAACAAACTATGGCTATTACCAGAGGAAAGACATTTTTCAATTACTTACAAGGATACAGCAACAGCTTAAAAAAAACTCTGACAAGAACATTGTATGCATCACTTCAAAACTTCACACAAGTCTATATCATCGCCCAACAATCTTAAGTCTCCAGGGAATAATTTTTCTTTTTGTTCTGCTTAAAGTCTTCCAGTTTGCACACATAGGCTGTAAAACCAGGCTCTCGCCAGAAGGTGAACAAGTTAATTCACTGGAAGTAGCAAGCCTGAAGTTGTTTTTTAGGCTGATGAATACAAGACATTTGTTTACTGAAAGCAGTAAAAAAACACACAGTAATTTTTTTGTCAACATGGAGCTCTAATTTTCAAAGGGACACTGACAGCTATACCTCGAACTAATTATCCTTGTGCTAATCAATTAACTTAGAAGGTGTGATAGAAATGAATACTATTTGAGCCCTTTCTCCAGTTCTCCTCGTCCTTCCACATATCAGTGTGCCCCTCCTTGCTCATCGCCTGCAGGTAACACATGTAGCAAATAATGGCCACAGTGAAAAGTTACCACCAGGAAAATAATGGCTTCAGCAAAACCAGACCGACTGATTTGGCACCATTTCAGCTCAGTGAAGATCATCTGAAGAAAAAATGTGAATTACAATTTCAACCACCCACCCGTGCCCACTCGTGACACTGTTTGCTCACACTACCCACGTCTCAGTGCGCGGATCGCTTCCAAATTACCACCTCTAAGAGAAAGCACCAAGTGGAAAGTTCCCCAACTGTTCCAGAACAGCATGGTTTAACATCAAAACACCTCCCCATACAACAGTAACTCCCTCACTTCTAACCACATTTCTTTCCCATGCGGTTATAGACTATCTGTATTTTATATTTATATTTTCAGCAGCAGCTCATGACACCATCCCCTCTCTAGAATCTTTAGTGGAACTCGGCCTATGACAAGAGGATCAAAGAGATCTGTTAGACTAAGGTCTCACTTAGCCTTGTGAAGTTACTGCCATTGAACAGATATGGCTAAAACAAAGTCAGGCTTTCATCTGATGGAAATGCACCAAAATTTACTCTTTAAATACAGCACATTGTAGGCTGCTGGGAAGTCTCAGGTCTTTCACTACTATTATACCTGCTTATTAAACCCATTTTCTAACACAGTGAGCTCATTAAAGATTTCATTTAAAATCATAAAATGGTTTCCACTGATGACAGTCTACCCTGTATACTTGACGCTCAGTAGCCCTTATGACCAGAACTGAAGTCTCTTCAGCCTCTCAGATTTGGAAGGCAACATCTCCAAATAACAGATCACTGGTTTTTGGTCTTTCCTTTTCACTTTGGGATATCCAGGAGAACACAGACAAGTATTTTTATTTCCCGTTTTCACTGAACATACATTTTCATGTCAGCCAAAGTGAAAGCTAACACAGCTGGAATATACTACAAGTCAGTATTTAATCTGGCCTTTCCTTTCCAATTTTTTAAACCACAATGCATCATTTCAGCATGATTAATAACAACTCTTCTTTTTCTTTCCCTGAACAAACCTGAGGCATTTTTGTTGCTAGGTAATGTTTTGTTGTGAGCTGTCCTCCCAACTGTAGGAAAGATTAAGAGATCTCAGATGGAACCAAAGACGGCGTGCCAGTAATCACAGCTGAAAGACGCTTGCACTTGACATCTTGAGATGGGAACAACATGTCTATTGTTTGGAGCCATCAGTCCTTTGCTATAATGCATGACAGACAAAACCACTTACCTTGTCAAGAATTGGGAACTTTGTCAAGAAGTCATTTATACTGACTGGATAAACAAAAGGGGAATCTGGAGAAGCAGGTTCATAAAACAAACAAAATGTCCTAGAAATGGTCCACATTCACAGTTACATTCCAGAGTAGAAAGGAGCTCTCCATCTACATTAACTGGTCCCAGGAGGATCCAGTACTCATAATGAAATCTTGCCTCAAGCTTCCACAGCAGCTTTTATAAGAATACAATGTGACGCTGCCAAGGGAGTGGGTTTAGCCAGAGAAAAGAGAGTTTTGGCCAAGACATTCCTCCATCTGACTAATCCTTGGCTTTCCAAGAGCCTGTTGGAGCCGCTGGCAGCTGATTCAAAAAGCCTAACACCTTTTTAGTCCCAACCTATATGAGATATTTCAGCAGCTCTAAATCAGACAAACATGCAGTCATGCTGCATACTTCCTCCAGACTTTAACTATTCCTTTGCCTAACCAGCGAATTTATTCTAAAACACTTCTTTAATGCAAGGATCAACATTCCTATTCACATATTTACAAAAGTACATAGCCATATCTCTGCGTTCCCCAGCAATACCCTTGGCAGAAATAAAGGAAGCCAGACTGATATAAGAGTTATACTCCAAAATTACCGTGCTATATTCTTTGCCAGAGGGTAATTTGTCAATGGAGTTGACAAATTGAAAAAGGGGAACATTTTTAGTGCCAGACCCAGAAAACAGTAGAATTGAAAAACAATGCTCAATCCCTTGCTGAAAATATCACTATATAGCCTGTATGATAAAGGGGGGGAAATATAAGAGAAGAAAAAGAAATCACTGCACCGAGGAATCTAACTCCTTAGTCTTACATTCTCTAAGACTACCCGAGTGAAAAGAAACACAGTCTGCTTCTTCCCAGTTAATAATCTATTTGCACATTCTGGTGGCACCAAGGCTCCCATCAGGAGTCAGAGATCCTTTTGTGCTAGGCCCTGTAAAAACACTTACTAAAAGGACAGACGGCCCCAATGGCTTTATTACCTAGAATAAACAAATCACCATGACTTAAGAATGAATTTTCTAGTAGGGTGGGCAATTAAACCCTGGAAAAGGTTGTCAGGTGGTACCCACCATCACGTGGAATCTTGAAGACTGTATTTCTCTTTACAAAATAGGTTTTCAACAAACTTACAGGAAAAACTAAGTGCCTAAATCTTAACAGGGAAGGACAAGCTGAATAATTACAGTGATCAGCTCTGCCCCTTGATCCTATGAATTCCCCTTATTCAATCTCTTATTATATTAAACCAAAGACACATAATTAATAGTTCCACTCTCAGCTGCTACTAATACTTATCGTTCCGCAGAAGGCAACAATGACAACGGCAATTCAGAACTTCAGCCGCTAGGCAGGAGATTCTCCCCTGCTGTGCCATCCCAGTTTTATTTTCTTCTGCATACTGGAGCAATCCTCCAAAGTGCTATGCCACAGCAAGAGCCATTGGGCAGGATGGAACGATATTCTCTGGTAACACAGATAATTTTACTTTGTCAGTGCTTAATCTGGTGGGTGTTATGGCTCTACCTGCTTATGTTGACAGCGTCTCCCCAGATCTGGAACCCTAAAGGATTTTTCCTGCAGTGGTCTAACAACACTTTTGCTTCCTTTTTTAGCATCGTCTGTGAATCACTGGGTTCGAGCCCATTTATCAGCTTATACAGATGGGATGCCATCTCTGTTCTGACTTATTTTCTGAATGTGGCATGCAACAGTTTAATCCAAATAACACCCCTGGGATCAATATTATGAAGAGTATATACATGGAATTCTAAAGCCTTTTACATCCTCAAATTAGACAACCTAATGAAGCCCTTCAGGCTCTAAATTCTGTGAAGTCAATATAATGGCTTCTCTGTGGACAAAGAGCACCAAAACCATTCTTTTCTACCATATATAACTGTTACTTTCATTTTAATTAATATTAAACCGCTTAATCTTCATTATATATCTCACTGTGTCTATTCAAATGCCTTGGCTAGTTGGAAGCATTAAGCTACTTGTCCCCAATGATTACTTAATGAACAGCATTCTCTTACCACATGTCTGAGAGCTTCTCTCCCTTTATTCTCACCCTTTATTATTTACAGACTGATGTGCACAGGTGGTTATAAACAGTGTGCTACATCTATACATTATTCATATGATAATACCATATTAACCAAACTCATAAATGCAGAGCAGCAATAAAATAAAACTGATTCCTTCAAAACAGTGTGTTCTTCTCACGAATTAATACAAATCTCTGTGAGACGTTTTACTCCCTTAGGCCCCCAAAACCTTCCTGGACCGCAGCAGAGGAAAGACTACAATATGACCTTCAAGACTATACTGGGTTTTGTTATTGCAGCTTTAAGAAAGCTGGCAGACTTGCTTGCCACATCCCACACCCTTCCCACATCCCTGCCAGTTGTCTTGAAGAGTGAAGTCAAATTAACCTTAAAAACCTGAAGTAGTTGGCCAGCATCTGTGGAAATACTAAAAACAAGGAATGGCTGAGCCAGCCAAATCACTTCATTTCCTCAGGCAACAGCGAAGAGAAAATGGAATGGGCAAAAAACCTTTAAGACCTGGGGGACTGTGAGTATATGTATTTGTGCTTGAGGGTGAAGTACTCCCTTCCTGAATCAGAGAAGGGAAACAGATAAGAGAAGTCGGTGTTTCAGGTTAAAAGAACCAAGAAAACCCATCACACAGAAAATTCAGCAGTTTTTCCTTCTTTGCTTGAAAGTCATTGACCGAGTATGACTTTTATTATGCTCCTATTCTAGTTTGAATTCCAGATACGATGCAAAGCACAGCGAAAACAAACTCATATCAAAGAAAAACAAAACCAAAGCCCAACAACTCATATAGCCACCACTTTTCAAAACAGCTCTGCTTATAAAACATTAAGAGAAGATTCATTTGTGTCCAAACACCATTTGAATTGGCATCCCCATCCAGAAACACTACCCAGTATAATCAATAAGACAGATTCTAACCTTCAGGGATATTTTAATCATCACAACCATCCATGGTTATCAGCTCAAATTATGTGTCCACCCCTAAAACATTCTTCAAGGAGAGTTCAGTGTTCTGGCACTAGTTTTAGGGCATTTATTCTGTGATATAACAAGTAGCTACAAGTCTAAGAGGACCACAACGTTTCCAAAATGGTATAGGCAGGCCACCCTCCTACAAAATATAATAAAACTCCATGTCAGATCAGTGCAAGGGCTAAAGCTTTATGCAGAGCAGACATCCACTGGCAATCACAATCAGCACAGATCCTGGTTGAACACTGCAGCAGGAACATCTTAGGTACTATTTGTCCCACAGTGTTTACACTGGTTTCAAGCCTGAGTGAGCTCCATCAGGGCAAAAAGCAGCCTTGTCTAAAAACCAAAAAAACAACCCAAACCCATCTACCCTACATTAGGACAGCTAATGGACCTACTCAGGCCAGCTACACCCAACTTATGCAGCCTCTCTCTCTGGTCTAGAGAGAAGCAAGGAGCAAGACCAGACAGCTCTGGAGAAGGAACCTTCAGGACAGCCCAGGCACTCTCCACAGGAGTGCAATTATCCAGATCTGACTCATCTCGTGTCTGCAGCTGAGCTGCTTGCACTGCACTTTACTGTAACTGCCATCTTAAAAAAAAAAAAAATAACACAACACCAAACCAAACAAACCCCCTTTTCAGCTGCAGATAGGCATCATCTGCTTAATATAATCATATCACTCCTTTCCAAATTTGAGAGATGAAAGGCTTCTCTTTCCAAAAGCTGTGAGACAGCAAATTAAACATTGTGATAAAAGAAGTTTCCGATCAGCAGGTGCCTCCTGTGCTGGCAGCAGGCAAAGATACTCCTGTCTGTCAGCAAACACGGCTGCCCCCAAACAAAGAAGGCTCCCACCTTGGGGGCTCTGCCAGAAACACTATCACCACCAGTATCAAGTAGCTGACAGCACACGGTGTTATACGTGCACAGATTGCCCGAAGGTCACCGAACATTTACCTCATGGTTAAAAGCCAAAATGAGATTATCCCCATGGATGCCACCTAATAAACACACACACCAGGCTGTAAGGGATGCCAACTTGTCTGGAGCGATAACCACCCGCAGTGCTTGCACAGGCTGGCAGGAGTGGAGCGTGAAGAAGGAGCCTGCCATGTCTGCACAGCCCCTCTTTGGGAGGAACTCTAGACCCCCGCCCCGCACGCTTTATGGCCCATGCATTGTGCTTTGCTTGTTAAAGCCTCGTCCTGTGCACAGGTCAAGTGGTGCCCCCTGAACTACCTCAGTGTACCTGAAGCAGAACTGTTTCTTCTCCTCAGTGGGGACTTTGTTAAGTGGGTATTTATTTCAGTCAAGGTCTGCAGACTGGCACAAGAGTTATCACACAGAAAACCTATGCAGCAAATACCTAAAATGTGGCAGTCCTCAAGAAAATGACATTGTTGTCAGAGAGAGCACTGCAGAAAAGCTCAATTGGCATATACGCCAAAGGTATTATATAAAAAAAAAGATATGGAAAAAAGAAATTTCATCGAAGAATTTAATCTTTTCACAAAGAGGAAAAGCGTACAGAAACTACGGAGAAAGGGCTGAAATCAGATCCTTCAGTATTTTTTTTATTTTTCACCTGCAAACATAATTTCTACAATGATGGACATATGTAAATAAATAAATTAACAAGTGGGTGCCATGCCAGGGAGGGTTATAACTGCACAGCAATTCAACAAGTTACAACAGAGTGACAAATGATATGCTGCATAAAACTGTCATAGACAAAACCCATCCAGCACTCTGGCAAGGACCAGATGTTAAAGTGCAGACCACAAAACCAGCCGATTTCTGAATAAGGCACCATCTTGTCCTGGAACCTCCTCTGCCACCCCAATGAGAACTGAAATTCACAGACAGCTGTTGGATGGTGACTCCACTGCCAACAAGGAGCAGGGTTCACAGTTTGCCGTTACCTCTGCCTGCTCCTCTCGCCTCCCCATCCCCTCAGGAATGGTCCATGGTGTCATCCCCAGCTGCTGCATTCCCATTAGCAGGTGGGACACCATTCCAACACAGCAGAGACGCCAACACAGCACCAGCAACACACATCACCACATCTAACAACTTCTACAGCCAGTCTGGGGAAACACCACTAGAAAAATAAATAATCCTGCTCTGGAAGCTCAGGATCAGATTAGTTAAACATATTGAACTGCTCCTGGGAAACTATCTTTCTTTATGAATTACTGAGAGGTAGGTTCTGAGTTTTTTTTAATAATTTCAGGTGCAGTCTCTAGGGTTCTCAGAAACAACTGAAGGCAGGCAGCACTGGTCAAAAAAAGGAAAAGGTTAAAACTTTTTAGGATCACGCCCATATTATTAGCAAAGGCCTTTTTAAAACAACTGGCAGTTTCAGTTTGTTGCCTTCACAACATCAGGAAAACAAACGTTACACCTCACACCAACTAATAATGAGCTGACTTCACCTGAGTCAGTGGACAGACATTTGTGTGGCCCCAAGAATATCCCCACTGTTCACCCTACACCAGCAAAAGGCACCATGTGGCCTACTATATTGGTGTCATATCTAATTTCTGAAATTATGTAGGGCACTCTTTCAGAGAAGTAGGTCGCTGTGATATTTTGGATGCAAAGGTCTTCCACTCTTGGAGACCTGAATCAAACTTTCATGTAAGCACAGGGCTTGTTGCTATGACATAACTGCAAGCTTGTTTATGTTATGAATACTGTGTAATGAAGTCTGCATGTAGTCTCCTCTATTCTGGGATTGAAAGTACTTTGACTTATGAATTATGGCAAACATTTTCAGTCTGGGTATCTGCTGTCACAGGAACTATTTGGAAGGCAGTGGGGCAGAAAGGCGTGCACAAGGGGAAGGTGCTCAAGGACGTGATCAAAGGAAGAAGAGTACTATTCAAAAAGCAAACCCACTGAAATAAAAAGTGCATGAGGTAGTATGTTCCTTAGATTCCTCTCTCCTTAAGCCAGGGCTATTCCTAGTAACCCCCTGCCCCTCTCCAAACTAAACTGCTAAATGTGCATGACAGCCATCAATCTGACTCAGTACATACATCAGTGTCTGAATACACATTAATTTAATTTGAGACAATATGCCAAGTCATCACTATTCTTTCCCTTCCCTATGGCTGGCACAGCCCTGTAATCCTCCCAGAGGAGGGGGGGTATTACCAGAACAGGAAAACTGGCATAACCTTTCACAGTTAATTTGCTCTTAGACCTTAGTGAAGGAAAGAAATATGTGGGTTCCTGGGCATGCATCATAACCATTATTTCCCCACCTGAGTTGGCAAAGCGAGCAGCTCTGCTCCACACAAATGCTCCAGTATAGATCTGAAGCTTAGAGATATAAGATGGGTTAACATTTTCTTTTCCAACTTGCATGCTCCCATTCCCAGAATATACATGTGAAAAAGTGTGTTGATTCCCTCACAAGGGCAAAAAATACCTCAACAGGGTAACTTCATCCTGTAGAGTCATGGGCGAGTCTTGGCACTGTTAGTATCCTTCCCTGATCAAGACAGTATTTTTACTCTTCACAGAGATATTTGCAACTTTATTTTAAATGAAGTTTCAAAAATTGTGAACTATTCTAGGTGGGTAATGGAGAACAAAAAAAAAAAGTACAAATTCCTTTTCACAAGGAAAAAGAACTGATTTTCTTTTCTTCCAGAGCTTCAGAAAGGAATTTTTCTTATATTTTCCTTGAGTTTGTCATAAAAGGCAGTGGCACCAAATATATAGTCTGTCTAGGGAAAAAAAAAAAAAAGCCAAGTGTCAGAAAGGCCACAAAACTGTATAAAATAGTTCTCAAAATGAACGAGATTAACTACACAATATGCTCTAGTAGGGAAAAATAATGGTGGGACTAAAGCTACATTCAAAGAGGAAAGAAAAAAAAGTCATACTATCTAGGGGCAAAGCATCACTCAAACCTACTTTAAGGTTTGGAAATGTGATTCAAACTTTCCTGAATGATTCTCTCCAGGTGCAGACAGCACCACTAAAAAGCCAGACTCCAGTCACTACTTTCTCTCTAACATTAGACACAACCACACGTCCTAGCACTGCCTGTGCCTCTGTAAGCCGACTGCCCAAAGACGCTTTTGCAGAAAAAACCTGTCCGTGATTCCGGGCATTCAAAGTAGAGAGTGAAGACTGTGAGAAGGCTTTGGAGGACCACTGACCCTCAAGTTACTTAGCCTGTGTCCTCACTGTAAGGTGGCTGTGATACAAGCCTAGGTGAACAGATGGAGCCGGGCTCTTGACTCTTGACCCCACCTCCAAGAAATCAGTCCGCCTGAGGACAAAGCACCAACAAACTGCATTGAGAAAATTTTATATACAGATAAGAGCAAAGCTAAGGGCAACACCTGAAAAAACAAGTTAAGGCAGAACATGGAGTGTTGAAGAGATTGTATCCAAACCAAAAGGAAAAAAAACATTTCCTATTGCTATTCACATTTTTATAGCAGAAATAAACACACAGAGTACCAATGACAATAGCTCCAAAAGCAAGAGAAAATTATTGCAAGAGGGTGACTAAAACACAAAGCACTCACCAGCTGAGATTTGCATTCAGCCACGGGAAAATCGAAAGAGAACGTAGGTGCAGAGTAAGCTGAGCACTAGAGGGGTGCCAGAGATCCCCATAAGGTACTGAGGTATGCTGCCTGAAGTACATTTAAGAGAACACCAAGAGCTTCATACTATACTATCATACTTTTTCAAAGTCAAACTAGACAGCTACCTTACAACAGAATTTATCTTTATGAACAAGACTCTGTGCTGCCTATGATGATTTGCATATTGTCTGTATTGTTTGCCAAATGCCATCAACAACCTCTCAAGGCCACTTAAAATTGGTAATTTGCTATATCTGTCTTAAATTAGCTGAGCAGGTGCACATAGGTTCTTAGGAAAAGTGGTTCAGCTTAAGTAGGAAGAGTAAATAAAGCCTTTAGTAAAATAGTAATAACTGGACAATAGACATGCATTTGAAAAAAATAGCAGGGCAAGAGAACAACCTCGAGTGGCAAGTCAGAGGAATGAGCTAAGTTAAAAGGCACAAAAGTGCATTTTGCTGTCAGCCTCCATGGGCCAAATCATGAGAGATACTGTACTGAGTGTTTATTTGCCAGGGACAGCAGTTACACAAGGCCCCCTTCCTCTCCTGCTGCCTTATGTAAGCTTCCCTGTCTAGACATAAGCTTGACTTTGACAGAACATGCTGGTCCTACATTTTTCTTGGGACTCTCCTCACCATCTGGAAGCTACGGGGGAACAACAATGCACTCAACAGTGACTCTGCCTCTCCTCAGCTGCTTATGTAAAAAGTCTGGGCTTTTAAAGTACTCAGTGGAGGATGAAGAGTGTAAAAATCTAACTGCTTGAATTTAATTTCTTACTTCAGTGATATTTCCAAGAGGTTGATCTGTCATGCCAACACAGACAAGAATCAATACCCCTCAGTTACTTCTGCAAATAGAAAGCAGAATCTGGATCATCCTAGAAAATAAACACACAGCAAGGCAATAACAAATGACATTTTGTTCTCTGGAAAATAACATACTCTAAATCAATGATATATTGAACTCTAATTAAAAAATGCACTGCAAGTAACACACAGGTTTGGTTGAGGTCACAATAATACCTTTTCTAGACAAGCTAAGATTGCATATTTTACTGGAGATTGGAGAAAATCTGGTATCTTAATAACTCTTAAGGCAAAATTAGGGAAGAAGAGTATACACTGGATGTAAGGAATTGGTAGAAGTTCACGTACCAAGTTCTGTTTTCCTTTGAATAAAAACATAGATAGACAAAAAAAAAAAAAAAAGAAAATGGCACAGCCAATATTCATAGCCATTTTCTAGTAGAAAACAAACAAGAACAAAAGATAACAAAGTTGATCTCTTGGTCGAAAACTCTTGGGCATCCCTTCAACTTTTATCTGGGCATTGTTTGACCAATACTTGCCCATCCTGATTCAGTGTCCTGGCATGAGCCACCCTGTGTACAAACAGATGCAGCAGAGGACTACAAATAGAAGACACAATTTTGCATACCTTATTTCTAAATGCTAGCCAAAAAAACGCAAAATCAAATAGGTTTATGAAAATTATCCTCTGGAGCCTGTGCAAAGCAAGGCAAATATTGCTTGAGACAGGACATAAAATTACATTTAAAAAAAAAAAGAAAAAAGTATGCTGTAGTTATAAATGCCTTGTTAGTAGAGTTCAGCAGGGCAGCCGATGATTGATCAAGTTGGCTGTCACCAGTGGGAACTGCTATAAAGGTTTCTGGCAGAGGAACTAGGATGGGATGATGAAGTATTTGCTCAACTAAGGGAAAAAAGGAAGAATAATGTTTAATAAAATGTATATTAAAAGATATTAAAAAACATGGTTCGTAGCAACCCTATAAACTCAAGAATTTTCTGCAGTTACACAGGAGGACTGAAGGAGCTGACGAAAGGTGGAACAAAAAGTATTTTTATTCTTATGTATATATAATAAATAACACCCTTGGCTTTTGTAAGAAGCCAGTTAAAAATTGTTTGGCATCTCCCAAGATTCCTCCTCTTTGATCTCTCTGCCAGCATGATCCATACTAAATGAAGAAGCAGAGCTTACACTATATATCTGTCAGCAAGGTTCGGCACAGGCGTCGGGAGAGGCATCAGGAAAGCACATCATGACATTCTCACCTATATCATTTTTGCAAATTAAGGCAGAGCCTGCTATACAAGGAAGAATCGGACAAAAAGCCATCACCTCTGTATGAAAGAGTGGTTAAGTAATGGGTGAATAATGCAGAACAATACAATTAAACAAAATGCCATTGTTCACTACATATGGGCAAAGAGGGGGTATATAATACATATGTACACATATGCAACTCTCCTGGTCACAAACAAGAAGAAGAAAGGGGTGCAAGTGGTTTGACTGCCAACACGAAACTTCCATCATCCACCCCAAATTGACAGTATTCATACCAGCTGTGATTCTGGGTTCTTATAATCTCTCCGTTATAGATTAAACTATAGTCTCAGCACAACAGTCTCAGGAGAATAAGGAAATTGAGGAAGGAATAGTACAAGTGACCCTGTAACAGCAGTGTTAACCAGCCAGCCATGGAGACACTGGCCCATTTGTTCTCCCTGGCAACTTCACAGCTGTACAGTGGCCAGGGACAGTCGGTACCTGCCACCATAAGGAAATGTGGAGAAACTTGTTTAAGGAACAATAACACTGAATTTAAATAAATGACGGACAGACCTTAATTATTCTGCACTTAGCCAAAGAAAATGTCTGACCATAGAGCTGTAAAAAAAAAAAGTGATAAACCAGAGAGATCTGAATGTTCATAAGAATTAAGAGGGAGAAGTGAAAAGCCGAATATATCCTGTATCAGCATCGGCTTGAACAGTGTTAAAATTGTTGCGAGTGGATAGCTTTTGAACAGCCTGCATGAGATCTCACCTCTCTGTGTATTGTACAAGTGTCCACACTACAAAGCCATCAGCCCAGCTGGCATTCTGACTGTTACAGCAAAGAAGTCGATACTTCAACCTGACCCAAAGACCAGCCACATAAAAGGTATTTGCTGCCGAGACATTAATGCTGGGCAAGCTCATGGTAGCAGTGTCCATATGTTCTACTCACTGAAGTACTGCCAACAACAAATACTCAAGAATATGAGTCAGATCCCATGAAATTTCACATTTGGCATAAAACCAGACATTTCTTTTAATAAATAATGGACTTGAACATTTTATTTCATTCTAATTTCTGAGCACTTACAACTTCTAAGCATTTTTCAGGAATGTTAGGAATGCATTCTTCAAACCCAAGAGTTGAAATCTTCACGAAATCCCAGGATGCTAGCAGACAGGCTTTCCAATAGAAAAGAAACAAATACCACGAGACAGGATAAAAATCAGAAAGTTAGCAACACCTTAGCATAAGCAACTTCAAGATCATCATCCACAGAAAGTCAAGAGGACAGAAATGCATATCCTTCTTGCCCAAAGTCCAGAGTTCAAAATCAATAACCCATTTTAAGTAAGGCTATTTCAGATCTTGTAAAGTAAGTTATTTACTTGTGCTTCTTGCACAATATGTGATTTTGACACTAAAATTTTATATTGCCATTGTAGGTTTAGATGGAAGATTGCACTTCTGCATGCAATCACACAACTGAATTATATTTACCTGCTCTCACTGAGGGGGTGGGGGGAAGGGTGTTTTTATTTTAAAAGGAACTGTAGCTCAAACAGACTTTTAGTTTTGGAAACAAATTTCTTATGAAAGCACCAAATGATTAGAAAGCAGCACACCATATCGAGGTGAGCATCACTGCTCTGGAGATCACCAGATCTCTGACAGCCCCACTGCCTAACATCAGCTTTCCTCAGTACACTGAAAACAGTTCATTTCTCTACACTTCTTCAGTCTAACAAACTCAAAACTTGTAAACCTCAGTTAAATATCCTCTTATTGTAGAGAGCTGACATCTCTCCTGAACTGAACTGAACTATGACTCTGCTACTTTAGATCTCTGTGACTCAGCATTGGGAAATTTTCAGTTTCACAGGGTAATGTCTCTTTAAAGGACTGTTTTTCTTGATTTCACTAAGTCGTGTATTTGCCTTAAGGAACATTTCTTCACTGTAGAGTCAACGGAATACTGTGAATTATTCCTCGGTGATTTCTCATCATACAGACAGAAGTGCTTCCACCAACAGGCAGGTGGTTGGGCAGCAAGTCCCAACCCAGCTGACCATCACCGTCCCCATGGGAGCTGCTCTCGTGTAAGCTCCCCGCCCAGCAGAGCGGACACTGAGGACCTCCCAAGCAGTGACCCAGGGGCTCTCTGCTGCTCAACTGTTGGTGACACTGACTTAATTCACAAAGAGATTCGCTGAGACAGACTAATTTGGTTCTCCTCATCCTTGTGTGAGCAGTGTTACCACTGTGTAGGGAACAAAAGCCAAACTATGATTATGTCTGATCAGTTATTAGAAAGTCCACTTCTCCTCCTACTCTCCTCACCCAACACAACCTATTTCCTCTACTATTCATTACCCCTGTTCTCAGTGGTCAGGCCCAGACATAGAAGGGTCAGAAGCAGAGCATAAATAAACCTGAGGAAAAACAATCATTAAGACTGGTCACTTGTGGGTTATGTAAAACCATGAGGGACTGGCAGGGTCCAGCTACCCTGTGCTTTCTGCCTTTCACAGACCACCTTGAGGGCACTTCCCATTCACCACCTTGCTCAGCTCCTCTCAAGTGCTGCCCACCTCACTATCCACCAGCTGCAGGAGCATAGCCATCCCAAGGCTTCTCTGGTGGCCAGCTACCCCTGGCAACTTGGTATCTGCAGGGACGGCTACAGCTGTGACTGCAGGATCCCGCAGCACATCCCTGCAAGCCCTAACCCCCCTGGATATGAGCAAGAACACTGGTGAAGCCTCAGAAACAGGTCTGAGTCTGAGCTGGATTCACATCTTCAAGCAGCTGGCCTGAAGTTAAGCTTCTCCAATCTCCACTTTTTCCAGAGACTCAGCCCATGCAGGTATCTGCACCCGTCGCAATTAGAACCCCAAACTGCCAGGCAGGCATCGCAGTGACAAATCTCCCTCCGTGCCTTTACACTCCCCTCAGCCTTTGCCAGATCCAGCAGAGCATGTGAGATGCAAATGCTTTCACACCTATATGTTTTGTTTAATCAACCACAGATGCTCAGATTGATTGAGCAGTGATTTGCATAGATTAACGTGATGTCAGTATTTATAATACAGCAGGAACATCATGCCAAAATCCACCCCTGAGGAGGTATCTACTCACGAACTAAACAATAATTGGATAGATTTTATATCAGAACAAGAGATCAAAATGAAAAAATTGGAATCTTCAAGTCAGATTGATCAGATTTCCTCAATCTTCTTCCCTCTTGCAGGCTTCTTTCTTCTTGTCTGTCTGGTGACATCGGAAATTTTCTTCCACATCTTCCCTAGAACAATTACAACAGCTATCAAGGCTGTCACTGTGACCAGATCTACCTTAAATAAAGAAGATATACAGTGCAAAGAAGGTATTTCTACACATCATAATTAGTATCTTCCTTGGAGTTAGCTGCAGGTAAAGATTGTATTTTTTTCCTATTAAAATCTTCATGTTTTAACAAAAGAGTGAAAAATACAGTGGAACTTATTTCCAAAGTTCAGTTTAAAATCAGCAAGAGTTGTCCAAAGGAGGCCTGAAATCTGCAACAGTTTTATGCAAACAAAAGTTCAATTTTTAAAGAAGACTTAATTTTAGACAAATAGAAATTGTTAGCACTTCTAAGCAGCACTAATCATTTTTCTCCTGGCCTAAAATGCAGATAGCTACAAGATTCACTTTTGTGTTTCAGTAATTTGCATGGTGACTACCTCTATTTAAAAAGAATTTTAAAAAATATCCAGATTATATAACTCAGGTTAAACATTTTGTTGAAATATAGTGATACACAGTGAATACAGACGACTTCAGACAGGCGATAATCCCCATTTTATCACATAAGAAATTAATACCTATTTAACAGCCAGCCCTAGTAAACATCTATCAAAACAGCAGTGTAGAGAACTTCGCTTGCAATGTGAAGCAGTTAACATGACCAAAGGAGGCAAGTACAGTCAGCTGTCAAGAGATGCAAGTACTACAAAGAGCAACACAAACCCCAGGTACTTCAAAGAATAAATCAGATGTCTTTTTGCAGAGCTTCAGAGCGACTGGCAACATTACTATCACTGTACTGACACAGAAAACTGAAGTTCCCCCCCCCCTTCTCGCCCTAGAGTTGCAAAATAAAATTAGGCAAAAGCTTTGGCACTGACTTATAAAAGCATCATACTCCCAGTAGGCACCAAAATCCAGAACCACCCAATGCAGCTTAGACATTACTGGCATGGCACATCACTTGAAATTCCCTTTCATCCTTGGTTTAGCTCCTCAGAAGACGACAAATGGTTTCCAGACCACTGAAAACTAGCTTGAGATTGAAAAACCCATCTAACTTGTTTTGAAACCCCAATGTAACTTGTATTCTGGTAAGGCTGAACATCAGTTCAATTTTGCATCTGAAGATTCTTATAATATTAAGAGAAATACAGAAACATTTTGTTTTCTAAGCTGGTCTTTGGTTTATATATTTTAAATAGTAAACACTGTGAATCAAGAGTTAATTCAGAGTGTATATTAATCAATGTTTATTTGAGTTTTACTGTATGAAGCTGCCCAGTTCAGTGCCCTAACACTCAACTAACCTAGGCATTCCTGGCAGTAACAGATATTACTAACTGATTTTACTTACTTACTATTGCAGAGGTTTTGCACCAAGACATTTGGTTTTTTTCCCCTGCTTTTATGTAAGAGTTGTAATATTTCCAAGAGTAGTAAATTTCTAAACATGGTTTTAGCTGGCAGTTTAAATGTACCTTTTGCTCCCACTAATTTTCATTTTTCATGCAATATCTGCATGTGCTGATGAATCTCCTCATACTTCCACCAGAAAAAACAAAGCTATTAATAAAGTAAAAGTGAAGAAAATACAAAGAAAAAAAGTTCAATGGACCAAAAGCTCACAATACGCCATCCTGTCCTCAAACACAAGACAACATTTGGAAGGTGCACAAATTCTTGAGGAAAATGTAGCCAGGATAGGAAGCCACTCTGGGTACAATGATGGTGGCAGAAAAAGCATGCATTCACTCACTGTTTCTGAAGTACACGAATATGCACTTTCCTGTCTATAAATTGACCAATTTACCATTCGGAAACTGCAAAGCGATAATTAATGTACAAGGTTAAAGAGAAAGGAAAGGGAAAACAAACTCTTTCAAGAATGCAGCAAGAGAATTTTCTGCCTGGGGCTACATTAGCCAAAATAAGAATGTCCACTGTGCAAGATCTCATTTCATGCATGAATGCAGCTCTGGGTCACAGCTCTACGCTCTCTCCCTCTGAAGCTTCCCCATTCACGCCTCTACCCCAGCCTAAAATACTGCTATTTATAAACCACTTGGAAAACTGGTATCCCATCAGCCTCATAGGTTTTGTAAACAAATGTGTCTGTCTAATCTGATACTGAATTTGTAACATTTTTCAACCAAGAGCAATAAACAAGATGATGCAGAAGGCCATTACTTTCAGATTCAGACAGAATGCAGAGAAGTGCTATTGACAGATGAAAAATTGCTCCTATTTTTGCCTGCAAAATTAAGAACTCTGCTGGAACAAAATGAAAAGTCCTTCCAATTTCCATTAACAACATCTTTTTCCTTTAATAACAGAACTCAGGTTGGTTTTAGGGAAACCATCTTCCTCAGGGTCAATTAAGATATGGTTTATCACTACAAACACTGTTATTTTTTTTCTATTTCAATTTAGGAACAGCAAAATTGTTCAAATAAGTCCTATATTACATCCTGGGGAACTGAACTCTGTTGAAATAAAATGAGGGCAGATATCAGACCCCAGAACACCAGCTTTAGGACTGGCCTACACAGCAAAGTGTAGTAACATACATGAGCAGTTAACTACCTTGGACTTATTTATCCACATTAGCATGGCATTCTCCTAGACTAAATGCAATCGTGCTTCTGATACTTAACAAATTAGCTGGGATATCTCAGTGATCGTGACTGCATCCCCATGAGTGCATCTTCTGATGTCACGTTGTATAAACACACTGATTCACGAGTTTCAGCCATCAGTGGACAGTCTGCATAGGCAAATCAGGAACAAGCTAAGAGGGAAGGCAAAATAAATCCAGTACAAACTTGCTCTATGCACCTGTGGAATCGCCATGACTGCAAGTCAGATAAGCTGCAACTAACAGTTTTATCTGTCTAGACTGTAAGTTTAGATTGGCTTGCAGCCAACTGCTTCAAATAAAGCAAATCTCTGGGACAGGAAGATAAAAAGAAGAGAGGAAAATCAGTATAAAATAACTCCTTTAAAGATACGGCATAGCTACATGGAGTCATGGAATGACTGATGTTGGAAGAGACCTCTGGAGGTCTTCTGCTCCAAGCTCCCCTACTCAAGCAAGGCCACCCAGAGCTGGTGACCTGGCCTGTGTTCGAGCAGCTTCTGAATAATCCCAAGGACGGAGACTTCCACAGTCTCCCTGGGCAGCTTGTGCCACTGCTGTCACCAGGAAAAAAGTGTTTTCTGATGTTCAGAGGGAACCTCCTGTGTTTCAAAGTGTGCCCACTGCTTCTGGTTCTGTCACTGGGAAGCACTTAGAAAGAGCTTGGCTCCATCTTCTGTACACCCTTCCTTCAATGTATTTGAATACACCAGTGAGATCCCCCTGAGCCTGCTCCTCTCCAGGCTGATCAGTTCCAGCTCCCTCAGCCTTTCCTCATAGGGGAGATGCTCCAGTTCTTCATCATCTTCACAGTTCTGTGCTGGACTCTCTCTCTGGTAGCTCCAGGTCTCTCTTCTACTGGGGAACACTAAAAAACACTTCTCAAAAAACACTTTTTCCAAAAGACACGTTCTCAGTCTGAAAGAAGCAGATTCCTCCAAATTCAAAACAGCAAAGAGTGAGGATTTACTTCAGATGGTTAGTATCATTCACTTTCTCACCCAAAGATATTAAGCCCTTTTGTTTTAAGGGGTCAATACTACTATTAAATCTACAAAAACCCACTGAAGTCTCTAAACAAAAAAAATGTTGATGTATACCAGAGACATAATTTCACACAATTTATAGCTGTCTTCTAGAAACGGCTTGCAAATGACTAAAAAGGAAAGTTTATTAAATTGTTTACTGTTCAAATACATTCTGAAGCAAAAAATAAATGTCTTGCCAGCTGGTGTTCCTGTACTCTCTGCAAAGAAACAGTGTTCAACACTTATCTCATAGGACTCAAAATTCTTTTGCCTTTTTTCCCCCTCTGTACTGTCAAGTTTTTTTTCTTAAATCTCCTCTTTAAAAAAGCAAGATCAATAAATAAATTCTTGATGTAGCTGTTTGCATAATGTCATCAACATTGTGGGAGAGCACAAATGATCCTTAACCTACCCCTCACTGCCTGGGGCAGCTCGGACTGGGAGCAACGCCGCAAGAGGGAACAGACCATTGCAGGGCGCTGCTCACAGACCCTGTTGTGTCCCAGACCTGAACCCTTAGGTGCCCGACCCTTTTCAAATGGGAAGCTTCCCTAATGCTTTGAAAGCCCTGGTATCTGAAGCTTGGAAGAAGGAGGGGGGAAAAGGGAGAAAACAGCATATGCTTGAGTCCTCTCTCCAGAAGGAAGGAAGTAACTTGATAAAGGATTGTTAAAAACTAACATTTTAACAAAACCAAAGACAGGATATCAACTTTTAAACTACTCCTGTGCACAAACTTTTCCAGTCTATGCTGGGGGAAAGTAACAACAAGAACATGTTAATCTTGTTCTGGCTTACCAGTAAGTTATTTATAACACACTTCAAAATTTTGGAAGGTTATATTATGGAATAGGAGTTGTATTGTCTATTGTTTTACAACCAGGTGCAGGAAGCTCAAGTAGAGCCAACACGCTTACTGAAAAAAAAAACCTCAAACAACCAACACTCAGAAACCTCTGGACTGCAGAACTTGCTCTTTGTACTTATTCTCACATATTTAGCAAACGTAAATATGCCATAAATTAATATTTACTAAGAATAAATGAAGACACCATCCCATTTGCCTTATGTTTGTTGGGAAACTCCAAACTTACCTTAAAATTGTTCTGTCTTTCTAGATGATTTATGATGACTGAAGACATGTAATTTAAAGTGGTTTTGATAGGGAAAGGCAATTTTTTTGCAATAGTCTGGTCTCTGTATACCAAAGCAGAGCCAAGAAGTCTTTTTGATTTTCTGAACAGACAAGCAACAGAAAATTAAGTGGGCTGTTCTTTTTCTCTTACTCAGTTCTTGCTGACCAGAATCAGAGCAACCTATTGAACACATCTTCTCTCATTAGGGAAGGCATTCCCCAGGACTTATAGAGCAGGAAAAATCCAAGTAGCAACAGTACAAACTCTATGAACAAGAAAGAAGTCTCTATTTCAATCTAGGTGAAATAACACTGAACATGTGATACCTTTTTCCAGCAGCACACTGTGTTGAACAACCACAATGTAATTATCAGACAGATGCCACTTCTGAACGGGATGCTTTTCTGACCTTGCACGGCAGCAGCCAAAATTTGCTTAAGTTTAGCTTTAGGTCAGGCAGTCCAACACAAAGCCTGTGTCTAGGGAAGCTGTATTTATGTACCACTTATCTCTTCTTCCTCTCAGAAAATTCATTACCCAGTCTTCCTTCCTGCTTAACCTTAACCTCAACTTCCAAAAAAGTACCAAATTCTGCTTACACAGTGTTCTTTATAATTAGACACAAACTGTTCAAGACGTTTAATTACAATATTTTCAGCCCTACCACCTAAAACCACTGGATAATAATAAAAGCTTTAATCATCATGAAAAAAATACTACGCTATCACAATTCTATTTCATGTTTTAAATTCCTCCGAGTAGACAGAAATATAAAGACCGATATATTAATTCTTTAATTAACTATTCACATAGCTGTCAGTCCATGAATTTTAAAAGTCGGATTATAACAGTCTTACAGTGTTTAGAATACATCTATCAATTAAGTTTTCATCTATGGTGTTGGATACAGTAAAACTTAAAATATACAATATTTATATATGGATTAAAAATGTAAATTACATTTAACTATATTGTATTTTTTAATGTTTATATTACTTTTTTGTACATATATATTATAAAATACAATACAATAATAAA
The DNA here is from genome assembly GCA_036023395.1 of Myiotriccus ornatus. NCBI lineage: Eukaryota > Metazoa > Chordata > Aves > Passeriformes > Tyrannidae > Myiotriccus > Myiotriccus ornatus. The sequence continues at coordinate 98,522,377 of JAYRBT010000082.1, forward strand.
CATGTGTATATGTGAATTCATATACATATATGCACATGAAACAGGCAAAAGGTGTTCCGATCCCTTGTAGGCTTTGACAGGTAATGCACACACCATTACAGGGAAGTTCCTTAAACTATGCAGCTTAAGTGTTTAAGTACTGGTCTGACAGAAACATATTGCATCACAAATACATCAATTATCACAAAAAGCTAAAGCAACCTACCACACCACTGGCTGTGGTTAACAGAGCATGTAAGATGAAAGAAGTCCAAAAAATATTCTTTAACTTCTGAAGATTTTTCCATATTAATATACATTTTCAACCCAATACAGGCATTGAGGAAGTTTGTTGTCTTTGTATTTTAAGTACACATTGTCTTGTTTTCCTCTCTCAGTTGTCTCAAATCTTTCTCCTTTAATTCTGCTGTCTGCTAGCAGGTCACTCTCCCATTCTCATTTTACGCATTTCCTTCTTTGGTCATTCACTGGCACTTGTCAACAAAATTTACCCACTCACCTGCTTGCTGATGTTGACCTTTTCCAGGAATATGTGTATGAGTGTACAAGGAACTTAAATAAAATGAAAAAAAAAAAAAAAGCAGATTTCCTGGAAAATGCTAAATTAGAAAGTCCCTTATGCAAAGTCACTTTAGTTACACAAAGACTGGGCACCCAGCGTAAAGTCCTGCCAGATAAACTCAACCACTATCCTTTGCTCTTTCACATCAAGTATCTTTTTTCATCATCAGCCTCGGCTTCCACAGGCTTGGGAGCAATCTGTGGCGCTGCTGGTATTGGGGAGGATGTTTTGGTTTGGTAAGCAGTTATAATGCATAAATATTGTATTGGATCATTGTATGCTGGAGAGCCCTCTTGTTCCCTATTAAGGGAACCCTTGCTCCCTGTTTTTTTACATTTGCTTCAGGAGCTGCTGGGCTTTTCCCCCTTTTATTTCTCCTCTGTACTGCCAGTTCTGATCATTAGCAACAGTGGACAGCAGCAGCTGTTTCAGAGCCAGCTATGTTTTCTTGCTTTTCAATATACCTCTCTGTAATTTTCCTCCAACCTATATATTTTAGCTTGGAGAAAACTGTTTGCATGATGGCTTCCCTAAGAGATGATTCCAAACATAAACCAGAAAGTTTCTAATTTAATACATGTTCTTGGATTCTTTTCCACGAAAAAAATAGGTGTTAGATCTTCTGCAACTGGACAATCACTGGTGGATGATGGGTAGGGTGGTCACAGATCCAGAAGACTGAAGGTTACTTTCCCAGACAGCAAGAACATAACACCCAACCCAAAGATGCTCAGTGCTTTTGAAAATAGTTGGAAGACATCCATGACCCAACGAAAATGAGGGATGTAATGGCATCATGTGACTAGACAGATTTCTATTTCCAGCAAAGAACTTTACATCCCAGCTAGCACTGTTGCACTTACTCTATAGATCATAATCACACCTCCAATATGAAAAAATTTTTACTGCTATGTGTTGAATATATCACAGTTTACCAGTTTAGGTAATGTGGATATTTTTATGTCAATACATGCTTCAAAATCCTAATCAAAAAGTTTTTAGTCTTCCTGTTGGCTCAGAATACATACAGATTTTAAAAACAACCTATTTTACAAGGTCATATTTTTCTTTAACAAATGCTTACCTGACCAGAATATTATTTTTTTTAACAGTAAAGAATTGGGACATAAGTCCAAAACTGAGAACTCAAGAAAGCAATAAAATATGAGGACTCAAGACAAGCCAGATCCAACAATAACTTTGGGGCATTTCACACGGAAGGCTCTTGAAGAGAAGATTAGTTTCATTATAATCTTTCTTTTTTGCAAAAGCATATATTTTTTTTCCAGTACACTTTTACGAGAGCAAGTAAGTGTTCTAAAGTAAATGTAAATTTGGCCTTCCTACAGTCAATAATTACAAAAAAAAAAAAAAAGAAAAAAACACCACCACCACAACACACAGGAGAAAATATAACCAATAAATACTGAAGTGCAGCTACACTAGTAAGAGGTGAAAGATGACACTTCTCAGGCAGCAAAACTAGTCTGTGCTAAGTCGACTTACAAAAAAAATACCATGCTGTGTTTCCTTGTAATCAGCTGAAGGAGGCAAATCTAAAGAGAGAAATGAAATCTAACTAACACAGATGCAACGAAGCTTTCCAAGAAATGAACAAAGGAAGAAACCGATTGCGCCCATTTTATTGAAAAATGTTAAGAAGAACTCAAAGAAACCGCTTTCCAGTTGTTGTTTTTTTCTTTCTAGACTGGATGACTAAAATCCAGCAAACAGGAACACTGATGGAGGCACAGTATAGGAGATACAAATCCACTTCTTCATGAGCAATGAGGAGGACCTAAATCCAATCATGCTTAATTTTAATTCAAATTAGTTTATTAGTTTGCTTATGGTAGTATTTAGTTTATCTTGATTATGTTGTCCTTTTGCGTAAATAAACTTCATCTGACACAATCTAAAATTTTGGTGCTTTTTTTTTTAACCCACTTTTCCTCTCACACCCTTTCCAATTTAGCAGTTTAATCAGTATCTATTTATAAGAATAAGTATCATCCTTGAGAATTTAACTAAACATGCTGAATGAACCCCATTTCTGAGAAAACCTATAACAACACAGAAAGCTTCAGCTGAGTTTCACTTCCCAGAGTACAAACCTCTCCTTGAGCTTGCTGTCACATCTGACTTATCACTGGGAATGTACGAAGTTTATATTATGATTTGTGGAAAAAATTTGTAGAACTCGGTTCAAGTTAACACAGACCCAAATGACCTTCTCCAAAAAAACCTTCTTAAGCTTCCAGAAAAATTTTTTTTTTTTTTTAAAGACTGGGTATTTTTTAAGCTGAGTTCTAGCTCTGTAGAGGTCTTCAGTAAACACAGCCCCTTCCAGCACACTGTGGAGACTACCTCTTACTAAGGAGATAATATAAATAAGTTTAAATAGCATAAATATGTTTTAAAACAAGATATAAATCTTTTAAAGTGGAACTGCTCATTAGACAGTGGCAAATTCACGCAAAGCAACCCTGTGACCTGGCATGGGTCTACAAAATCCAGACTTTGACCCTGAACTGGTTCCCAAAAACTCCTCCTACAGCAGCCAGGGAGGATGATTTTAAAGAACAGGAGAGTGGAAAGGGAAGCGTAGTGGGTTTTCAGCAGTAATAAGTAATGGCCAGTCTTCGCGAACGAAGAACGGGGGAAGGTCTTTACACCTTCCAGCCTGCGCATTGGATTTTTTAGGTGAGTTACAGTGTGCGCGGAACTGAGCCCAC
>JAYRBT010000082.1:98525773-98546970 GCA_036023395.1 Myiotriccus ornatus
AACTGAGCCCACCCTTTAATCCTAAGGTTCATCTGCCGGGGCCAAGCAAGCTTGGACGGTGGCAGTGAAGTCCTCAGCAGTAGTAGTGTGTTATCAGTACCCTTCTAGCCACCAATGCAAAGCACAGCACTATGAGGGCTGCTATGGGGAAATGAACTCCGTCTGAGAGGAAGAGAGAAGGGAGAACGGAGCCAAACTGCCAAATAATTTTTTTTCATTAAACTTCAGATGGTTCAAAACCTGGTGTACAACACATGGACAGGATAAAAATCCAGCAGATAAAGCATGAATAATTAGTTATTCGTTTTATTCTAATATATTTTGCCAGAAAGAACAGAAGCAAGACTGGAATATGTCACCAAACTTGATTCTTTTATCTGAAACTGAAGTCCAAATTACTCCTTTTATCTTCCTTGCTGGGTCGTTGTCCCTCTTCAAGTGCCTGAATAAAGCAAGGAAGCTCAAAGCTGTCAAATTTCCAGATGTTAGTGGACACTGCAACACCCACACTCTGCCCAGAAGGAAGTGGATTGATTAGGTAAAAAGGATTTCAGAAGGCAAAACATCAAAAGATGGCAGGATGCAAGAAGAAGGAGGGGAGATTGCTGGCTAGTTCCAGCCTTCGTGCCAACTGAATCAAAGGGAGACAAAGCCAAATCTAATGAGTCCCTTTCACTGCTTCCCTCAGCAGTGGGCAGCTGACACAGTAGGTATGATTCAGTGAATGGAAGCAGTTTACTTAAGTTTAGTGCTTTTACTTACAAGCATGAATTCAAGTCTTCACAACTGGTATCACCATACTATTTGTTTTCAGCACGTTTATTTGCAGCATCAGTACGAGTTGTCAGTGCACCTCTGCACTACGAGAATCATTATCCTGCAATCAGCAAGTCCTTACATTCTTCTCTTCCAGCCCAGGATTTGCTGAAGCTTATCCAATATATATATTTGCCGTGATATGTATTAGTTACATCAAGAAACTCTTTGAAAGAGACCCTTTTATGTTACCAGGTTCCAAGTTTGCTACTCTGAATGTCCACACTAAAAAGGCCTCCCTGGATGTGTTTTGTGTGTCTGGTTCTCAACCTCTTTTGAACTTAAAATGAAAAGTAGTAACCCCTTGTACCGTGCTTGCTGAAGTAACTGAAGACAAGAACTTATACTACAAACACAAATACTATTAAAACACAGCTTCCTCCACATTCATGCTATTTAATCCTTCTCGCCACCAATGGTGCCAATAACCTCTAATTTGTCTTTTTTCCTAGTCCTCAGGCCCATCAGCTTGATCAGTGGAGCTACAGCTAAGCCAGAACCATGCCAGGTCCTTGGTCTTTAATCTGCCAGTCATCCATAGGTCTGAAATATATACACAATGCTGGAAACACTCTTTTTTTTTTTTTTTTCCTTTTCTTTCTTAATTTAAGAATATTTTCTGTATTTAGTTCTTATGAAAGTAATATACAAGATGAACCATTAGATATCCAGCACGGATAAATCAACAAAGCTTCTTTGGATTTAGTTCACAATGCACATCATTTCAATGCGAGGTTCTTCCCACCCAGCCCTATCAAAGGGCCCCAGACAACTCCAGTTATAGGCCTTTTTAATCACTGCCTAATTTAGGAGTGAAAGGAATGATGCCATGTAAGAAAGAACAAGGTCTATTTTCACCACTAACCTGAGCTGAGGCACTGTATATGAGCAATTAGGACCCTAATCCTGTAGCACTTAATTTACCAATTGCTTTTACAGGCTTTTTAAAACGACAAATTACTGCTTCTTGTTTTCTTCATGAAAACACAGCAAGTGCAATCAGGTGCTCTAAATAACCTGTATCTGAATAAACAAGAATCTGCAGTGCTCCACGTGGAGCGACATCCTCACTATTAACACGCTCACAGAGAGTGGTTGATTGCAAACCCAGGACCATAAGCCCCACAGCTGACTATTAGGGCTTGGCTACACAATTCCCACAGAAACAGTAGGAACCAAAAACCCAGGGAGCTACAATAAACTGACTTCAAGACAACCAGCACATGCTGGGTGGAAGGAAGGGTGGCCGGCACACGTGCACGTGGATTGAGTTTCGGATGGTGACAGCTACGCAAGCCAGGGCGATGCCTTTGGGAACTCCAGCAACTTTTTCTTCCCACAACCTGCCACACCTCCTGCTTTCTTCCCACCGACTGACTCGTCAGGCAGCCTCACTCTGCCTACCACAAGTTATCCATCTTCCAGTCTCTCTCCCAAATCTCACCCAATCTGTTCACTCTCAGATTAGCATTGTCCCTGTTTCTCCATCCTTCACAGACACACCTAGAAAGCCTCAACTGCTTTTTCTAAGGATTGTCACTGTTCAAGTATGTCAACGGAGTATTTTGCGGAAGTTTCAAGTCTTTTAAGGGACCTCCTCCAGGCAATGTACACTACAAACATGTAATGTAACACATTAAAAGCTCTGTCAGAATATAGTTATTCCTATAACCAGTGGAAACACTGTGCAAAACTGCACTGTGTGGTGAGGGCTTCATGTCCATCATGAAATGTGTTTTATCCATGACTAACTTCAACACGCTACGGATGCCAAGGGCCAGAAATCAGCCCGCGAAGGACTGAAACAGAGGCTAGACAGTCCAGATGTGCCTTTAATTTTTGTTAGAAAAATAAAATATTGACAAGATTCATAGGCCAGTGATAGGATTCAGAGACCACGGCTGATGCCTTCAGGAGAGCAAGTGATTCAACCACATGGAAAACACACACCTCTGCAACTGAAAGGATTAGATGCTTGCTCCTATTTATACCCAAGTACTGTGAAAGGACTATCTTCTACCTTAGCCCTATAACACAGAAAGAAAAGAAGACCCCAAAACAACACTTTTCTACCATCTTCAAACATTTGCATATTTGTAGCTGTTTTCATTTCAGTTAAATTTCCCAGTTTGTTTGTGGTCAGCAAGCTCTCCCTCACAACACTGTACTTCATCTCAGAGTGAGGCACCATTAGCAAGGAAATATCATGCCATGTGAAATATAAGGGGTTTTCTAAAGATTAACAGATTAGGAATGCAAGTTGTGTGGTATCATCACCTATACGTGTCCCTTTGTAAGGAACTCTCTAAAACCTGGTTTCCAAAACACAGTGCCCTCCCTTCACCTTGTTTCCCTCAGAGTAATGTTTAATCGCTGTGAATCCTGCACAGATGCAGCTTCACACACAACATGAGGCAGAAAAACACAAGTTTTTTTTCTTTTTTACAGAGATAAGGAGATCACTGAGAAAAATCACAGTAACTCCATTTCTCTTTCAGGTTCATGGGATGATCACGTATTTTTAAACCTCAAAAACCTATTTCACATCTGCAGATTTCTAGTGGTTGGTGGCCCCACTCTGGAATCAGATTTTCTTTGGCAAATCACCTCTGGAGTTATTTCCGCCCCCCCTCCTCCACTGGTCGACAACTATAATTAATTAGAAGAAAGGTGTGTGTGTGTGTCTGTCTGTCTGTATATCGGTCTGAATAATGGAATGAGACACAGCTGGTAAAACTAGCAAAGCATAAATGGAATGTCTTGACCACTTGTCACTATTACAAAATCCTATGGCATTTTTCCCTCGTGTATTAGTCTTGCAATAGGGATAATTACATTCTGTCTACTTAAATCCTTCACTTAAATAGCTACTGTGGTCACATATAGAACACATTTGTATGTCTAGCTTCTTACTTTAGATGACTTAACTGCTGTTGAAATCAGGGACAAATATACCTTTTGACTATGGCATATAACATAATTAAAGGCAATAATTTCTATAAAGAACTTATGCAGTCTGTAGTTTACTAAGGTAAATTTTCTACTTATATTTTAAAAAACACACACATTTCCTATAATAAACATTTATCCACCTAGTTAAAAACATGTTATAAAGTCTGTGATTGTTCTTTTTTCAGTCACAGACCACCAGTGTAATGAAAACACGCTCTGCAAGCAAGATCTTGATATTGAAATAATACTTCTGCTTCTTCACTAGAGAGGTCAAAATTTAGAAATATTTAAAAAGAAGTAAAAATCTAACTGATATGGTTCAAATCAGCTAAGCTCAGTTAGCCCTGCAGAACGGACAAAGGAATCCTCTTTATTATTATTACTATTATCTAATCCAGTGCAGTATATTGCAAAATACTGCAAAAATTTGTATCTGTGGGTGCAATTCAAAGGTCTCCGAAATCCATTTTTATTGTGCATAAACATTTTTGCACACAGTTATTAGCTTGACAAATTATGTCCTTATAGAATCCATAATAGAAAGTGTGGCCAAATATATAACTGAAGTGTTCCAGGCAATATGGAGAAACAGTTGTGCTCACATAGAAATTGGGCTCTCCAACAGAGATCTCTAAAGGTCCATTTGTACTTGAAAGACAGGTCTCTTGTTTCACTTGATTTTTTGCTAGCCAACAAATATCTCATCTGTATTCTGCAAAATACACCTTTCAACTGTGGGAGGAAAAACAATGTTTTAGCATTCTGTGGGGAGGGAAGATAAAGAGGGGGAGAATGCCAGGGGGGGTAAGAGGGATTATTTCCCCTGTTACCTGGAAGATTAGAAGCACTTTTAATTTACAAGCTTTTTCATATACATAAAGAAGAAAGTTGTCTCAGGAAAGCATGAGAAACATTTTACAAATGCAGAAACCAGATCAGAGAAAAATCAGCTCTGCATCTATGTTCTTGCATCAAATTTAGAGTCACTCTTTCTGATCTACCGATATGTCTTTTTACCCGGAATACAGCACAGTACAGAGTAGTAGATAATTTATACTCCCAGTGTGGTAACAGTAATTGTGTTGTCTGGTACTGCCTGTTCCTATAATGATGTGCAGGACTGAAATGTGTCATGGATCTGGACTTCAAAAAAGAAAAAAGTCTGTTCTAAGAATATATGTGCATGTATGTGCATGTATACATGTATTTTTAGGATTTATAGCAATTGGAAATACTAATACTTTCGATCAAATACCATAGAGATAATACAGTAAAATACAAACTTTAGATAAATTGAACAATTTTCCTAAGGAGGTTCTTGTCATACAGGTAATATTATGAAGTAATTCCCCCCAGCTATGGCAGCTCAGAAATAGGCTGCTTTTGCTGACTCGTCACTGAAAGAGGTACAGTAAGAATCACCAAGGGAGTAGTTTAAAGTTAAGATGGCAGAGACTGGGTTCATTAGCGTGACAGGGAGCAAAACGGATGAGTCAGATTTCCTCTCCAGTGTTAACCCAAATGCTGGCCCTTTGAGGGTACAGAAAGCTGATGGCCCTACACTTACAGTAATCTACAACGAGTAATTAATCTGTTGTAACAAGGAAGTTCTAGATACCTCACTTTCAAAACAATCTTAATTGAAGCATGTTACTTATGGTACTGTGTAGCGATTAAGACAAGTGTGAAAACCAGATGCAGGACTGCACTCAAGCAATCACACAAACACCAACGTTATTCAACATTCCAGCCGCTAATTAGCAGAGGGATGGTATCTGAGCAATAGCTGGCTGGTGCATATGTGACCACACATCTGTTTCCCACCTCTCTCTATCACTCTGCATGTTCACAGCCTACACACATTTCTCTCTGAAAGTCCTAATTAATAGCTTGTGTTGCAATAAGCAAAGAAACTGTTATCACCTCCTGCTAGAAGAGAAGATCTACAAATGTCGTCCACTACCGTTGAGCATTTACATATGAAGTTCAGCACACCTTGTTTAAGGAGCAGACATTTCTCAATGTCTGGTTTATTAACTACATGAGACTAATGGACAGAAGAGCCATAGGAAACTTCAAAGAATCAAATACCAATCCATATTGCAACACATTTAATTCCAAACCTTGCTTGCTTAAACTGGCTTCCTCTGGAATTCCTAGTACACTCTTCCCGTCATTGTGCTTTCCTGTGATGGGGATGTGCTCAACACCCCTCCCAGGGCTACAGTGTGGTGTGCAATAGGTAAACCAGCACAGGCTGACAGAGAGACCACAGTTTTCACTTGCTGAGCAACTCAAGTGCCAGCCTGACTTGTTAACCACCTCCTATGAAAAACAGATACACAAGACAGTCCAGCTTTCTGCTTTACAAGATATGACAGAGGACTGTTTCATGAAATATCAGCAATTACTTCAGTCAGAGAATCTGCACGTAAGGACTTTGATCATAGCTGCCATGAACAGTATTCCAAGCCCGTTACCATGGAGTTCAGTTTCACACCAGACTTAGGAACCCATGTGCTTCTCTTCCTGGATGAGGATGTTCAGTTCTCCAAAAGAATGAGAAAATGTCCTCTCAAGATCTCAACCCAATTTTATAGCTAGAAATTAATTTAATGCCTGAAACCTAAGCCTTATACATTTCCTAACTACTACCCTCTGCATAGATTACACACAAGTGGACTCAGCGTTCAGAGGCCTCCTTTCTTTAAATACTGCTAAATCCTGGCCTCAAAAGCATTGTATGGTAATGAGTTGTACAGCCTAAAGACAGAAAGTGTGAAAAAATTTCTTTTTTATCAGCTTAGAATTGTACTGAGTGATCTTCTAATCTTACCACACAGCCTAAGTGTCTGAGCAACCTCTGTTCCACACCCATAGTTCTGTGTACCCTTTTATTTCCCCACCCTTCCCCACCCTTTACCTGGACTCATGAGCAAATGATCCCAAACTTTCTGGGTTCTATTGATATCCAGGTTTGTTCACAACTTCCTTCTGCTGTTTTCCTAAGTTTTCTATATCCACAGCATGTTTCTGTGCTACAGCAACAATTGAAGACAGCATTCTAAATAAAGGTGAAATGTTGATTTAGGTAACAGCATCATAACATTTCACATCCTATTTTTATTGACCCAAAATACTTTATCTGACCACAAGTATATTCTCTAAAGAGGTCTTCATTCAGCTTTTCATAGTGATGCCTTTTAGTGGTCCTTTTCCTTAAATTACACAATTAATTAGGACCTAATAAAATGTATTAATACTTTGCCCTCCAGTATGAATTACTTTGCATTAATCAAGATTGAATTTCATCCATCATCCTGCTGACTGCTGACCTCATTTGATTAAATTCTTCTGATGTTCTTTTTCAAACTTCACTAAAACACCAAGCATCATTACATTGCATTACATTCACCATGTTTTACGATATTCTGCTCTAATTGTGGAATTGTAGTTGACTGATGAAAATCCCTCCTCTTCTTCTGTCTCTAGTTGCATTTTAATGCAAATTGTGTACCAACTTAGAAACTATCAAGCATATCCATTTCCTTGCTCTTAGATGTTGACATACAAGTGAAAAATTAAACATACATTTCTTAACATTGGACAGCAAGTGTCAATGTTAATGTACAACACAAAGCACACGCTTTCTAACTTTATTCTCTCTGTCAGCTTATAATTGTTTTTTTTCCAGTATATAACACCCATTTTCTGAGGTTATTACAGTTTAACATTTATTTGCATGTTATTTGACCGCATAAAAATTTAATCTTCTTTTATTACTTCTACAAAGTAGATGAACATCATTATCTCCATTTTTTAATAAAGAAATTAAGGAAAAAAACAAATAATGATTTCATCAGGATTGTCCAGGAAGTTTGTGGCAGAAATGTCAGGCAAACTTGGAACTGTTGGAGAGACTTATTCACTGATTGCCAAGTCTTCCAATCCTCATATCATTTCAGTCCTTCCTTTAGTTCTCTAACATCAGTGAAATTTATTTTCCTCATACATTATCTAAGAGACTTGTCAAAAGAGGACGTGGTTTGGAACCTCTGTTACATAACACAGCAAATGCATTTGCTGGAGGAGCACCACCAGCCCCAAATACTCAGGGCCAGTTGACTGATCATCTAGATTGTAACAGCCTATCAAAAGTGACAGGTATTCACAGTGAGAGCAGCAGCTTATTACGAACAAAAGCCACATGCACCTTTCATCCTGGTAATTAAAACAAACATACCAGTACCTTTGTCAGAGAGGGGAAAAAAAGGAGGACGTTTGCAATATAATGATTCCCGACAATGTCTAGCAAATCTTTGACAGGTAAGAAAGGTAATTTCTTCAGGAATATCTGAATCTCCTGGAAATAAATCAAGATTGCTTTCTATTGACACAGCTGAAGGATTCTGCAAAACACCAGTATCATTCTTGCATTAGCTGCAAAGCACTGACCGCAAAGGAAGAAACTGAACACGTGAAATGGCACGAGATGGGTCATCAGGCTGACGTACCAAGTGGAATACAGGCCACTGTGACTGTTCTCCAGGAGACTACTGACTCTCCTCTGGAAAACACAGCAAGATGACCTTTACATCAGACCGTGGCTCTACAGTTTCTCAAAGAAGATGGTTTATTCTAGCCAGATGAACTAGGTTTTGAAACCAGCAACACTGAAACTATCTGAAATTCAGTAGAAGATGTAGGGCATGAACTACTGAAGAACTGAAATACCAGTTCTGGTATTCTGTGCAGGCACCAGTTTCAGGAACTGAAATCCCCACCACCAAACACAGGGGTGCACCAATTCTCTTAGAATTTGTGTGTGAATAAAGATGAGTCCGACGAGCCTTAGTCATACCAATTTGTTTATACATTTTTTATCTTGGACCACAAAAAAGAACATTCTAAATCTTAGTAAAATATCAAGAAAGGAAGATTGGTTTGGAGGACCGTGCTGCCAAGAACACAATAATATCACCATCAGCCCCTACACATTTGTTATTGCATTCACCACAAGTGTCGGATGAACATCTGTACTGTAAAAATTAAGCCCATTAGCTCCTTCAGCTTGTTAGCATATTTTAATACTGTGATCACAGCTTTCTATTTCTATCAAGGTGCTACTAGGTGTCAGACTCGGTATTCACGTAGTGCGTCACTATTATCTCTACACTCCCCCCAGATCCTTAATCTGCTTTGCTTTCATGAAACTATTACACAGTGATATCAAACAGCATGAAAGAAGAAGGAGAAAACTGAGAAGGAAAGAGGAAGCTACCAGTGTAGCAATACCGGTGAAAAGATAAGTAGAGCTGTGATGTTATCATGTATGGTTGGACTAATGCTGTGTTACTCTCATCTCCAGTCTCTTAGACTGTATTGTTAAGCTAGAAAAGTCATCTAACACATACAGACCACAATTAATTTAACAACTCACAGTCTCGATCTGTTTTCCTTCAGCTCCTAACAGTGGTTCTGTATAAAGAGTTGGTCAACTGTCACATTTTTGGTCTAAATAGAATGTGAAATTTTACTTCAGCCTTGATTTTAACCTTAAAGCTGTAATTAAAAAATGGCTATTTTTTAACAAAGACAGAAATCCCAATTTGTGTTTTCATAGAAGATGACATACAGATATTTCTATGCGGCTGATATTTTTCTTAACATTAACCAGTCTGTATTCCCTTCTTAGGTTTGCATACAACATGCATGTATATAAAACAAAAATGAGGGCAAGTCTGCTGCAATACACACACGTACTCCCACGGTATTTAATGCCTGTGTGCTGCACAGTCACAGGTGACAACTGTGTTTTCCACATGCAGTAGGCTTTGAGGCTTTGTGCGTGCATTTGTTTTCCTAAACAGCTAAGACAAATCTAAGCCTACTTTGATCACAAGATGAACTTGATTCACCATTAAATATAAAGCTGTCAAACAGTCCAGAAATCCTGACTAAAAAAAAACCCAACATCACTCAGAAAAAAAAAAAACCAAAACAACAGTAAGCTTAGAGAAATTAAAAATACCTGTTCCTCACAAAATAAGTGTAAAGACCCAGGCAAATAGTCTTTCTGGCTAACATGAATTCAGCACCTTCTAGCTTGTGTCCTACAGTCAGAATGCCTTAACATGAGAAGTATGTGCTGCATATAAAAGTAACCAACGTGCCCATACATCTACTGGTTAGCAAAGGGTTGGTGGATCTTCTCTCATTCTCACACTTGTGAAATGAGACTTTTTCTCTTCACCTCAATTCCTGCCCTTTCTAAATGCCATATTCTCTCCAGAGGACATAAATCCCATGCTCCTCATGCAAAGCAGTGCAGTATTCCTCCAAGAAATCAGGTTTACTGGAAAAAGTACAACTATTAATCTAATTTGCTTATACTCTTTCACTTAGCATCTGCAACTGGCCAGTGCCAGATTCAATACTGGGCTAGCTGGGCCTTTGATCTGAAGCAGGACAGCTGTTCCTATGCACTCATTTAACTAGCTAACATTATTCCAGTAAACCTCCATGACTTAAGCCAGACTGGACTTGGTTATCAAAATGGTATACTACATCATCCTAGAACAGAATTCTTTTTGAATGAACCCAAGCCCATGGATGGTCATGAAAGACCCATTCTAATGCTTTACTCTTCTGTTTCATTTCTCTATTACAAAAAGTGACACAGGATAAGATTTTCAGAACTGGTGAAAAGGGAAAGCAACAGTTAGTTCTTAATTCCCAAACTCTCCTGTATTTATGGAAAGGTCTTTCAGCATATACTGCAGAGAGGCAAGGACTAAGGCATGGAACCCTGAAACCAGTCAAGGACAAAGCACCACTGAACAGAGCCACTTGTATTTTCCTGTGCTTTGTGCAGGCACCAGAGTTTGCACAGCTGAGCTGAGAACAGAATCAAAGACATGACATCAGCCAAAACAAAGTGGAAGTTTCTCTGAGTTTATCCAGATCAGACCTGTCACCAACCCAACTCCTGTGTGGCTGGTCAAACACTTGCACAGGGACAAGGGAGGGAGCAACCACAAGAGGCAGCAGTGGCTTATTCCAGTTTCAAGAACTTGCAAAACCATAGAGAAAATAAGGGTTTCTTAGGCTTTCCAGTCTGAGAAAAATAGCTGCACACTAATGACCAAAGCAACATGCTTTGGCTGAACACTACATGATATGGAAAAACATCGTCTCACTGCAGAGATCACTGAAAAGCATGGGCATCAATTTGAGCATTAGGCTGTAGGTTACTCTACATAGAAACTTCAGAAAGTTTTCAGAGTGCATTTATTCATACCAGAATAAATGGTATAAACAAGCAAACTCCCAATTCACCTTCATCTCAGCTGTTCCTTTAAAGCAGAAGGAGATGATGAGCTTGCTAAGAAAAATTAAGGTGGTTCATTTCATCAGGGAGATGAAGAGTTTCTGGAGATAAATGGTCAGATACACATGCAGAACGAAAAGTAATCAAACATCACAGTTTTCAGCATTCCTAGAGAAGGAAGGTCATCTACTTTGATTCCGTGCCCCTTTTTTACATGTTTGGATTTTTTTAAATGATTTTATTTAAAGAAAAGCAACACACAAAACAAAAAGGGTGCCTTCAGAGTCTGTGGGAGGTCTTTTCCCAGCCTCACAGTGGTCCAGGAGGAGCTCTGGTCTGTAGCAAAGCCAAGTCCATTCATAAGATACAAAGTCACATTGTGCCTGGCAGTACTGCTCTGGGATTTCCAACCTGAAGCTCGTCAGTCTTCGAATGAAAATTTTAATACAGTACATGTTCAGCACTTAAAATTCTCTTTTGCATCTGTAAGAAATCAGTAGCCAAAAAGGGAACAGGAGAAAGCACAGCATTACCCAGCATAATTGTAGTGAAGGGTAATGTGCAGTACTGGACGAAGTTTCCTCAAAGTTAACAGGAATGGAGGAGGGGTGAATGAAAGGTGTATGAAGGGCAAACGCAAAGAGATCTAACAAACATTGTTTCTAGATCTCGATTAAATGTGATACAACTGACTTACATACTCTGCAAATGACTAAAATAGCATTTCAGAGCTAGCGAGATTCCCACATTTTCAACCACACAGCATTGTGAATTTTTCTTTCTTTTCCCGTTAACTGTAAAGATATGATTCATGGTCAGCTGGAAACTTTGTGAAACGGAAACTCCTTATCAGGAGCCAGATTCAGCCCTGTTTGTAAGCAGATGCAAATACCTGATGTGCTACCAGCATACTTCATGGTTGTTATTGGCCACATATGTGTATGTCTGGCTTGTCCAAATCACTAACAGTGTAGGGCTCCAGACGAAGGTAAACTCTAGCATTACTGAATTCCACTGCAGTTCTGTTACAGAATTCATGGGACCAGCATTCTATTTCATTTATCAAACATCAGGGAATAAAGTGGTTTTAAAAAATACATACAAAATATTAAGGGAAAATACAGAAGTCACCTTAATGTTTTACTTTTTTTTCCAAATTTTTAAGCTTATATTAATTGCTAACATTCCATGATGTGCTTCAAAAATAAGCAAAGAAATTATTTCAAAACAAAGCAGAGAACCTTCTTACAGCACTTCAAGAAACAAGACTGCACTAGAGGCTGAAAAACAATTGGATTTTCTAAATAAAAATATCTATTTAGTATTTAGTTACATATACACAGAACTGAAATCCAGAGTGATATGGTTTGTTCTGTAATCTGAACCCCAGAGAATCTCTTGCTTTTTAAATATATTAGCATGTGTATCAAACTGAGTTTCTGTTAAAACTCCACTGGTCAAAAAATATTTATCGCTCCGTCTACATTAGAAATCTCTTTATCATTAACTGTGCTGAGTGACAGAGGAGGGATGAGTGCACAAGAGATCACTAAACAGCACAAGATCTGCCCTAGGCTATGGGTCTCACCTGGTTACCACAGCTTCTCCTTTCCAAACTGTAGGCAGCCTCATGTAACCTCATCCTAACAGCCAGGGACACAGGGAGCCCCGGGTAGGGAGAACAGGTGAATCCTTCTGAACAAGTGGGCCAAATAAAGAAAACATAAGCAAGCAAGTAAGCATTTCCAAGCATATACTGTGACTAAAGCAATCGCTAAATCCAGGTGACTGTGCAGTTTCATGCATATGCTTCATGGCCAGATGATGGCTCTCCCAATCCACCCCCTCCCGAGATCTATACTCCCAGCTAAATCACCCCGCGGTCCCTGGGCAGATGCAGCTGAAATCAATACCGTCGTAACAACATCCCTCTCCTTTCCCCCCTAAAGCCCCATAATAGCCAAGTTTCAGCTGAGATCGGTATTGACCGGCTCGCAGCACCGCCGGGCAGGATCAGCCCGGATCGCTATCTGGTGAGAGGGGAGCACGTCCTGACTTTCCCCAGTCACTTAAGCCGGCGTCTCACTGCTTGTCCTTAGAGACCACAGCTCCACTCAGGCAGAGAGCGTCTAGACAGTATTCATGATCCATCTGTCTGGCACAGCCAGGCTGATGACAAACTCTATTAGAGCCGAAACAATTTTTTTTTTTTTTCCCTGCTCTTCCCTCCTCCCATCTCCCTTTTCCTCCGAGAAGCAGTAATCTGACACTGAAAATTACTATCATTGTTGCAATGCTCAAAATAGCAGTGCCAGACTTTCATTAACATCAACGCTAGACTGCTAAATATTTAAAGAAATGGATAAATTTCACCTGAAGTGGGACAGCCCGGCACACACGAAAGCAGAAGCACAATCAAAATGTAAATCTAAGTGGTTTTATTTATCTGCACAAACTCGGTGTCACAGTCAGAGGGGGATGCCAAAGGTCTCTTTAAACAAAATATTTTCCTTTGATTGAGCTTTTTGTTTTTAAAACAGAATCATTCTCCAACCCCCTGCAGATTCCTACAAGGCTCAGAGCTGACAGCAGTAGGTGGGGGTGGTGAAAGGGAGAGCTATATATTTGATTTGTTTGGGGTTTTTTACCTTGCAGAGGAAAATGAACTCCTACAGCAAACTCTTCTATGCCAAAACAGCCATGACACATCACCTCCATCAATGCTGACAACTTGAAATTTGATGTAGACATAATTTGCACATGGCAAGAAGGATTCATTCTCACTTATTTCACTCTCCTGTAAATTCTTATGCCTGTCAATATTTGTGTTTGATATGCCCACAAACACGTACTGATCCCAGCAAAGATAACTACCTGTACTGTTTTCCACCAAACAATTAAATAAACTAAAATCTCCACCATCACAACCCTTCCCAATGAGACATGACTTGGACACTGCAGTCTGCAGACAACAGACTACGCTTCCCATTTCAAAATCTAATTTACTTTTAGTAGGACAAGGCAGGCTGATCATTTGTTGTGAAACAAAGGGAAATGCTCAAACAAACAAACTGTGTCCTGCTCGAAGCAGCCATGTTGTTTCAGTTCTTTAGAGTCCAAATTTTGCAGGTCACATGGAGCAGCAAACTGCCGCCAGGGCCGAGTCTGCAATGCTTAAAATCCTACTCTTCACCTCACTTTTCCTATCATGCCTTTGTGCTGTTTAATATACCCTTGACCTCCAAGTAGTGTTAAAAGAACAGTCATCTCCATTATCTCAATCAGTAAGTCTTTATAGCTGATGAAAATAAAAACAAGTAGCCCTACCGAAAGCTGACATGGGCTGTGCAGAAGGCGACCTGCAGGGAAAGGTGCAGTAACACTGGGGTGTCCTCACCGAGGAGGGGAGGCATGCTTCAACGTGCATCACCAAGCCTGAGTCCCAACGTATGCCAAGCAAGCTGTTACCTTAACATGTTCGGCCTAAATGCCTTAGCACGTACTTTGACCAACTTGCTGGACTGCAGCTTGTGTCATCTAAAAGCAGACTCTTAACACACCTTAGATGTGGTGCAGATTTTCCCCAGCTGCCCTCTGATTTCTCTGTGCTATACAGAATAAATTGTCCACGCAGCAGCATAAGGAAGCCCTATGTACAAGTCAGCAAAGGAAAATTCATAAAACAAAAGGGCTGCAGAAACATACACTTTGTTTTACTTTGCACATGTGAGACATTGAGTTCAGTAGCAACATTTTTACAAGTGATAGGACAAGGTGTAATGGCCTAAAAGACAGAAAGGTCATATTAGGTATTAGGAAGAAATTCTTTACTCCAGGAGTGGGGAGACACTGGAACAGCTTGCCCAGAGAAACTGTGGGTGCCCCATCCCTGGAAGTGTTCAAGGCTAGGTTAAATGGGTCTTTAAGCAACCTGTTCCAGTAGGTGTCCCTACCACGACAGGGGTGTTGAAACTAGATAATCTTTACGGTCCCTTCCAACCCCAACCATTTTGCTGTTTAAAAGACGGAATTATCACACTGAATATATATAAGAATGGCAAGCAGAGAGGAACACCAGGTCTGGGGGATCTAAACTTCTCTAACACAGTAAGATAGCATCTGCTATAATCATGAGATCCAGGGAGCAGGTCACCCACAAAAAAATATCTTTCTATACCATTGCTCATGGAACTTAACTAAACAAAACAAAAAGCTCCAAGAAGACATTCTGGATTTGGCTGCTGGCAAGAGCACAATGAGAAATGCTTCAGTAGCTGGGAAATATGGTCTACTGCTAACATGGCACATACTGCTTAAATAAACTAAAGCAGAATTTTCATATGAAAATTTATTTATCTAGACATTGTTTGGGGGCAGTCTGTGCATAACTGTGAAATGAGATGAATATTTTTTCCACCACAGGAAGATAGAAGGTTTGAATACAGCATGAAAAAGGGATTCTTTGAACAAACAGCAGAGGGGAAGGCATACCACTGTAGTGAAAACATGCTGTAGGTAAAGGCAAGGGCAGTCCATGGGAGAAACAGGCCATGCTGCTTGGACGTAGACCAGCACAAACTTAAAAGTGGCTCCTTTCAACAGTTCCCTTCCCATTTAAGAACTGCACACAAGCAAGAAGATGCAAGAACAGAGCTGATATATAAAACAGACCAGAAAGAAATTCCTGCTTTAAGATTCAAGTGATTTTTTTTAACACTCGTTTTCTTCTTATTGAGCTGTATTACTGTCCTATTACTAATAAGAGGACAATGAATGTATGTAGTTCTATGTTGAGAGGCAGCCTCCTCAGCTGGGACATTTCAAGAGCATACACTCGGGTGTACTCTGGTCAGAATCCCCATTAAAAACATTGAGCAAAAGCATGCACACATTTCCTAATTCAACATGTCATCCCTCTAAGGCATGGGGACCTCACATCAGCACGTATTCTGAAAACATTTTTTCAAAGCTGGAATAAGCCAACACAACCAACTGACATGCCCATAATAATGTTCTTTCCTATTACTGAGTGGCACTGGTTTCTACCATGTCTAACAGCCAAAACATGATAAACATAACTTAAATACTGTTTATGGTTGTATTATTTTTCCATCTGGCTTCGATCTTTTTTCTCTTGGTTTCACCATTAGGATTCTGTTTCACAGGGATTTGGTTTTTTTACTTAAAACCGAAGTCCCTTTATTTACCATCACTTGTCACACAGTCCTTATCGCAGTGAAAAAGAACAGACACTGTCAATATCCCCAAATGCAACAAATAATGAACTTCTTTCTCTGCTACAAGGAAAGCAAAAAGTTAAACACTTCCAAATGCTCCTAGCAATGCATCAGATATTTCCACTACAAACTCCTCATTTGCAATGCTGTTGCAAAACCAGGAAACACAGTTCTTGAAGGACTTAGTAAGACTGTTTGTCTAATTATTCCTCTTCACTCAGCACTTGGGAGGTCTCAAGTAGCAGGACTATTGGACACCATATTTCATAGAGTCAGAAAATGAACAAACACAACAGATTTAAGGAAACAATTAATACAAAGGAACTTGGGGTGTTGAGGTTTTTTGGCTTTTTTTTCAATTCACAGACAGTAACTGACAGATGGCTGGTAAGAGTCCTCACATCTGTAAAAGGCTGATTTGAAGAGGTAGATATTTTTCTCCAAGTCCACTGAAAACTAAGAAAAATGCTGCCACCTTGACTTGCATGACTTTACAGAAACAGGATCATGAAACACACCAACTGCAATGAAAGCAGCAGGAAACTTGCTGCTGAAGGTTTTTCAGCTTGGTCCAGATAACCTTTATGGCGCTGGAGGGGATGACTAGCCAGCTGACCGGCACTGCTCCCTTTCAGGCATGCCTATCTTCAGGCACAAACATGCCTGTTCGGGACCTACAGCAATGCCTGAGGGGACAGATGTAACTTAGGGGGAAGACCAGAAAGTTTGCAGATCCTGGATCATGGTGCTGTGATTACTGCATGACTGCCACCAGCACAGAGCGACCCTGGAAAACCAACAGTGTCTGGGTTATGAGACCCCCACGATTAAGAAGGTTTGGGAAAGTTCCACCTATGAGCTCCACCTGGGAACAAACAGGGTGCCACCGTCACACTGCAGCTGTGCAGGGCCACCACCTGCGATGCCCCAGCTGCTGCTTGTCACCAAAGCCCTTCCCTACATCTGCAACCACTGTGGTTTTCATGGCCCCTTTTGGACAAATGGTTGTGCTGACCTGGTTTAACAGAAAAGCTGTAGAGTATCCTAGTCAAAAAAATTTAATCTATTTGAACTTTAAAGATACGCATGCAAGTTTTGCATGAAGAAATAATAAGGTATAACTTTTTTACAACTCAAAAGCCAACGTTATAGGCAAATACATGACATTTTGATACAGACCCATCACAGACTTGTCCTGAGGCTTTGGAGAGAGTTCCAATCAAAACCAAACAAATTAAAGCAAAAATAAAATGAAATAGCACAAAAGAATATATAGGTGGTTTTTATTTCAAAGCCACTGAAATCACTGCAGAGGTAACAAAGTACCACCAAGTATAAAAACATTTAAAAGAATTTAGAGTACATTTAGGAACATGTTCACTTGGAGGTTAGAAGGCAGAGGAGGAAAATCATATATTCAACACTTGATTTGACCTTCTGTTATGAATCCGCTCCACTGATTTTATCCTGCTTATAGCCCCATGCATTCATTACGAAAATTACAGATACATGCTGCTTACAATTCCTATTTTTAATAACAACACAGATATTCCTAAGCCATAGTCACAACCAGAAGTGAAATAGCATGCTGAGGGATGTCAGTATTGGCAGAACCAAACCATTTGGAAAGTGGTAGTAACATAACATCACTTCAGTTGTACTTGTACATCAGAAACATTATTGGAAAATTTACCCTCCATCCAGAAAGCGGACTTGTGGTTTGAAAATAAATTACTCCCAAACAAACAAAAGAAAAGTCTGAATTCAGTGTACATCACTGAGGGCGACGCACTAAAAAAGCTATTTTAGTGATAAACTCTAGCACTTTGCATGAATATTTATGCACTAAAGAATAGCAACTAAAGCTATTTAAAATATATAAAATAAATACCTACAAAAAGTCAGTGATCTACCAAATGATGCTGATCTCAGTGCCAAGAAAATGCATTTGATTAATAGGAATGATGACTGGAAAGATTACAACTTTCTTAATAGTCTTAATAGCGTATAAAGACTGTTACACAGACAAAGCAGAAAATATTTTTTAGAACCTTGGAAAACAAATTATTTAATTACAATGTCTTTCTCAGAGGCCACATGTGATCCACATGATTATAGACCTCAGTGTCTGCAGCACAAACTCCCTTTGCATAGGTACAAATTTCCATGTTTAGAAACCTGGAGAAAGCGTGCTGGTGCAGAGAAAAGCAGTATTTACTTTCTCTGTCTCACCCTCCCTTGATATCACACTGCAGACCAAGTTTCCAAACAGACTTGTACGTACATACGTACACAGATGCACACAAGGAGCCAGTACTTACAGCTAAAGATGCCTGGAGGTGGATGCTCCGTTACCAGCAGGCAGTTCTCTTCGTCACTGTTATCCCCACAGTCATTCTGTTGGTTACAAATCAACGAACCAAGATACAAGCATTTACCACTGGCGCAGGTGAATTTGCACTCTGAAAGGCAAAAAAGAAACAAAACAAACAAAAAAAAAAAAAAGTGTGAGAAAATTGATGCCTACCCTTCTTCGGTGCTAGTATGGCTGATGCTGAAGACAATACATTTTAAGTAGGTGCTGTAATAGTGAATGGGTCTTTGGCACTTCAGCACCAAAATAAACAATATTTTATTTATAGTACTGCATGTATAAATATACAAGTGACACATTCCTGATCACCAGAATCCATCCACTAGTAAACCAGATTTGCCATTTGGGAAAATTCAACTGTTTCAAAAATAAGCAATATTTTTTGTAGTTCATGTTGATTACAGTTCACTTTGGACACAGACCATGTTCTCATACGTGTTTGTGTGGCACCCTGCATATTTGGGGAAAGACAGCACTATGAATAAAAATAATATCTGTCTCACATTAAAAAAAGTCTTGCTTCAGCTGTAAAACAACAGTATAGTTTGTAACCAGGACCAATCCTGTCTGGACACAATTATTCCCTAACTACCCTCCCAAAGCCAATTTGCCAGTCTCCCAACTAATTACAATCAAGTGCTTGGTGTTTGCACATTGAACTCCCACATGCTAGTGTTCTTTTCAAAATTAGCAAACTTCTAAAACCCTTATAAAGTGAATGCTATATGCAGGCATGCTGTAGTTTTCACATTCTTTTCATTATCAAAAAAAAAAGAGAATGGTTTCCCCTAAATATGATTCTGTCATGAGAACAATTCCTATGAGACAAAGTAAGTATAGCAAGTATTGAAGTAGCAGTTTAGAAATGTTCACAAAAATATACATGCAATCATAAAAAGCTTTCTCACTAGGCTTGTTACAAAGTTAAATACACTACACATAAAGAACAGAGAACATTATATCTAGACAAATTATAACTTAATGATTACACTACCAGCATGTTGACAAATTCTAGTGATTGTCATTCACAAGCAGAAGCAAAGTAGACAGAAACACTCCCGAGTAGTTTATTAAAGTAGCGCTGTTCCCTGAACCCTCGGCTTCCCTAAGGGTGCAGTTTGGGTTGGCTGGTTCTGCTTCAGAAAGATGATTTTCTGGTTCTTCCCAGCAAAGAGGCAGCATTTGTTAATCTTGAACAAGATCAGCAAGAGGCTTTCCTTTAATCTTAACAGCACTTGCACTTACTCTGAACTGATATGACAGCATCTCCAATTCTAAAAAGCCCCTAAACCAGTTACTGTGGTGTGATATTTACTCACACGTTTCTGTTGTGTAACGCAAGCAGGGTAATGACAAAGGAGAGAAAAAAGTTTGAGAAAGGGATAAAATTATTTTTTCTTAGCAAATTTCTTTCGTAGATAAAAGTGATTTGCAAACTTCACTCTGAACACTTTCAAGAATATTAGTAACATTTTCGTACACATATCAGCAACAACCTGCTGCAACAAAAAAATGTATGCATCAGCATGTGTAACATGTAACATGTTACTTAGGAATATAAATAAAAGGCATAAAACGCTACGCAAGGAGAGCAAGCATTTCCTGTGGGAAAAGAAAACCAACCCTATCTTTCTTTTTCACTTGGTCAAACTGCACTTACAAAATTTGTGAGTATTTGCCTAAATAAGGTCCTCAGCTTTAAGCTTTTTCAGTCCAATCCTGTAGTACCTGAACTATTAAAACTGTAAAATAAAATACTGTACAAACAACGTATTTTACCCTGTTCTTTAGTTGTCCTTCCCTACAACAAAGAACTGAAAAGGCACTGAAGGGCTTAGATTTTATGCTTTGAGTATAGACTATTAAAAAAAATTTCATAACCAAATGAAGTAAGTCTTTGAAACCTAAGGAACTAAGAGGGTCATTAACAGATAGTTTTGGAAAGGATACTTAAAAGACCAGCCTCAATATTAGCAACACGATAATTACAATGTTTTAGGACTCGTTTCTGCAATTTCATGAAGAAAGTGGAACAAGAAAAGGAATACAACACAGGAAGAAATCAGAGTGGTAAAGAACACAATGCTTCTATTTGAAAGACAAATGTCAAGCACTATATTGCCTGAAGTTGGAACATTTGGCACACTACTTTGGCTACACTATTTAATGCTTTCCAGTGCCTTTGCATTGAGTCCTAATGAAAGGCTTTCCATGCTTCCCCCATGGCTGATAGAAAATGCTCAAGCAAAATGTAAGCTCAAAAGCTATTAAAGCTAAGAACGCTAGGTTTCTGTCTGCCACCAGATTATACAGTTTTCAGACAGAAGACTACAGAATTACAGTTTTAGTAGCATTATTAAAGCCTTAAAGTTCTGGCTTTTAACTAAAATTACTGTAAGAGGACTGACCAGATGTCGTGGTTTTGCCCACCAGCCCATCCCTGGGGCTGTGAATGGTTTTGTCCAAGTAGATTTCCGGACAAAACCCA
>JAYRBT010000082.1:98547646-98629888 GCA_036023395.1 Myiotriccus ornatus
AAAATTCAGTGCCTTAAATTAGTTTGCATAGTAAATGCATTTAAACAGTGTGTGCTTTTACTAAAACTGGAAAAGAACCCTTCCTTGTAATGCAAGGTGGATTCAAAATTCAGCTTGACAGAGATAGCAGAAAGTAAATATTAGAGTTTCATCCAACTGAAATAAACCTGCAGAGGTCTGTACCAAAATACAATGAGTGACCTCAAAACGATCCGGCAGGGAAATCCAGACCGGTCCAGACTAGACCAATATGCCTAATGACACACCAGAGAGTCCTTTTCAGTACAAAGTCTTGTACTTGGCCTGTCTAGACAAGAACAGGGGTAAAAGCTCCTGTTCTGAAAACAAGCCAGCATGAGCCTTCTTTCATGAATAATGTTTCAAAGCTAGACAGTTTCCCTTTTCATTTTCAAGTGGCAATTACTGAAACATCAGTCGGTTGGTCAGCAAGATTCTGACTAGAGCTAAACCTGCAACACGATGACAGCTACTGGAGGTTGAAAAAAAAAATCAACCCTTCTTACAATTATGTCTTACTATGTTCATAATTATGTCTGGAGCATAATTTAAAAATTTATCTTTATGATATAGTGATTCTTGAACATAAAGTTTTAACAAACATACTTCCAGGTAGAACTGAAAAAAAAAAAAAGGAATGCTAAGAATACTATTATGAACGTTTCCTATTTTTAGAAACTTCATGCAAATAGTATAAATAAGTATATTACATTTTCAAAGTAGATCCTTGTATGTATAATTAAATACAATTACCAATTAATATTACTTCATTTCAAATAGTTTCAAATAGTTAATTGAAGGTTATGTTTCTGTTGAACAGCTAAAGATGGGTCTCCATTATGATACAAAAAGCTCCCCTGATCAGATTTTTTATTGTGAAATGCAATATCTGATGCATTGAGTAGCCTTATTTTACACTTTCTGTGCCTAGCAAACAAGATAATTTTATATTTGCATTCAACTTAATTCTTTTAGACTTCATTTACACTTGACTTCACCCATATGAACAGCATTCCCATTGTTTTGTCATTCCACTTACCGTAGGGCATTTTTAATTATAGCTAAGTGCTGTTTGTTTTTCTAATGTAAGTTCAACCACAGGCCAAGAAAAAAAAAGCAATGAAGTGTCATATTGAAAAAATATGGTGGTTTAGGCCACTGTTATGATGCATGTCACAGCTACTCATTTAATGGGTCTAAGATGATTATCTGACCCGGGGCAGAATTCTGTTCCATCCATTCAAATAAGAAATAAAAAACTATATATGCAGCCAGTGATTTCAAACTGTTGTGACTAAACTGTAGTAACGTGGTTCAAATGCACAAAATGAAATCCTAAGTGATGTCTGGGACTTAAACGAAGTGTAAAGGCACTCTCCCAAAATCCAATGGACTGGCAGCAGCCCGGGCAGCACGGCCAATAGAGGGTGATCAAATACCCTGCTGAAGTCATGTAAGTGAAAGGTAAAAATCTCCTTGCCTCTGGCTGGATCTAGATCTGCAGAATAAAGGTCTAATTTCTAATTTTTTACATAAGGACTCCATTTTAAGTATGTTGTCATACTTCTTCATACTCCTGTTCATACTGCAGCATGTAAGAGCCTAAAAGAAAATATGTTTAAAGGGCATCATCACCTGTTAAAAGGATAATAAGAGACAGAAGCAGTAAATTGGGGAGGGCGGGAGGAAGCACACTTTGCTAGAGATTAAAGAAATATAAACCACAAATACCAGAGTCAGTACAGTAAAACCCTGTTCAACCTCTCATAAACATCTGTCTGTGTATTATTTTTAATATTCTAGATTGTAGTTTTATAATGGGAAGTAAATCATAAATAGGAGACATGCACACAAGGAACATGTTTATTTGGGAAAAAGCTTGGTTAATAAGGAGGATGGCAGGCTGCCACACGATCTAATAAACCTCCATTGGTGCACGGAAGGGAGGGATAAATAGGTCTTTACAAAACAAAAAAGCACTTCACAAAAAGAATGCCAAGCAGAATACCAGCAAAAATGAAAGCGGATCAGCTTATGCAGAGTAAGAAGCAGAGCAGTAAGCCACAGCCAGAGGCCTGCCCTCAGTGCCCACAGCCCCACGCAGGACCGAAGCTGTCCTCGGAGCCACGCAACGTGGAGAGAGACCTTCTCTGACCAGGGGAGATTAGGGCCTTTAAAGCGGGCTGATTGAAAGAAGATTGTTACTGGTTCACAACCAGTCTCATTTGCTGAGCTACTACACTCTTGCAGTCCCCCATGCCCACTTGCTTATCCAGCAATTATCTTTTCATCTTCTTCTTAAGGCAAAGCCTGGAGCCATGCCCTTTAATGACTTACTATTTATGTCAGTAGCTAAAGGAAGCAAACACAGTATTTTTGCACACAGGTAGTGAAATCTGTTGTTCGGTTCACTTTCAGGGCCTTAGGACATTTCACCAAGCCTACCTTAATTAATTAAGGCAACGAAATTACGCCAGGAGTCATAGGGGCAACCAAAAGACCTCCTTTTTTTTTTTCGAGATTTGTCAGTGAGGTTGGTTTCTGCCTGTGATCTTTCTTCATCATATATACCTGTCTCTGGTGTGAAAAGAAAGGTCTCTTCTTGGAGGCCACTTAGGCATTATAAAAGAGTTTTCATCAACACTGGAATCTAAATTCAGGAGACCTGCTGTCACTTAGCCTCCATCCTGCCCACGCAGTGAGTCTCCACAGCCTCGCAGTGCGAACCAGCAGCTTCCCTGAGCATGTCTCCCCAGGAATGAGGAGACAACACTTCCTATCACAGCACTCATCACAAACAGACAAGCGTCTCCAAGGTCATCTCAGAGACTGTCAGGCTCACCCAAATTGCCAGTTCTGCCAGCATAGGAAAAGGCCAATAAAGGAAAGCCTCTTCTATTGCCACCTTCAAAAATTATCTGTTCTATTTACCTTTCCATAAAACACCAAGGCAGTACGAATACAGGTTTGCATTTTCTGCCCATCTACCCACTTGCTTTTCCTGATCTGGCAGCGTTCTGCCCGCTTTATGCCCACAGAGCACTGAAACACCAGAACTTCTCCACAAAACCTCAGTACTGTGTCCCCCATTCCACATTTGGTGGGAGTGTAAAGGATCTTTACACTCAGCACAAAGCACCCCGACACCCTCTCCAGCCACAAAGCTTCTGCCGAAATGTCCTCCCAGCACGGCACGCCTGGCACTGCCCAGCTCGGGCAGTTGTGTCAGTACCAACAACTCAGCCGAGTCACGGTCTTGACACTGACCCATGAGGCATTCGGGTCAGAGCCCACAGGGAGAAGGACAAAGAGCACCGCGGCAGACACTCACTTCCATCTTATGAGAAGAAACGACCTATGAGGGATGAGTTTCCAGGAGTTCGATACAGTGGCAAAGCGGGGTCCGCTACGGCACGCGAGGTCCACCCGTGGGCACACGTCCTGGCCCATCACCTTGCCCCAGGGAGGTGCCCGATGCCCAGGACTGCAGCTGCCCCAGTGCTCCCACTGCCCTCTCCTGGATGGGACGCTGGGATGGGCACCAGCTGCCAGAGCCTGCCCTGACAAAACCCTCGGGAGCCCCACCGCCCTCGGACATTTCCATACGTACTAACAGAGTTTTCTAAATCAACTATGGGGAAGGAGGGAAGGAGCACTGGTGACTCAGATAATGACACTCTCATTTTCAGTTGAGAAACTACGTGAGGAGATGACTAAAAATACATTAAATACTTACCTTATAATTTTTGTCAAGCACAATGTCATTATCATGGGCAAGTGCAGATAAGAAGGGTATGTGCAGATGAGATTTTCTTAACATCTCGTTCTCCTTAATCATAATTCTAAGAATTCTTGAATTATGGTAAATATTTTAAAATTATCTTAGTTGGTTTTCATCTTAAGAAATCTTTAATAATCACAAGCAGTGCCACTTACCACATTAGTAGAGTACTGCATACGTAATCTAAAATAAAAAATCATGTTGCTGTAGCAGCTTCTTCTTTTTTCTTTGAAATATTGTTTGCATGACAAATAGCTCGAGACTAGACTGTTTTATCAAGCGACTTCACAACCTCTGAATCCAGAGAAATACAGACTAAACTAAGTCCCTTCACCGATGCATTGCTAAGTTTTGACTGCAGCCTTAAAATAGGCTCAGATGAGGACACAACAGTTACTGCAACACCCAAGGATTATCTGGGGGTTGGGAGAAAGGGGATGACTGGTGGGAAGAAGTTCTGTCTTTATGTTCTCTGTTATTAAATTAGGTTAGATTACTTAAGACTGTGACTCCTGTAGGGCAGGAACTGTTTTAATTTAGCTCTCCTAGAAGGTACTAAAATACAGAATAAATACCATTCTCACCTGCAATTGTGTGATGATATTGAACCAAGGAAGAGTCTGAGAATACATCCAGGAATGGGACTTCTCATACAAGTAATGTATAATGCAGGCAAGAGTATACTGTGTTTCAGGTGGCTGTTCAGAAGATGTCAACCTAGTATGGATTAAAGTACTTTTTTATATATCTTCCTGAGCATAATGTGCAGAAAATGTAGGAGAAATGAGTATTTACTATGTGTCAAGATGCAGGACAGTTATGGAGCTTCCACTGTAACATGAATTCCAGAGTTCGATGGACAGAATTCTCCTTTCATTTCTCAGTGGCCTTTGAATTGTGCAACGAACAGTAATGTGAGTAATAACAAGTTTATTATCTTGTGTATCATGTTCTCCAATTGATATCTGCAGAGATTTGCATGTTCCTGCAGTAAATACCTTATCACTGTTAGGTATTGTACTTTAAAAGTGATTTCACCTAAAGTCTAATTAGCTAAAAAGTGTCTAACTCAGGTCACTGTGCCTCAGTGTTCGTCTAACAAAAAATATAAGCAAAAAATACCTAGGTTACAGGGAAACAGATTAATCTCAATCATTTGCATCATACAGCATAGACTATCTTTTTACAAAGTAGTAGCGTCTTGTATCAATTGTTAGATTGCAACCAAGGAGGTTTTTGGCAAGTCTGTTTGAATCAGGGGACCACCAGACCCAAGCTAAGTATTGGGAAGGTGAGGAGGGAAAACACTAGAGTGGGGCACCAAGGGAGAATTGATGGTGCCTGGGTGTCCAGGTGTGATAGTAAGGGTTTGTCTTCACAGGCGACGTCTGCACACGTGGTTTGGGTGAATCCACACAGCCTGGCACTCTCCCGGCTCAGCTGAGTTTGGGAAGTTAACCATGCTCACCTCTTCCTAAACAGAGTTTTAACAAAAGGAGCTCAGTCTAGCTTACACAGGCACCAACACACTCGAGCAGTGCCCACCTGCCAGGCACACATACAGGTGTAACGCACGCTTGGGGCACCACTGATGGTTAAAGCTGACTTTACTGATAAAATATGCATCACATTTGTGATACAAACCACGCCCCAAACCCCTGACGCATTACCTCATGCCTACGGCTGTTCTGGACATTATTTCTATCTGTGGGTTATCTTAATACGCTGGACTGGAAACTACTGTGGCTGACACGCAGATCAGTCATGTCAGCCTTGAGACAGCAGTATCTGTCAGAGAGGCAGGATAGGCGGCCAATAGCAACAACCATTTCAGCCATCTAATTTAAATTTGCCACTGCATATCTGTCAGAAGCCCTACAGAATTTTTTGGGTGGGGATGAGAGATGGGGCTAGGACAAATCTCCAGTTACAGCTCAAGTTATCAGTGTATCAATGACAGGTTAAAGCATGTTAATAATCATACAAATGATGCGCTGAACACAAAGAACCACCCAAAGCCATACCAGAGCCATGAAAGAGAACAACAGCCAGAGGATCGGAAACTCAAGAGCAACTAATTGTGCTTCAAGTGTGGGCGAGATAGCTTGTAACATTGTACCAGCATATTATTACCAATCTGTTCAAAGATGGTGATAATCTAGTGTGTTTTTATATGTCAACATAATTGAACCAAGGTCAGTTTCACAGCGCTGGTCCCTCCTCAGAATACTCTCAACAGGGAGCTCATGCCAAAGCAAAAAAGTCAGATAATACAGCACACTGCTAGTTTTCAAGCAAAACCAAAGGAAAAAAGTATTTGCTAGTGCTTCCTAACATCCCTCTCATTTAATGTCCCTATGCTTAAAAAATTATGTCGAGACACTAGGAAACACCATCTAAAGGGATTAATTTTCCTTGTCATTAGAACGTACATTTTTAAAAGATAAAATGTGTTACTACTGAATGTCATACTAACATATGGAAAACACTTCTCCAGAGAAGAATCTGGGAATCCAGAATGCCATTCCAAAATTCAGGATACTGATTAAGAACATTTTATGATTTGCAGACACTGTGTTCAGGTAGATGAATATAAAAAATCCTCAAGAAAGAAAAAGGAAGTTCAGCAGCTACCAAGACAAGTTAAAGAGCAATCTAGCATGCAAATATTTGGAGATCAAACTCAAAGGTGAGAGAAACTCTACAGTAGTCTAATACAGGGCTCTCTGATTTTTAATTAGTCCGATTTATCTCTCAGCTACCTACTGATACATAACAAAGGCTACACTTAACTGAACACTGTGAACATGTTAGTACATTTTAATGTCTGTGCATCAAATCAGTTGTTTCTAAGGTCTGAGCTGAAATGTGGCTTCCAGTCTGCAAATATCACCCATTCTATGCAATATTAAACAAAAAGCATTCACCTAAAGTACTTCAGCAACAGTTTACATAAACCCTTTGTACTCTATGTACAATGGATTAGGAACAAACTTGCTAGAGAAGCTGTAATTAACAACAGCGGGGAAATAATATTGAAATGTCTTTTTACACTTCATGCAGTAACTGTCTTTGAGTTGACAGCAAAGTATTTTAACGTTCCCTACTCCCTAAGAGACAGAAGCAGGACAACACACCCTGATAAAAGGTCATTCAAAAGGGTAGGAAGCCCCTTTCATAATAGATCAGGATTACACAAAACCTAAGAAAAATTTCCTTAAGCGACCTATGTGTAAAGGGGCTTTGAGAAGTTTACCTGTGTTAAAACAGCAAACACACACTCTAGTACTTATTAGTACATTATTAGTACATTAGTACATATTAGTCATCAAAGCCTTCAAAATGGGATTAACCATTGAAAAGAGATGTTTGTAACAGATATGCATGTATAATAGTAATAATTTACAGTCTTCAGAACATACTGCTGTTGTTAAATTGATATCTGAAATGGTAGCACTTTCGAGAGAAGAATACAGCTTTGTTTTAAACATGTTTTCTAGAGTTCCAGATATGACCTCGGACACCCAGTTTTATTTTTGTCAAAGCTCAAAATACGGAATGAAAAAACCTTATTCTACAAGCACACACTAAGCATACCGTTAATAAAACAAAAATTACATTCTCCTGTGACTAAAACATCAACAGTCATGTGATACGACAGAGCAGAGCATCTGACTACTCTTGCTGAAAGGCAAAGTTGTGGCAGAACTGCTGTTGTCAGCTGAGGTGGATGCAGTTTGTTTTGAGGAACCCTGTTCCTCAGTGTTATTTCTCAGGACACTATTTTTGATTTCCATGGTGATTTCTAGGGAATGCAGCTGTAGGATGATGTTCTTTGCAAAACTTAAATAACTAAGTTAGGGCAAACATTTTAAATTCCAGGTATTAGAGACACACTCACAAAGGAATAGCTGAAGAAAAGAATTAATTCTATTTCTGATTTCCAAACAGAACATTGGGGTCCTTCAGAGAATCACCAGCCTACAGCTTTTTAGAAGTGGAATTACATCAGACAAAAATGGGGTAAAACATTATTCTATTCGATGACATCAACACTGGGATGAATTCACACACCTCAGCTGTCAACAAAACTAGCATTAAAATTACAAGCATCAAAGAAACGGGCAATGGATACAGCAGGCTAGGCATCTTTCTAATAATACAATGAAGTTTAGTGGATCTGTCTCATTTTTGACATTTGGGCTAATCACATGGATTTTAATGATAACTCTGCTTCACTGAATTCAACTCCTAAACCTGTATTTTAAATATCTTGCTTACTCTTTTCTTTGACACTAAAGGTGACCTATATATATTAAGATTGTGGAGAGATGCTATGAACATATATATAGAGAGATATAGGAAGACAGAAAAATAAGGTTAAAAAAAGAGAGGAACGTTTTTCCCCTTCTTATTTTTTAAAAACATTAAGTATTTCATTCTCTCATACTACAAGTACCTAGAGATGAAAGAGGACTACTCCTTAAATCACTTTAAAACTCTCTCGATAATATCTTCAACTTTAATGGGGCTTCATGTATTTATTTCACTTAAAGCTTATTTATATCATATGCCTAGCAATCAGCAGCCTACAACTTGTATTTTGCATAAACATTTCTGCTAGTACCTTCTAAATATTTTTTCTCTCTCAAGCCACATACCAACAGGAAAACAAGGAAAGCATAACCTGATTAACAAAAGAATCACGAGTGTTCTTTTCTTATAAAATAATTTCTTTTTTTACAAAATACAGGTAAGTACCTTGCAAACTCAAAGCATAGGCATTGTAGGCCAAGGTTCGAAGCTAAGTCTGGCCTAAGACATACTGATTCAAGGATTCCTTCACAAAGTATTCAGCCTGTGAATTATTTCATACTTCTTAAACACAAGGACAACGTAGAGTTCAAAATCTCAATGCAGAACCATCAGAAAAAGCATCGGCTTGTTTCATACAGAAATTTCCACAGGTCAATAGAAAACACATTTTTTTCTTTTAAAATAGTATCATCTGATTTTGAATCCATGTATCAACAATACATTATATAATGTATGATGCGCATTAGGCAATGCAGGGCACAAAAACACATTCCAAACACACATGGAATACTCCTGACAGACTATACTACAATTTTCCAGCTTCCGTTTTAATACTTGAATGTCTGCACACAAAACCAGCAGGCCAAACAAGAAGACTGGCCTCAATTATTTTCATATAATATTCAGGAGAAAAGAGATTTGCTGGCCATACTGGTTGCTGCACAAGAGAGCTGCCTGCAGACCTGCACTATTACATTTGCAAAGTATTCAAGACTCAAGTCTTGTAAAGAACCCAACATGGAGCAGCATGAAAGGAATGCATAAAGTTTTGTACCAAAAGATCCAGGGGAAAAAACTACTATGCTGTCTTAAGTAATAGTTCGACAAATTTTTCCTTCAGAAAACTCACAGGAGATTTTCTAAGATCTTCAAATAAAAAGGTTGCAATTCTTTTCTTAGCTGCAGTTTCCCAGAGTCTATATAATGCTGGGCAAGTTATTTGGCTCTTCTCAGAATATCTAGAGTAACAATAATAATAATGATAGTAAAAATATTTTAGAACAAGAAGGAGGAGGAAGAAGGAGCAGGAGGAGAAGGAAGAGAAGACAAAAAGGAATAAGGAATAAGTAGTAGTTAAGTTTTTTTTAATCTCATCAACTATTAATTCATCACTGTTATCTGTACAGATTTTCTCAATGGAAACTGTTTCAAATGTGTCACCCAGAGAGCTATCAGATGAGATATAATGCTCTTGTTCATTTCCATTTAGTCCAAACATTTCTCTCTGAAGAAAATATAGACCAAAACACTTTTATGTCTCATCTTACATGACAACTCACTTTTTTTTTGTTCAGTTGTGGTTCTAAGAACCTCTTTTCAACCATCTACAGAAAACAATTAAGTCACTATACAACTAGCACTGCTGCAGTGGTCAGTGGGGCTT
The DNA here is from genome assembly GCA_036023395.1 of Myiotriccus ornatus. Lineage (NCBI taxonomy): Eukaryota > Metazoa > Chordata > Aves > Passeriformes > Tyrannidae > Myiotriccus > Myiotriccus ornatus. The sequence continues at coordinate 98,557,426 of JAYRBT010000082.1, forward strand.
TACCTTGTTTATCTTTCATTTCCTGAGGCACATACAGCACCTGAAGAAGAAACCCTGTGCAATATTCTCTTAGAAGAGTAATCCGTATTCTTCCTTGCCAGGAGCTAATCTCTGTATTAAGTGAAGTCGGTAATAAAGCAGATATTCACTACAAGACTGCAAAGATCAGGATTTCAATGAAGAAGAATGATTATAAATTTCTTGCACCAATATACAATGATGCTTTTGTCCCCAGTGACATCTTCCCTAAATATTTCAAATTAAAGTAGTCGGAAAAATGAAAAGGCTTTATCTTTGCACGGAGTAAAAGAATACTAGCAGGGTATGTGAGGCATTATAAGGATGGAAAGCTGCCATGAGCTCTGTCTAAAACACTGTGCGTCACAGTCTATGTCAATTGTCCATGACCCTGTCACCTCTCCACCCTAGAGACCACAAAATTGGACTTGTCTCAGACAGCCATCATTTCATGATGGCTCTGGGATAGTTCAGAACCAAAAAAAATAATTGCACTGTTAAATTACTAATTTATGAGAAAGGTGTGAAGGTTTAAAAGAACTGCTCAGAGACTTCTGCTGAACATGAGAAAGGTTTTAAAGAATAAAAATAAAAGCACAATTAGCAACTGAATCTAGTTTCAGACTGCCTTTGGTTTATTATTCTATTCCCCAGTTTGTTAGGGAAGGATAATTTTAAGAGGACCTACATGTGAACTGAGACCAGTAACTCTTGGCTTAAATTGCCGTTAAAACCTTAACAGCCATTTTATTTTATTGCCAGTTCAGCCACTCTAACCAATGGGTCAAGGGCTCAAATTCACTTCCCTTTCACACTGTGTCTTCAGTCACTAACACGGTCATGAAAATACATCTCTCACAGCCGAGTTTCCGTAAGACTGCAAGAGGACCATAACAGGAATTTCAACAGGACAAAGGACTACAACTCAAAACAGGGACCATGCATTTCTGCAACTGTGGGTCAGTCCTATGCCAACTGGTGCTCCCCAACTCCAAGTGAGCAAGCAGTGCCCGATGCTGACGGAAACGAGCCTTCAGTAACAGCCATAAATTTTGCAGATGTATTTGCAGCACATGAGAGATCCAGGTGCTTCTCCCAGTTCTCCTATTACAGAAAAATGAACAGGATAATTAAGCATGTTTGGATTTACTGAGTTGGCAAATTTAGTACTGAAGGAGAACACCTTGTGCAGTAAGCAAAGTTCTGATGCATGCTACAGTACCTGCAGGGTAAAAGGAGACAGCCTTATTTGAGTGTCAGCTTCCCCTCCATCTTGCATCCAGCAATATCCCTATTTTCTCTCACCATGCAGAAAACATCCTTACGATACACAAGTTTCCAGACTAAACTAATATTGATAAGGTCATAATTTCAGAGGCAATGCCAGTCAGCTTCTGAAAATAGATGTGTTTTCCCTTCTTTTTACCACACCCAGTCAACAGACAATGGTCTTCCAGATTTAAAACTAATTCAACCTTAAAAATATTCACAACCAGTTTTTAAGGAATCACATACACACACAAATTAGTACCAAACATAATGAAAAGAGGAAAGTCAGAAGATTTTGTGCCTGAGCTGTTGAATTGTCATAGCTGGTTTTTGCCATGATAGAAATAAGGCATATAATATACAAATGTCATATAGAAACTGTCTCCACTGCACTCAGTGTGAAAAGCTAACATTTTAATAATTGATGAAAAGCCTGTCATTGATATTTGTACATTATTTGACAATGTCATCAAATATTAGATGTAAAATTACACTGAAATGTAAACTTTAAGTATCTTAGAAGTTTTCAGTCTATCTGCACTTAGTACCTTAGACACATCTTCCTTATAATTGATATTTCTAGATCTTTCATAGGTATCTCCTTCCTTTCTCATGAAGTGTGAAATTTCTTACATCTTTGTCTTAAAACTCTTGCTTCAGAAAAGCTTCCAGACTACTATTTCAATGCTAAAAGAAAATAAAGTTACTACAGAAACAAACAAACAAAAAAGCTATTTTATCAATAAAACTTCCTTTCTTATAAAAAGTTAGTTTTTTTGAGCAGCGGTGGGAGAATTTTAAGGGTAAAATGTGCTTAAGTAGTTGCAAAAATCCATCAAGAACAAAATCCTCTTAACATGATGGTTCTTGCAAGTTCTCCATGTCTTCTTTATTAAAATAAAATATTTTACTGAGGAGTAACACATGATGTTAAAGCCTAGATTCCAGGGTTTCAAGATCCCCAAAACATTTCTGCTCCTAACTGGTAATGATAAATTTTCATCACTTTACACATATTTGAATCACAAATACTTGCACACCTTGCTGCCCCACAAGGGAAAGTGTTAAATGGCTTAAGCAGAGCCCCTTTAGACAGTCTGATGACAGAAAGAATCCTGATTTTGTAATAAAGCTCCTTACACATAAATTACACACAAATTGAAGAGAAACAGTGATCTTAAAAAAATAATAAACCCTTATTCTTCTTCAAAATGTGTTGTAACTCAAAACACACACACACACACCCCCAGTCCATACACTACTAGAAGGGATCTTCCAATCACTTAGCATAGCTCGTCCACAGAAACCACTACGATCGGCTTGGTCAGGTCCTGGCAGGACAGTCAGAGCTGGCAGAAGCCAATCTCTCTGGCTGTTAGCTGGAGCAAGAGGGTTTTGACTGTTTCTGGTGAAGCCTCCTGTTTTGACTGCTGCTCCCGTCTCCTTGAGGAAGAGGCAGAAACCCATACAGCCAGGTCCTCAAGCTACCAGCTGGACCACAACGCCTGAGAGGAGATGGTGATTCTCATCCAAAGGCTCTTCCCTTTCAGATCGGTCATCAGCGGGAGGTGAGACATGTGACATACGCAGAGGACAGATGTCAGGGGATCAGTACTTCTGGTTGGTGTCTTGAATCAATTGTGTGCGCTGCCACTGGTCCCCAAAAGCTTCCTGTGGCAAAGTTACTAGTGGAGCATAGGCAGAGCTCTGAGATGCGCCAGGGATCAGGAAGAAGGAGGAACATTCAAACTGACAGAAAACTGCAAATGCTACAAAGAAGAAAGTGACTTACCCGCTCTAGCAAAATTCCCCTCACTAGGATGCAAAGCTGTACGGTGTGTTCCTGAAGCCAAAGTGATTTGACTGACTGTTTGAATCATATATGACAGGCCACAAAATAAATACTTTGGCTACCAATAAGGTCTGTAGTGAAGTCTCAGGGATGGGAATAACACAAAAACTGAAAAGCAAATCTCAGGCTCAACTGCTTCATCGGGTTTTTAGCACAACTTGATTTGAGCTTAGGTAGGAGAGTCAGCCCTTCTGGCTATACCCAGAGTGAGAAAATGTGAAGGGAGAACTTGGCACAAAGCGAAATGGCTGAAAGTAACTTTAACTCAGGCACTTCAAAGAAAATAAGGTTACGTGTCCTGAAAGGCAAAGGCTGAAATTACTAAGCTGTGGTTTATTGTAGACATGGCAGTTTAATCAAGGTAAGCTTTATAAAGAGACAAGTTATCTTTCAACTGATCAACAGATACAAATGGAAAAAAACAGGCAATGTTTGAAGCATGCAGGATCTTTTCTCAAAGACCCAAACAAGAAGTTGCAACGCACACAGCTTGTCTATTTTCTTCAACTAAATCAGATGGTCTAATAAAAGAAACTACCACCCCCTATTACTTACACCTTGTAGAAAGTACTAATACAGGGATGTACAGTTCCACATGATATATTTCACAGCAAATGGAACAGCTCTTCTCAGTAACAAGAGTACCCATGAGATCATCAGAATTGCAATGTCTTCCAATGTCAGCACAAGTCATTATGGGGAAACTGAAGCTCCAAATATCTAATAAAGTCCAGCAGAATAAATCTAAGGATAAACATTACATTTGACACACTATGCAGCCACATACCTGCTAGTATCAATATCTAAACTCTAAATCATATGCAATTTACTCTTCACAACACCTACAACAGTAGGTCAGGATAAGATGCAGAGCCATTAAGAAAGTAATCATTCCAAATTTCAGTTACATTATCAAAGGAAGTAAAAAACAGTCACCTTTTTTTTCCCAGAGAAATCACACTGAGGAAAAGCAACTACACATTACTACTAGTGAGAATTAAAAACCAAAGATATGTCATATCTTCAGCATGATAATCTCATAGCTCTTCCAATCACCTTTATCTTGGCCTTTGTTCTTTCTATTTTTATTCTTTTATTTCTTATTCTGATATAAAACTGTTTGCTATTTTAAGGATGCAGTTTCAGTTCTTCTTAATTCTTCCTAATATACAAACTCAGACAGCTAAACTTAGCTGATTATAACCTGTTCAGAATATAGAAATCTAATGACAGATGCTATAACCCCAGTAAACTTCTTGTAGAATCTGCTTCTGTTGTAAAACTTGACAGAAGAAGAAAAAAAAAACCAAACCACAACAGTCTACTTTCAATAAAGATGCAGAACAAATAGAGGGCAAAGGGAGGAGGAGGGAGGCTAAGGGGAAAAGGAAGGGGAAATGGAAGGAAGAGATATCTAAAGGCATATCTGGTCCCTTTTCAACATTATGAGACATGAAATAATGTTTTCTAAATGAACCGGACATATTATTCAATTTTTTTCTCTTCTGGTAGATGCATTTAGCGAAACAAAGTATACTTAACAACTGTTCAAGTGCTATGAAAATAAAATCTCTTGTACCATTTATGCAAAGACTAACTTGTTGTTTCTAATTTTCAAAGAACAATCTTGAAAGATTCAAGCACAATAAAGGCATGCCTGCTGCAGCAAGGTCTGCAGGTATTCTACACATTACCCTCACAGCTTAAGCTGCACTTTCTAAACCTCATAATAGTCATAAGATATTGACAAGATTGCATAATATTAATCAATAAAAGAATTCACTTTGGAATGACTTTGTAAAATGATTTCTACTTTTATATCTCAAGGATTACCGCTCCACTTAATTTAATGATTCATTATTACCACAAAGGTAAAAAGAACATGTGAGGTTAACAGCTATAGCTATTAGCTGTAATGTAACCAGCGTTAGACTGCATAATTGATCTATTTTCTTCAAGAATAATATTCAGGAAAAGAGAATTACTACCACTGCCTCTGTAAAAAAAGTACAGAAAGCCTGAGGGCAAGCGCGTGGGATAATAGTGAAGGCAAGAGAAAGTAAAATAGGAGCGCACCAAGAGTTTTTTTATAGATATCTGGGAACTCATTGCTTGGCATCATGTAATGTCTACACAGTCTCACATTGATCTAACTTTTTGACTGTGGCTCTATATTTAAGAACATAAAAACTAAGAATGAGCACACTAGACTTGTGATACTCTTCTCGAAAATGAGAGTAGCTCTTTCCCAGTTGAAACTGTTTCAAGACTGTCAGTTTAAGGATAAGATTTCCAGAGTTTGTTCCCTGTACAAGCATTTAAAGGTTTTTCTAATCCACTGCTGGCAGAACTTCAGTGTGGTTGAAATGACAGCAATCACTGTTAAAAGAATCACGTTAACCACTGTACACACATCTAATTTTATCTTCAGCTTTACCTTCTGCAGCCAGCACAAGTCAGGCTTTGATGTCATTCTTCTGTCTCTCCAGGAACTTCTTCCAGGTTGTGGGCTCAACCATGTATTTCTTTCAGGGTGAAATTCCACAAGACCACCTCAGTTTTATGCTGTCCCTAGGTCTCACTTCTCCTTCTTCCTTTCTTGCATTAACACATCCAGCATCCCATCGCCTCTTTGTTAGCTCGCAGTTACTGAACAGCTGGAAAAATGCAACTCCACTTTCTGTAGCCTTCTGTTAGCAGTACTGGCTACTCTGGTAGCAACAAAACTGTACTTGGAGCTGAACCACAGTGCTACAAATGGGGGCAACTGGGGTATTTTGTTCACAACCACAATACTGACTGAAAGCAAAATGCTAACAGCCAATTTCACTTGCATGAGAATTTTCTCCTCGCTGGTTGTCCATGTCTGGTTTTAATGCAGTTTTGCTTATGCAGCAGAAGATGGTCCTTAGCAAACTGAAGAATCTCGAATGCTTATTTAAAGATTTCCTGGAGATGAAGGGCTCATATGCCTGAATACTTGTGGGTTTTGGCATCTTGTTTGTTTGCCTTCCAAACAGACCACCAGTTGTAGAATGAAATTTGATCTTTCCATAAAACTTGCCTTTTTCCTTCAGATAAAGCAAGTTACATAAAAAACAGGCCTTTTGAGGCTCTTCAAAATATGTCTTCAGATACCACATTGTCTGATCCATAAAGCAACAAACCAATAAGTCTGCCTGCATTACATTAATTAAATCATATTTTGCATTTAAAGATTTTTGAAAAAGAAGTGAAACTAATATGAACAGCATTATTTGTATTCATCTCACTAATTTTTTTTCCATAAATTTCAATAATCCTACTCTCTAGTTGGCAATTCAATGACAGATTTTTTTTTAAGCCCTTAAGTAATATCCCATATCCTTCGAGCAGTCTGGTATCCCAGCACCCTCTTCTTCTCAGTGCACAATTAATGCTTACAGATGAGAAGGGTGGTTTGTGTCACATATTTTATGGGCAGCTGTAATTCTTCTTCACAGAAATTCTTTCCAGCAATGCTGGCATAAAGTAAGCCTGTAGTTTCCACAAGAAATCCTACTGACTTACGTTATTCTTCTCATGGCAGCAAGTAAAAAGTATAAAGATGCAACAGAGGAAATACGCGAAAGTAGCGCATTAGGTCCATTAGTGCTTTTGGTTATAATCTCACCCTTCATCCTGGGTTTAAATTCAGAGGCTGGAGCTTTCGTTCTCAGACCTGCCAGTCTTCCTAGCTCACTGCCTGCCAATATTTCATCTGTGACTTAGCTGTCTATCTGTAAAAGCAGGATAGCGATACTTTTTCTTTCTGCTTCCATCTTGCTGGTTTTAGATGCTGAGGTTTTAAAAGGAGCTGACCTTCACTGTTCTGGCACAGCAGGTCCTCATTGCAGTCAAAAGTTCTCTGGTGCAACACTGATCATTACAAGCAGGAGTCATACGCCTGAGAGAACATTAACTTGTTTATATAAAAAAGCAGAATAACAAGGTTTGAAAACAGTGACATGCTTGAGAGATTATATAAAAGTCACTAAGTCAATGCTATGGCACTTTTTCCATGCACATACTTGAGAAGGCATCAAATAAAAATGTCTTCAAGAACCATACTTATTGCCTTTCTTGTTTGGGCTTATCCCTATCCCTTTTATTACATAGAAACTTTCCAACAACTTATATAAACAGCACTGCTTTGGGTACAAAACTATTACTAAAGAAAAAAAAAGAAGTGACTTCAGTTCACAGATGTCATCTACATCCTGAGTTAAGAAGAGTGAAGCTTTTCTGAACTTATTCTTGCATTGTTGTGGCAAGTCATGTGTCTCTTCAAATTCTCGCTCTGAGCAACTGGAAGCAGATATTATCCTGTAAGTATTTGTTTTGAGATAAACAAATCAAGAATAATAAAGCTCAGAAAGGGGAAAGAATGGATACTCATGCACACATTCCAATTTTTTCGTTTAAATCAAGGATCCACTGAGTACACAGCCAGGCTGTGAATCCGTCTTCAGCCAGTATAAATTACTGGTTTGTATAATCTGAGCCCCCAGGATAAGTAGACAATTCATGAGCAATTCATATCCAAGCCAGTCTTACAGGCTTTTCTGAAGCCAGTACCTTGTCCTGGGTCCTCCTACCATCACCTCAGCATATGTACACCAACAATACAGGCATGCAGCATTCAAGGCCATCAAATGGCATTGAACCAAGTTATTTTACCCTCTAACAACAGAGAGGAGTTTATCCTCAGAGACATGGATCGAAGATGCTGCTTAGATGCTGGCTGTAGATTAGAATTGTTTTTGGGTGTTTTCATCATAAAAAATCTTCACTGTTAACTCTTCACTCCTCAAACAAAGCTTCCTCTATTCGTGCCCTTAAATCAGAAGGGAGAGACTTTCTAGTAAAGAATGCAAGAAAGCAGAGGACAAAACAGCATAAAAAATTTTAAGAAATAAAATCAAAACCCCTAATATATGAAAGACATATTGCTTTTTCTCCATTGCTAGCAGATTGTTAACCTGTTCTCCATGGCTAGCAGATTGTTAATCCTGGCATGAGAGAGCGTGGAGATGAACCTGTGGTTGTGGAGAGCAAGGGGAGTGTCCCTACTCGCCATCCACATACTGATGGATCTGCTCAACCCCCTAGGAAACTAATCTTGATGGTTTTCAAAGAAAGTTTAGGGATTTAGCAGGCCAAACTAATGGGTGAGTTTTATAGTCAAATGACAGTGGGGTGATCATAATACATTATAGTGGAAAGGATTCAAATATGATACAGAGGAATTTTGGTTTGATATCAAACTCCCAAGTTTCTGGGCTCCAGATACTGTCAAAGTCCACTTGCTCAAAGTCCCCTTGTTCAGAAATCAGCACAAACACAGCTTTGGAAAACAGGGAGCTCAGAAAGCAGCAGTGATAGTACAGCTATATCAGAGTATTGTGACATATTCTCACAGGGCAGAGAGTCTTTGGGTCCTTGTAAGAGGCTGGAAGGGCTTGAAGGCTACACCATATTAGCAAGTAATGATCTTACTAGAAACAGAACATTTTGGTTTTTCACTGTTGCCGAGGGCTCAGTAGTAATTAAAAAGGGTGTGAGTATCCCTCTAGGAAGGGTTTGGAGTAGAGGTTTGGCAACCCCCCGGGGGGAGAAAACCAGGAAGAGGCACAGCGTGGGCTGCATGCCTGGGTGGATCCACGTTGCTCCTTAACCAAGTCCTTCTGTGAAGAAAGCTGAGCCCCAGGACGAAAGATGTACCCAACAAAGGCACTGGAACACGCACATTCATAGAAAGGCTCAGGGGAAGGACTGTCTCCACCCATAAAAACCAAACCAAACAGCAACAAAAAAAGCCCTAGCAAGTAAATTAATACCCACGCCTCCTGGCCTCTTTTGCTAAAAAGCAAAAGGTTGTAAATATTAGAGAAGTAAATGTAGCATTTAACTCTGTATATAGGGTATTATGTTCTCCTCAGTAACTTTTAAGTTTCTTCACATTTATTCTGCAATGTCAAATACTTTCACTTCTCTGTTTACCCAGCCTGCAATCTCTGATTTTTAAAGGCACTACTACATCATACAACAAACAAACATAGTATTAATCCATATTATTTATTTTATGATAAAAGAAAATTCATAGAATATCAAGTCAAATGGGCCTGCTTGACACTACTGAAAAAACAAGCCGCAAAACATTAGACCAAAACTTCACCTCACGCTATTCACTCAAAACACCGTCACCTGGAGCCAAGTGCATGGGAATATCCCTCATCATTTTTACATGAATAAAATCAGGCTTTGGCTAACATCGCTTATATTTCCACTTGGCCAGTGTACCTCCTCAGCTTCCAAAAAGGCACGGTCAAGTCCTTCAGTAGCTTTGCATTGATTTGGGTTTTAGGCTTCCTCTTCAGGTTTTTTTAAGTCTGTAACAAAATGCATTTCCAGCCTGCCTCATGCTGATGCTCCAAGGCAAGACGGCAGCACTGCTCCTGCTGCTGGGGAACACCAGCAGCATGCAAAGGGCCTTTTCAGCAGTAAAAATAACCTCAGCCAGCCATGGACACAGCCTGAGTGTCATGTCATATCCCATCTTTTCTCTTAAAAAAAAAAAAAAAAAGAAAAGAAAAAAAAAAGAAAAAAAAAAGGCTACCTAGTTAATTAGAATGAATTAACAGAAAGCATACACTGCCAAATTAATAATCAATTTTCACTGTTTTTTATTTTCTGACTTTTACTTGAGGGACTACGCATCCATTTTTTCCTTTCAAAAGTCTGCCTTTTTATTATGATTAAACGCTGAAACATAGCATATTTACAGCTAAATTTATTGTCATATTCAGTCTGGAATTGGCCATTTGGCTGATTAAGTTGTACCACACGAAGGCACTGTGACATGTACTATTAAGAAATGAGAAATGGCAGATGGGCATTTCCAAAGAACCGTCAGCTTTGCAAACGGTAATGCTACAGCTGAATATCATCTGCTAAAAATGGTTATCAAAGGTGAGGATCCAGGCTTAACATCCTCCCTGAACATGCTGGAGCATTTTCTCCCACTTTGGGAAGAAGTTTGCCATTTCCAGCGATACACTACTTCATAAAATAACTTTAATAATAGAATTGGCCATGACGTTTCTCTCAATTTGAACCTTCTTTTGCCCTGGTGTGCCCAATCCACTCCTTTTCATTTGGCTCTGGAGGGTCAGAAGAAAAGTGGACCACGCATGTGTACCCAAGACTACACCTAGGCTGAAAATTAAAGGACTTCTAAATGGAATTTAACTCAAATATTAATTAAAATTTAATTTTAAAATAAAAAAATAATCTTTCCAGGTCTGAGTAATAATTTTAGGATGATGCTTAATATGAATGGAGTACACAGTGATGCAGTAGTCTGCAACTCCAAGTCTGTGGAGGATCCTTTTCTGAATCCAGTGACCCTCAAGTTGTTTCACAGGGCACTACACCACTGTGTTTCCTCTAGAGTCTTTCTGCCTTTTCTGCCTTTTTCTGACTCCCCATCCACTGAGCTCCACATGGCTTCACATGGCAAGGCCACCTTCAGGAAGTGACTGCCATCCAAATTCCCCTTAGCAAGTGGAAAAGGATGTAGTGCTTCACTTAAACAAACAAATAGGGAAGAAGGTCTTGTACCCCAGTTAAATATAAATTTGAAAGGAGAAGCATTTAAAATGTGAAATCCTTTGCCTCTGTGAGATGCCCCTCTATTTGCATAAGGACTGCCACAGTTCCAATCTGGAAAGGTAGTACCTGGAAAGTTACAGATCAGTCAGTCCTCCAACCAGATGTTTGAGGAGAACTACCTGTTTTCTTGAGGTGAAAGGAAAGAAAGAAGAAAACACAATGATTCACCTGCACTAAGTTTGTGTAGGTGATCAAGTCTGGGATCAAAACTTAAAAGCCAACCTCCCAGGTTTGAGGAACAACCTAAAACAGAAACCATTGTTGTTCTATTTACTGATCTATAGGACAACAGAAGAACTTGTTTGTGACCAAAAGCTATCACTGTCACATGGCAACAGTGCTCGCGAATTGATTTTCACAGTTTCACACTCTTCTGTAATTCTATTAAAAGTGTTTAGCCCTGAAGAAGAGACTTCCAAACTATGCATTACTATATTTAAACCAGTACTGCTGAACGCTACTAAATGTAACATGTTTAGATAGCAAACTCTTAGAGACTACAGTTATTTCTTCTTCCATGTATTTTTGCCGAGAATACTATCTGTACTCCAAAAATTGCACACCCTAAATAAAATATCTAAGGAATACAATGGAATGTGGTCTGTTACTATCTGTGTGCTGAGTAAAGGGCATTGCAAAAAGCAATCTGCTTCTCCCAAGAACTAGGAGACAGTCAGAGTTATCTGTAAGTAACACCGTAACCTTGAAAATCCATAAAATAAGAAAGAAATTGTTAAGAAAATTGCAGAGATTTTAGTAAGGCCAGACCGGCTTCATGAGGCAGATGAAAATGAAACTGGAACAGAGAGTGGGGAGGATACTCTGCTACATATTCAAGTTGCATTTTTTAAATGAAATGTTTATCAGTACTCAAAAATCATGCAAATAATGATAGTAGCAATGTGGGAGACCTGTATTAATGTATAAATGAGTTTTCAACTGCTTTCAATATTAATTACATTATATGCTTAATAGAAGACATTTCAAACCTGTTTTGCTATTTTACATTGAGCCTCGATTATAATTCTGAGGAAGAAGGCTACTTTCAGCAGCAGACATACCAGTTATATATTGGCTGCTAAGTAAATTTTACACAGTTTTATTCATAATAAAGAAAACAACCTCGAGGGGTGGTTACTTTAGCTTTGTCCTATTTTTCATTATTCTTAAAAATTACCTTTTAAATATGCTCACTATCTAAGAGTGGCAAAAGTGTTTCTTAAAATACTTGCATACTGTAAAATGGAAGAATAGATGCAGTATTTCTGTAACATTAAGATATTTCTATACAAGTTGCACACAGAAACATATGTCACACCCCCCAAAAATAAGATGTCTAAAGAAGGCCAGGCTATAAGGAATGCAATAGAGGAATGCTCCAGCAAAATGAGAATTAATACTTTAAACACCCATGACTCTTAATCTACCCTTTATCAATCATTCCAAGAACTCAAAAAATCTACCGAAACACTGAGATGACAGGGTAGTACAGGTGAGTTACTAACTTTAAAAATGTACATTTATTATCCAGGGAACCAGCAATAATAGAATCATAGAAAAGTAAGACTGGAAGTGCTCTCATGAAGTCCATTCCCCTGCCCCAGGGCAAAATCAACTCTACATAAACCACTCCTGACAGATATTTGTCTAACTTGTTCTCAAAAACCTTCAGTGACGGAAACTTTGCAACCTCCTTAGGCAATTGGTTGCAGTCCTTAACTATCCTTACCATTAGAAAGATTTTCCTAATGTCTAACCTCAATCTCTCCACTACAGTAAGCTTGACTGTTAGTTCATGCTCTATCCCCAGCAGAACTGGAAAACAGTTTCTATTACTTTCCTCTTTACATGAAATTTCCATATATTTTTAAATGGTTATCACATCTTCCTTTGCTCTTCCATTCTCTAAATGAATAATAGCCAACTAGGTCATACGCAATCTGCTGGAGCAATTTATCTGGTCTCCCGTGTAATCCCTTCAAGGAGCCTCCCTATTCTGGCACTACCACCCCCATGCCAGAGACATCTCCACCCAAAATGCCAGCAGTTAAGCAAAACAAGAGGCACAGAGAGAAGCCAAACTGAATGGCAGGCTCTCAGACTGCCTTCCTGCAAAGAAAGCTTCCACACAAACAACCAGAAGAGATATGGAGTGCGGAAAGGTATTCACCCCAGAGAAGGGCAGATGAGGAGAGGAAGGACTGAGTCTAGAAAGAGGGGTAGAAGCTTTTACACAACATGGAATTAGGTTGCAGTGAGTTGGTCTGGAAGTGGGAGAGGTCTGGAAACAAAAAAAGATGAAGGAAAGCAGTGAAAAGCAAGAAGATTACCAGAAGGATCAGGAATCTGGAACAGCAGTGAAACCAGATGTCCAAACAGGGAGGAATGGAGGAGCCTCATAGCAGAGAGAGGGAGTGTGGGCACTGATGGAAGAAGAGGTAAAAAGAGGTTGGGACAGAATGAAACACAGGACAAGAAATGCAACAGAAGTCCTGAGTGCTGGGGGATAAGCACAGAGGTGGGGGGACTGGAGAAGCTCCACCAAGCAGTATTTCTATGAGCACAAATATCTCCGAACAGATGAGTTCCGTCTCTCTACTAAAGCAAGGCCTGGGAGAGTATCAGCCAAGCTGAGGAGTTGATCCTTGCGAGTAACTTGGTCTCTCTGGATATGGCCCAAGGTCAAGCTTTGGTGACAATGACCTTGAGACATAAGGCTGCAAGGGATGATGGAAAGATTTAAGGGTGTCACCCCTTCCACAGGGAAAGGTATGAGGGAGAAGATACACAGCTATGGCAGAACAGGATCAGAAGATGACAGGAAAAGTCAGTGCTAGACTGAAGGGCAGGGGCCCACTGCACAGAGCAACTCCTTACTATTTGTTCTGATTTCCATAGTGCCATAGCTAATAATCCCTCTAGCAGTGCTGAGGGTCACAAGGCAGGAATGCCTTCTAGTCAGCCCAGGTCTGACAGAGCTTGTGCTGAGATGGAGGTAATAAAATCCCGATGAACCTAAACTGACCTTGCAAGGTCAGGAGTCTTCATACACTGATTCCTAATCCATCACACAGTGTTGCCCTTATCCTTTGATCATCCTGGACGTCCCTGTGCCACACACTTCCCAGTGATGCAGAGCTCATTTCAGAATCACACTATTATCTTAAACCAGCACTCAAAACACTACTGAAGAAAGTGGCTGATTTTAAAAACAGACCTTGGCTGTCCAGAATCCCCACCACTGTTATGGCAACTGAGAGTGGCCAAGGCAGAACGTGTAGAACTTAATGGCAATTAAGAAGAGTGCAAGCAAGGAGGTCCTTCTGACCCTCACTCCAAAGCACTGCTGTATCACGGTCGCATCTTGCCGTGTAGCTCAGTGCATCAGACATGTGCCCTGACACAACTCTGCACTGCTTCTGGGAACCCAGGAAAAACATCTTCAGAAAGTCTGAGAGTTACTGCTCTAGTAACTTTTTTCAGCTCTCCAAGCTCGCGCCTTCCAGACCTCTGGCCATTCATTCTGCTCTTCTCTGGGTGCTTCCAGCAGGCCCCAAGAGTGCTGTTCAGAACAGAAATAGTACACCAGGCACACAAATGGCAAGTAGAGTGGAAAATTATTTTGCATACAGACCCCCGTCCATATATTCTAGCATAACATTCATGGCATAGTATTCTTGATTCACAGCCACTTTCAGAACTCTTGCAACTGCCCATCTGTTTTCTGCAGACCTGGTGTCTCACCAGTTACTCGGCATTTTGATTTGCACGGTTGATTATTCCTGCCCAACCACAACTCAGAACTTGTCCTTGATGAACTGCATCATATTTATTTTAGATCAGTTCTTCAATACACTATTATTTTGAAGTCTTATCCTGTCCTCAGAGGGCTTACATCCTCTCCCTGGTTGGTGTCATCTGGAAATTCTGCATGCAGATTCTATCATCTAAATTATTAATTAAAATATTGAATATTTTCAGGCAATGCAGGGAAGAATCCCACTTGACAGATCCTTCTAGTTTGACTATGAATCACTAGTAATTATTGTGAGAACAGCTTTTCAGCAAACTGTGTACCCACCTTGTAGCTCATATTGCTACCTTGCTTATGAAAGTGTGAAAAGACTTTCAAAAATCCAGATATACTGTTTTCTACTCACAGGAAAATTAGGCTCCACTGACAAGGTACCTTCTGGGGGAAAAAAAACCCAGGCAAATTCATTTATCATATTATTATCTACAGGCTATTTATTAAAATAATCAGTTGACTATTTGATTCAAACCTTTTTCCCCAAAATTTCAGATAAGCTAGCTACTCCAAAGGGGACAGCAAAGGACCCAGAAAGTTTACATGTAGGTGCAGTGTTTGCCCTTTCACAGATTTTTGAACCTAAACTGTCCTCCAAATAATCTCCAGTGTAGCTATTAATTGCTCAGACATTGCTTCAGCTATTTCACCCTACATTGCAGAGACAGTTTCTTGCATACTATGCCTTTTATTCTCACATTGTCTCTTCTCACCTTCTGAAGAATGATAAGCTCACTCTTTCATGATTGCTATCACCCAAATCGCCTTTTACCATCATGGGCTCAGCCATCTCTTTCCTAATCAAGCCTAGGAGCACTTCCCTTCCATTGCTTTTTCTACGCTGGGTAATCCTGAGCCTATTGTACTGGCATGGTCTACTGAATTTAGTATTCAGACAGTAACGTGAAAAGGTTCTAACCAAACACTATCGTTTGGTAATACATGACAAAAAAAATTGGATAAGCCCATCTCTTGGGACAAGAGCCATCTGGAAAAAAGGGCAGCTTTGGCATCTCTGCCAGTAAATGAGCATATAGACAGGATCAAAATATCTCCTAGCCATAACTTTAAGCCTTTCCAGGTCACAGCAATTAGCAAAGTGGAAAGGAGATTTATTAAATACTCCTAAGGTGGCTACACAGAGGCACTGTCCTCCCAGGCTTCTTTTGCCAGCACTCTGGTCAGCTGTAAATTGAAATGATTACTCTGATTGCTGAAATAGCTGCTATCACTTAGCATGACTAGATTCAGTGTTGACACTGGACACGTTTCAGATATCAAAGCATTTCTGCACAAATTAGCTCCCTTCAACATGTGATCATGCCCCTTCTGCCGCTAGCAGCTACCATTCTCTCCTACAGCTGCATTCCAATAAAACAAAAGGAGCACTACAGCAAGGATCAGAGGAGAAACCATATGCACCTGCCACTGCACTTTTATCACAACTCTTTAGCATAACTCTGTCCAGTGAATTTCTCTAAGAAATACATACCTACCCACTGTCTATTGCCGAATACATCATATAAATCTAACCAGGAAAAAGAAATATCTCCAAAAAGCAAATATGAATATCAGTTTGATACAAACTGGAACTCTTCTCCTCATATAAAGAAACTATATTTCAACCTGTTTCCTTTACAAGTCTCCTGAATGTATGGTGCTATTTAATGCTTAAGAATTCTTTAGTATAGCTGCCAAGATTTTAATATGCATATTAACATCTTTACCCAAGGGCAATTGCAAAGGAATATAAGAATTCCTTATGGGAGACCAAGCAACCTTCATGCTATCAAGTCTCCAGAATAGGTCTGAATCTGCTGGGTTGTCATCACAGTCTGACTGTTCAGGGACCCCAGTTTCATCTCCCTGAATTTTATGCAGCACTGTTTGCCAGGTCTTTTTCATCCACCAGCAGTCATGAGGTTACAAATCTTTCTGACACCTTGCTGCCCAAGCACCCTAGTCATAATGCAAACAACTCCTAACTTCTGGGAGCTAAGGGACAGAAAACATTGTGGCAGAAGAGTACAAAGCTGGAGAGACAATAATCTAATATTGCATGGGTGCTAGAAAAAATAGGGTTTTCAGCAAAGGAAAAAGCCGGGGTAAGGAAGAGAACAGATATCCGCACAGTAGGAATTTTGGTAGAGAGCAAAGGGGAGACAAAACACTCTTAGGAATTAGCTGAGGGCTGGCAGAGAGCAGCAAGGACAAACAGAACAAGAAAGGCAGTGGGCAGCTTCAGGAGGGTGCTGCTAGATAGACACAGGCAGGAGCGCCCTGTGGTGGTCCCAGACTTCACAAGTCCCATCAGCGCTGGAATACATGCAGAGTAAAGCTTCCTGTTTCCTCTCCTTCAGGACACATCTCACTGACACACACGGAAACCATGCTGTAAATCAAAGCAATGCAAAGCAGCAGAGACAGTTCAGAACTGCACTACTGCTCCAAACCAATGTGCTGGTGTGCACAGCTGGACACAGAGTCGCACCCGCTGCAGCCAGAAGGGTGAGATCAGCCTCTGCAGGAGGATCTGCTTTGTGAGACTACAAAGTAGGAGCCTGCCCGCCTGGAAATAAACAGTTTTGGGGGTCCTTCCTGGGGAGAGCTCCTAGAATAGCAAGCAGCCCAAGACAGAAAACCATCTTCCCATACATACAACCCAGAATCAAAAAAACCTCTTCTAAAGGCAAATATTTCAAATTAGAAAAAAAAATGTCTTGCGCATCACTAATTTTCACTGTGGTACTAACGCATTATCTAGACCTACAAAAACAAGTTGATCCAGTTCATTATCTGTGCATTTCTCCCAGCATCTCAGCTGGCCAGCAGACGTGGAAGCAGAATCTTCTGATCCTCTTTTCTTTCTCCCACCTCTCAAATCAGAAACCACCTCAAACTGTTAAAGCACTGAATGAACTCCAGCAGACTTCACACTAGAGGGAGCTTTCCTCAGAAGGACACACCACCTTGGCATCCTCTTTCTCATTACATTATTTTCAATACATCTACAGGGAAATACACCAGATTCAGTTGAAACAGTTATAATTTAAAACCTCCAGTTTTGCCAGTTCAAGCATTGCAGCAGGTCAACGGTGTGGGGCAGGAGGGAGTACAAGGAGAGGGTACCTGGCAAGTTCTGCCCAGAGATCTGCTCTGGCTGACAAGATAAAGCTCAACACTGACATGTTACTGAGACGCCTCTGGATACAAACCATGGCCATCCTGCAGCCGCACCAAACTCCCATGTTGAGCACAAGAGCAACTTTACAAACTACATTTTATACTGACTCAAGAGACCACTCAGAGTTAAGCTGTTAATGAGTACTTTAATGAGGAAAGCTGAGTTAAACCTCCCCTAAGGCTTGTGGCCATCCATTTCGGAAGGCTGAAACCTGGATAACTGTGTTCCTCACTGCTAATACAAGTGTTGAACTGGTCTTCAAGTGAATTGTTTTTAAATATTACTTAAATTGAAAGTACTACAAGATGTTAGCAACAGTCAGGACTTACTCAATTTATTTTATAAACTCAAATATACTGTCCCAAAACTGTAAGCTGAACTGAAACAGAAATCCTTACCTGTGAAAGCATTTGTGGCCTGAAAACCAGCTTCCTGCATACTGCTCTCCCAGCGAAGCTTGAGATTCCCGTCTCAACCTGTCCTTACTGGAGACAACTGCTGAGCTTGTTGCTGTCAAGTCACTTCCATCTTAGCTTGTCAGAGTCCATTTCTCTTTCCATTTCCATATTTGGCACCATCCAGTTACCACCTGATCCCAGGTCTTTCGATCTGTACACAGAAGGGATCTGCACTGAACCTAAGTAGGAAGCGTTGGACAGTTCCATCAACCAGCCAGCCAGAGGATTTGTGCCATGATGAATTTGAAAATGAAGCAAATCGCCTGTCAAGACTTTCTTTCTCTTTTACAATTAAGTTCTAATCCTGTGTTCATCCAGCAACATTTTTTCAGGTCTCGGCCAATGGTGATGTTCAATTGTCTCTCCTCTCTTGTGTTCCTCTCCCCTCAGGCACACTCACTGAGAAATTAAAAAAGAAGAGATTATGTTTCCTGATGACCTGTAGCAACACTAAAATTAACAGACTCCAGGGAACAAAAACCCAAAATACATTATCAGGGATTGATTGTACACATTAAAGGAGATCTTCAGAAGGCAAATCTTGCGATTTTGCTGAGATGCAAAGTGTGACCACACAGCTCTTTGAAGTGCAAAGAGGAACAGTGCTGAGGGTGTCATATGCATCTCCGAGAACATGATATGATTTACATTTCAAAAGCCATATTTAGCAGAGATGGGGGCAGCAATACAATAACAAAATTGCAGTTAAAAGGGAAAAGGAAAAATACTAAAGGCTCTCAAGTCTAGTCTATTCAAAACCACAGCGAAATTATTAGCATTTCATATAGCTGCTTCCCTCCTTTTCTGGAGCAGGAAAAGGGAATGCTGTGTGCCAACACTATATATGCCATTCTTACAGTCTTCTGCGGTTAAAAACCTTTGTATGTCTTGCTGTGGATTATCAAACTTTGTATGTCTTGCTGGTGATCATCTATTTAAAATCTCAGTTGTAAAACAGATGACGCAATTCAGATGCCTTCAGACATTTGGTAAGGTTAAAAACACCCACAGGCTACACAAGAGAAAGGTGGTTACATTTTTCTTGATGCTGCTGCTTCTGCATAGCATGGACACCTGCAGCTCACTGAAACCTACAGTTGTTCTACAGTCAGTTTTTAGAAACCAGGATACAATTAATCTCATGGGGTGAAGGCAAACAGCAGACAGGTACATGTTTAGGGAGAAAATTATTTTAGAAAACAAGTAAGAAAGAAAAGAAGACTTGGAGGAGAACCCATTCACTCCCCAGATATCCTGTTTCCTCACATAATGATGCTTGGCTCGCTATCTCCCAACTCAGTGGCACAGGCAGGTTGAAACTACACCTGTGATGATCTTATGACCTACTAATGGATTTTAGATATAAGTCCAGCCAGGGCTTGCAGTGCCAGCTTGGACTCAAGGTCCCCCAACTGGAACAGCCCACATCAGAGAATGCCAGTGTCACTGCCAGTCCCAGCACCCGCTGCTTCGGAGAACAGTGCAAGACCCCTCTCAGCGGGCAGGTGAGAATAACCCACCACTTGCTACCCAGCCCCACTTCACCCTTTACCCTGACCTGCAAGACCTAGAGACCAGCTTATACCTGAAGCTGTCTGAATATCCCAGATGGTCCAAAGCAGAGAGGATTAGCACGCTCCCTGGGGTACAGCCAGCTGGCCCTCAAGGGCTTCATCAGGGATCTGCCTTAGGGGGGAAGAAAGGATCTCTTCTCAGGTGTGTCACTGAAGCCAGGTGAGCCTGACACCTGATGAATGTCATTTCCCTCGGAACACAGTGAATGAAAGCTAGCTGCTATCAAAGATGAATCTTAATGATGTTGCTGCTTTTTTTCCCCAAAAATTTTGTTATGACAGTATTACTGAAGAACACACGTTTTTGTCTCAAAACACAGCACAGGAATGACTGATTAGTTACTTGTATTCAAATCTCGCAATTTGCATTCAAATCAAATGAGGTTACAGAACAGATTTAAGATGTTTTCCCCATTTCTTACCCAAACATCTCAACCTAATAGAGAATAAAGTGGAAACTAAAAAGGAGAAAGAAAAAAAAAAAAAAGCCTTTACGGGTATTATCTTCTATCAAAAAAACACTGCATAAAAAATTCTAGAATAGTGTTTAGAATGCCATTATTCCTGACTGTTATGTAGGTCCTTGAGATGCTTTTTCAACCCTTTGAAGTGCTCTGTGCAACTAATAACCATTTCATATGAGGTTATTTTATTCTAAAATACATACAACTGAGCAAGTACAATATTCATACACAGCAGCACATATTTCTTTTGGGTCTTAACGTTGTGCTAACTATTCTGTAATGACTGCAGATGGATGCTGCACTCATTTCCCAAGCTTTTTCTCTAGAGGCCTGAGTTTCTTCTATATTTATAAGAGCAGGTCCATATTTGCATTCACATTTCCAGTCTTATAACTTCTGATTTTGGTTTACAAATCCACAGTTTTGATTTCTTCTATTTTCAGCATTATCATCTCCCCATCTTAGAGTTGCTCACGAGATGTGCACTAACACCTTAGCATCCAGGGAAATTCTCTTACTGTTACACCTATGTATTAGATATAATAAATTTTGATTCTTAGAAGATTAAAATATTTTTACTTTCCTGAAAATTAACATTTCATTAAAAGAATAATTATTTTCCACATCTTCAACAGTTCTGCTGAACTAGTTAAGAACCCAATAGTGCTGAAGAAACTCTGTGGCACAGGCACTTTCAGTAACCACTGCTTCTTCAGACAGAACGATGTGACTTTAACAACATTACAGGACACCGAAACACTTACAGAGTTCATTCAGACCTGAACATTAAAAAGACAGTGCACTGCATCAGGGTTTAAGTCCTCCCTTAAGGACTCAAGTGAAAGTAGATACTGATATCTCTTGATTGCCCTAAGTGATCATTTTCTATCACTGCAAAAGCACTCTTCTCCTCTAGCAGATAATGAACTCAGAGGTGGCTGGCAGGATGTGAGGAACTGGAGCTTGCTGGGCCTCATCACAACTCAAAACCAAGTTCAGTACTTATAAAAAAATTCATATTTACCGCCGTGTAGGCTATTTAATGACCATTTTCATTAGGCAGACTTTAATCAGTCCCATTTGCACAACAGTTTCAGGTTTCTCAGATTACAAATGCATACAGATGACAAAGCAGCCCAGCCAATACGACAGCAAATCAGGAAAACAGCAAATTCAGCACGTAGAGCTATGACCGTTCTATTGTACTTTACATTATCCAGAAATTTTCCATTAAAGCTGAGCTTATGTTTAAAGGGAGGAAGTTTGTGTTTGTTTCCTAACAGACTGGCATGTTTGTATGCACAGAATGGGTCGGGACCTCTGCTGACACATTTCGGTGTGGCTCAGCCAGCTCCAGTGAAGTTATGTGTTTATCCTTTTATACCAGCGTGGTGCAAAAATGCTAAACCAACCTGCTTAAAGGGCTGAAAAGTGAAAATGCATATCTGAAAACGAGAGTAGAAAATAAACAATACTGGTAGAACCACAATAAGGTGTGATCTTTGATGTTACTTTTATTTTTCACAACCTGCAGAGACACCCCAGTGAGAACACATCCCATTATACTGATTAGATGGCGAGACAAAATGTGGACTAGAAAGACTAGAGATTTTCTCTTTCCTCCATCTGTTGCCTCCTTTTCAATTGCAACAGGAACTCTGCTTCCACTTCTGCTTTTATTCATCCACTGCAGTGCTATATGAGTCTCAGAAGCAAACCAAAGCAAGCCACTGTATTGTACCAGTATGTAGCTTTGCTATAAAGATCTTCAGCTATTATGCACTTACATGATGGAATACCTAGGGAAAAATCAAATCCATTTGTTTTCATCCTCTCCACTTTTCTCAGATTTGGTCCTGGGAAAGACACCAGCATCTGAACCTCGCATAAATTGCAAATGGAAAATATTTTGACTATTTAACACCTTGTGTGACTTACATGTTCTTGGGTATATTTAGCTAGTAAACCTGTTATTTCTCTTTTCTAAACATTTGAAGATGCTGTATTAATAAAGGGCCACTGCAAAAAAGAATCTGAGAGAGGAAAGTAAGCAAAGAGTACAATTAAATCCTGCATTAATATCTATATTTTATGAAGTATTGGGCAATCATCAGCCAGGACCAAGCCTGGAGGAACTTGCACTGAAAGAAGAAGTGAAATACTGCTTTTTCCAATACTGGTATTTCTGTAATGCCTTGAAAAACTCAAAAGCACTGCCTGACATGCAAACGCTGCAGACTGGGGTTTTTTTCCATTTCCTTTTCCTATATACCGTCTCTTTCTCTGGCCACATGCTTTTGATTCTCACATAGGCACTAAGAACTCACTGGATGTGCTGCCAGAGGGGCTACAGCCATGGAAAGCATGTCCTGTGATAGCCCTTGGCATCCTTTAGGATGCTAAAGTACAGCATTTCACTAAGGTGTACAACGTATTTCCTAACAGGACTATCTGTAGCGTAAGCCCACGCATTTACATTTTTGAGGAAGTTACTGAACAGCTTGTGAGCAGTGGTTTAATTTAATTTAATCAGGGGAGGACTCATGCTTGAATTTCTAGCTTTCGGGTGAAAGAAGCGTAAAAGGGGAGAGAGCTTGAGCTACCCTGCCCTGCTCCCACTGTGGTCGCTGCAGAAGGCAGGTGCCGACAGCGGCAGACCCCAGTGGGAGGTCGGGTGCTGCCGGCACCGACCCGCTCCGTGGATGAAAGGACAGAATCGAGGGGGGCTGAGCTGGCAGCATGACTCCAGCTCAACGGGAGATTTAAGCAGGCCTCCAAATTCAAGGATATAAGTCGTCTCAGTGAAGCCCAGACAAGTATTGAACTATTCACATGCTTAAACACTCAGCTGAAGTAATGTCTATCCTTCCTATATGTTAAGGCAGAATCGACTTGGATATATCTTTAAGGTGTCTTTTCTGGCTGGAAAAACACTTGCAATATTTTGTTTGTACAAAACTGGGTTTTTAAAAATACATTTTCAAGTTTGCTAAAGCAATTTAAAATGAAGCATTTGTGCACACGTATAGCTCACCTCTCCAATTCCTTTTGGATTTACCAAGTTTTCCAGGCTTTGATTTTGCTTCTTATAGAGATTTTAAACTAGATATATTAATATCTACCAATTATATCTAATCTTTTCCAGTGGTAAGGCCTGCGTTTTACTGTGTGATCCTCATTTATTTTATTTACTTCTATAATTTGTCTTTCTTCCAAGATAGCATGGCACCAGTGCTAAGTGAATCCTGGTTCTTCGGAAATCCATAACTCACTTAAAAAACTCAAGGCAACTTTCACAGGAGACCATACACAAATTAAACAGAAAACCAGATGTTCAAAATATGTTTATCTAATTGCATCTTTCTCTCTCTCACACACACATACATATAATTTGTTTTTACTTTACTTTGTTTTTACTTTACAAATATCTTCAGTGTTTGTACAGGTCAGTTGTGACTTTTCAAACAGCTGCTGTATTTCACTTTTTTGGTGCATTTCAGTGACATACAAAATGAGTTTGTATGTTAAAGTATATGTATTTATATTCCCACAGATATTTTCAGATACTCTTAAGCTTGTTTAGGAATGGTGTCCAAGCTTATTCTTACTTCATTTTTGTTACAGCACTCCCTGAATTGGGGCAAACAGAGGACAACCAAAGTGAGGTGTACCCTTTCTGCATTAGCTGAAGCAGGAAACAGGTCTTGAAAAGAGAGCATACGGCCAAACCCCAGCAGTGTTTTTTCTAGCCTGTTAAGAAAATGTTCTATAAAGCAAAATATATCCCCAATGCCAGCACACACTGCAAAAGACACTACAGACATGGTCCAGTTCAAAAGACAGATGATGTAAGTTTTGGTACAGACACTTCTTCTCCTCCTCTTCCTCCTGTTTATTTCTTTTTGGAATGAAGCAACTGAACTGATGAAAAAAAATTGGTCTGTTTAGTAGCTCCATGACAAAGTGAATAGCCTCTAGTAGTCAGACAGTAAGGTATATTTCACATGAAAAAGTGCTATAAATAACTGATAACACAAAGGATCATGACACATTTCCTTCCATTAATCTTGTTAAGTGAAATAATTCATTTGGGTCCTCTATTTTCTATCTCTGCAAACAAACTAAAGAGCCATACATTTTACCATGGCTGTGCTGGCAGAAGGCAGTAAAACCCCCGGTGGAAAACTTAGTACTAAGATCTTTGTGACAAGCTACTGGATTTGGATGAGATAATTATTGGGAGAAGTTGTACAAGCTGTGTTTCACAGTGCAAATAAGAAGATTGCATTGTTTATTTTTGGACCTTAATAAAACTATAATTACCAGAAGCTGTCAAGAGAAATCATTATTCATGTTGCTCTATGAACCTGACCAGTCAAAGAAAAACCTCAGCTCTGAATTTTACTTGCCAAAATAACAAAAAGGTAGTAAGAGCAGAACCCAGTCTCAACATTTTTCCAGAGGAACAAAGGGTCAATATTTGAATTTGCAGATGGCTGGTAATAGCAAAAATTACACTAAACAGACTGAAAAAAAGATGACAAGTTTTTGACTGGTGTTTCTGTGACTTGTATGAGAAATGAGCAGTTGCCAGAAACCATGGGGATTCTGCATACCTCAAGACATAGAATATCCAACATCCAGCTACACTCCAAGGGGTATTTAGCAACTCTGCACACCACTGGAAAATCTGTGGTTGTGAGTCACAGCTGCAGAACCTGACCACCCTGACAAGCAGCAGTAGGATAGGGAAGTTACTCATTTAACTCTGCTGTGCCATGTAACATGTGTGAGCAAGGAGGGAACACCTTAGAAGAACACAACATGGCCACTGCCGATTTGCCGCTAGACCATTATTAATGTGGAGCCAAGCATAAGACCAAAGAGTTCTCTCCTTCTCCATTCCCACAGAAACCCACTGCTGCTTCAACAAAATGTTTCTTCTGGTTCCCTTTCACCTCATCCTGGGAACCCACGACACTGATACAAGCACTGTATATTGTTCACAAGCTCTCTGCTTCCCAAGTGTGCATCACACAATTCCTACCTTTCCATCAGCCGATGCAAGCTGCCCAAGCTCTTCACGTAGACTTTTAGGTGTAACAGGAGCACATGGCTATTGCCATCTCCACTGACACACCTTGCATAAGAAAAGCAAATGGGCAGTGCTTCTCTCCTGCAGCAAATTATGTCAAACATCCCCATCATCCCTAGGAGATCCAGTGGCAGCCTTCCACTTTCAACCAACAGCATCTTCTGGGTGAGGGCATCACATCCACCACAGAAAGGGTGCACAGATGATACCAACCTCTCCCACTGCATTGCTTAGAGCAGCCAAATTTCCTATTACTCACAACAAAGATACAAACACACATACCTACTCTGTTCATAAAAAGCAGATTGTGTGGATCTAGCCAAGCTGCACTTTGTTTCTCAAGGCAGAAAGATCTGTACTCTGGTTGTTCTGTAAAGAAAATGAAGAAGAAATCATCTCTTATGTGAAAATCTCAAGCAGCCTATGGACACGGAATGGCACAGTCCTCCCACAGTACTGTGGGCCATGGAAATAAACATATATGGCAATCTGAAAATTCAGAAATTAATAGGAGTTATCCAATATTATTTCAATTTCTGTCAAAACACTTGGTACAAATAAAAAAGCACAACACAATGCTCCCTCTGACAAATGCAAAATGCAGAAGAGAACAGTGCTAACTGCAATGAAAAATGAACTGATGCTGAAGAGCCACTCAAGGGGCATGGAAGCTGCTGAAGAACAAAACTGCTATGTTGGAGAATATAACTACTCTTTGCACAGCACTTGGGTTTGCTACGTACACCTCTGGGAAGCGAGCATGCTCAGCCACTCTCAAGAAGGATATAGCATCCTATGCACTTGGGTCATGAGCAAAGAAAATCCCCTTCTGCTAAAGAGAAAAACATGAATTATACAATTGAATTAGCATAAACTGATGCCGTATCATTTGAAGAACCACTGATAAGAATTTTCTAACTTTCTGGAAGGCTGTATCAGTCACTGCAATTAAGGTCCACGTGCTGTGAACTGCTCAGGAGGGCAAGGAACATAAGAGAAAAATCCACTAGTATTTTATAAACATTACTACACAAAGTTAGTTCTGGTTTCCTATGAATCAAGCCATGCCACAGAATTTCATGTGGTTTATTGACAGTGTCTCAGGAGCCAACATCATCTGCGTGCTGCACGAAGAAACGCAAATGAACATTACCCAGACAAGCAAAATTCAATTTGAAGAAAACGTTGACAGCACTGTGCACATCAGCTGCAGGGTGTTCCCAGCACCACTGGGAGACATCAAAGACACTGGCATTCTGGCATATAATTGCAATCTGTGCAATTCTGTGTATGCCTCTTCTAACCTGAAGAAGGTGTGCAACTATGTAAGACTGCACAAATCTGTTTCACTTTTAGTACCACAGAAAACCTGAAAATATGTGTGACTGTATCCAGAAAGGACCCTTGCTATAACAAATACCTCAAATTTCTCCTACAAGAACTGCACCAGATTTTAGATCACTGAAAAAATCCTGAGGTCTGCTGATCCATACTCTACCAGTTTTGATTTTCACACTGAACTACAATCTACATGAACCAAAAAGAGTTTTAAACTCCTGTTTGCCTCTGTTAAGACCAGATCTCCATTCTGACCAGTATCTAAAACTCCCAATAAATTGAAAAAGCATCTCCATCATGCTGAGCTCTGAACTCAATTAAATAATCCAGAGACCCAAACCAGTGCTTCAACATGGTCTCCGTATGCTCTGCTTTCCAATTCCTCTACTTGAATATTATCCTCTGAATGACAGCAGATAACTAGATTAATATGTCTCAGAAGCCATATTCACGCAAAACTTTATCCTGTGTACATGGTGCTTTTGCCCATGTCAGACCACGGAAAATGAACTCTGCTTTATTACTAAATAATCCAGACAACACTGAAGAAAGTGCTCCTTTTGCATTTACATGTGTGCCCTTCGAAGCCCACAGTCAATGGGGCGCAAATAATTGCCACAGCAAATCTTAGTTACAACTAACAACACAATTTTACTCCAACTTTCAACATGGAAATAAGAAAAGGAACAAAATAATGGGTTAACATTTCTTGTATTTTTCTTGGACTTGGGACATTGGACTTCATATTTCTGGGCATGTTATTTGATCTCTCTAGGCTTCCCATCCTGTCAGTAAAGTGCATATAACTTTTACCTATGGATTAAGGAACTATAAAATGCTTAGGGAACAGAGGTGTTGCTGGTAAAACAGACAGAAAATGCTAAAGCAGAGTTTTGATTAATTTGATTTGGTTCTCGAGAGAGTATATCATTATATAAATCCAAACCAACTCTATTAGCACCACAGAATCATGCCAAAGAAACTCTTTTAACTAAGAGGTCAATGATTCTTTATTTCCAGGTAATACCAACAACACATACTCTGCTTTAAGCCTGGCCTTCTTCAAAAAATCTGTTGGAAAACCACCGACAAAACACAAAAATTCACAGGAAGAGCACAGCTGGAAAACAGTATCCTGAGGTGATCAGCTAAATCTCATGTCCCAGAGAACTACACAGTTCATTCTCTACAAAACCCTCATTATTCAACATACAAAAAGCAAAGAGGCTATTTTTTCTTGTGCTTGAAGGACAGCTTTTTACATAAACAAACTGCATAAAGGCATGGGAAGTACTGCTGTTATCAGTTAAATCTGTGAAATTCCCTAAGCTGAGAAGTTCTTGCTTAGCATAAATGTAAGAGAATTTCAACTCACTCACTTCAGCTGTAATTCACGAAGCATTTCTAATTCCAATTGGCAAAATCAAACCATTTTTTAAGAACACCATGGGTGTGTTTGTGTAATCTAGTATCTTACCTAATTTTCTACAATGTTTTTTAATAACAGATATATTTTAATATACACTTGTATTTTAAAACCATTCTTGTTGTGCTCATATACAATGTCTGGATGCAACTGAGGTATGGAACTGCATGGAACTGAAGAGGTCTGTTAGCAACACCACACTGACAGCACCTTCTTTAATAATGGGGAGGATTGACTAAACAACTCAAAAATTGGTATTTTTATCAAAGAAAATTGGGCTGGTTTGTTTTTCTCAAGAAAACATTCCATTCAACTGTTCTCTTCTCATACTATCCATGCATTTAGGGAAATCTGACCTCTCTGGCTCTGTGTTGTGTTTCACAATACCCTTTTAAGTACAAACTCCTGGGTTTACTTTCAAATATCCATAAGATTACTGTGTGGTATTTCAAGCCTTGGTGTCAGTCTTCTCCCCCCCCACCAAACCTCTGCAATTAAGACAGATTCCTATAGGAAGGGCCTACACAGTTGTAATTTATAAATAATTATGAACTGTAATTAAAGCTTCACAGCCACAAACGGAAACACTGCAATCTCATATTAGAAGAAAATAATGATATTTGCAGATGAACAATCATTATCTTCCTTGTTCAGCCAGAGTTGCAGCTTTGTATTTCCCAGCTGTTAACCTATCATCAGTCTTACCATAAAAACAAAGACTACTTTTTGCCTTTTTTCCTTTTAAAGCAAGTGGAAAATTTAATGACAGTCTGACTTTGATAATTAAGCTTCCAATATCATGGAACGTTCTCTAACAGGAGCATCTGCTTGCTGCATTGCAGCCCTACAGCTAAGAAAGCGTTGGACTTATTAATAAAATAGAATAAAAAACCAAACATCTGGGTGTGAAAGATTCACGGAAAGGGAGAAACTCTTTTCCTTTGAAAATATTCCAGAGACAGCAAAGCTCATCCAAATAAAATGTAGCTTTTCTGCTGAGGAAGCAGCTGGAACCAATGATGCTGATGGATTCTTACTGCACTATATCCTGCTGCAAGACACAAACCTATTTACAGGAAACAGAGGGGAAAGCAGGAAAATCCCACCTGTAATAATCTACCACATAGTTAAAAGCTTCTGATAGTGCAACCCATTCCCATGCCCAAGGAACAGGCAGATGGGTGTACATAAGTTCTTTCTGCTAACAGCGCTGGCAGAAAAGGGCTTCATATCAACACTTCAAATACTGAAAAGAGAAAACAGGACAAAAATAAAACAAGAAACACTAAGATCCCAGAAGAGTTAAATAGCTAGAATTTTGGATCAACAATTTGAGCATCTTATATAACACAGTTCATCATATGGTACCCAATCACTCATGCATCAAGAGCAGAAACTGGGTTAACTACAAAATTTCTCAGAAACAAATTGAAACCTTGATTTTAAAACACTTCTAAATGTGCCAAATACTTCAGTGCACTGTTCAAAGTTAATTACCATCAAACTAAATATCTATGCTTCACGTTCTTTTTAAAAGCGAAATCCATGGGGCCATATTCCAATCCTGCAAATGGCACCGTCTTTCTGTAAGGTTATGCAGTGTTTCCTCATACCCCTGACCTAAGGGAACATGAAGGTGCTACAAAACCTTTCTGAAGGAGGATGTCATCCCAGAACCCAAAGGTAAACTGGAATCTTCCACCTGGCAATGACATGCAGACTTGACTGCACCATCCCACCTCCGGCTCAAAGGGATATATACCCCATCCCCCAGGGACCACTGTCTGCCCTCCTATCTTCTGGGACAGCACACAAACATCAGGGGCTACTGTCGCTGAGGGAACAACCCCAGAGGAACTGCACCAGGTATGTCTGCCCACGCCAAATGGAAGAATTTTTTTTCAGAGTCCCATTTTATGGAAGGAATAAATTGCTATCCAGTACGTGCATAAGTTAGCAAGACTAATCCTGATTTACTTAGACATTTTTCTGACTCTTTTAGCTTAACACTCGTTGTCTTGGGTTTGTTGGTGCTTTGTGTTTTTAAATAACATGCAAGAAAAAACAACCAAAATGATGCAAAAAATCTGTTCCCCAGCATGATGACAGAATTAAAACCAAACCTACCAACCCCGCCATGTTAATTCAGTACCCTTTACAGATTTGTAATGTGCCATTTTCAATCACTTGTATCTTCACAATTTTAAAAGTCAAAGGTTTTCTTCCTGTTACCTCATGTTATACATCAAAATACCTTTTTCAATCTATTGAGACTTCATGACATGATGAAGCTCTACATTTATTTTAGAGTTAAAAAAAGGCTCTGGGCTTTTTTATTAAAATCATACAAACTCACAGGAAAAAAATTATCAAATATGCATTTGCAGAGAGAACGATGCAGATTTTTAACAAATAACCAAACCAAATTTACACTGTGGCCAGAAGCAAACATGCTGGTTCAGAGGGGTATTTTTTTAGTAACACTATCACTTCAGGAAACTATTAAAATAACATAAACTTAAAAGCAGCATTGGCAAAAACTGAATGCAGCTCAACTCCAGTTTTCAACTAAATGCCTTTTTTGCACACATATGCTTTGCCTTCCATATTCAGCCTCCAAACTGCACTTATAACAAATCTGAATGACAATGCCAAATATTAATTGAAACACATGAGAGAAGTTGGGCAACACAAGAGCATTTTATAGGGAAGTTCATAGAGCTCACAGCTGGGATAAACCTCCACCCCTACAAGTGAGAAAGGGATCTAGTTTCCTGATTTTATTTTAATCCTTCCTTCAAAAATGAGACAAAGCTGCTAAATTAAAAAAGCGAATAACACTGCAAATATTTTCCTCATCTAAAAAATCTTTCTGTTCAAAGCCTGTGAACGGTCTGCCAAGTGGTGATTTCAGGAAAAAAAAGAAAAAGAAAAATATATTTCCACTCTCTTAATGAATGAATATACATTCTTTGTCCCAATTCAGAGGAGCTTTCTTGCAGCCTCTTTATATGTCAGCAACATGCAACAACCTCTCATCACTGCAAGAGCTATGCAAAGTGTTGCTGAAAATTGTCTGTGTATTGGTGTACAAAGGTGTGTGTAAGTATCTCTGTGAAAAGCCCTGGACACAAACCATGCCTGCAATAAATGCTCTTTCAGACCACTTCATGGCATCAATACAGACATTTTTTGGCCTAAAGAGAAAACTAATTTACACTGAAAGAAAAAATAACCTCACAACAATACGATGCAGTCCTCGCCAAGTGGTTTTGCTGAGATCAGTGAACGGAATAGGGCGAAAGGAGACCTACAGAAATATCAGGAAATAAACATACAGCATTTAAATTAAATCTGTTAACAATACCTCAAATCTAACTTTTAAAATTCAGACTTTTCTCTGTTATTCCAGGCAGCTGGATGAAAAAGTCCCTACTTCACTGTTCTACGTGCTCTGTAGGAAAGCACGCACATGAAAGTTAAGGCTGGGTGGCTGGGGGAGTGACAGCACAAGGTGGCCATCACCCACAGCACTGTCAAAAAACATTTGCTTATACTTGGTTTTAGGAAGGCAAAAAGATCAACTGAAATGGAGGAGGGTCACTCTGTCTCTATTTCCAGCTGATTCTTGGCTCCTTGGATGAGCTCATCAATAAAACATCACTGCCTGGAACAGTCATGTGGTTCACAGAAAACTACGTTAAGATTATGGATGTCACTAAAAACTCATGGCCCTCAACTATTTTCCAAATGTATTATGTAAACAAATGTATTTATTTTTGCAACCAGCTGAATCACAGCAGCAGTAAACTTTTAGTTTTGTTTTCCTACTGAGGTTTTTAACTTCAAAACTTACTTACAATCTATAAAGTACACTATAACATAGCTGCAAAAAAAGCACACCTATATAATGACAGTGAAAATGTCAAATGTAACTGCTGCATCTATTCCCCTTGGGAATGCTGCAGATGTTGGGCAAATGCCCTCTGCTCACATCCTTAAAACAAACAAAGCCACTGTCACGAAATCACTCACTGTGCTGAAACTTTATAAGCTCTTCTATTATCTTTTATAGCTTAATTTGAGCACTGAGAATATCTAGAGTGCTTTGCAGCACATCAATAAGGGACAATTTGCTTTATAAAGTTTATCATTATTACTATACTGCCTACATCAGCTCATTGCAGTCGAGTTTGAGGGTTTTATTTTAAAAAATTTTCATTAGATCAAGGCTTGACTTTTTCAGTGAATGATAAAGGTAGTGGTAGTTCTTGAGGTCTCTTTCACAGGACTGCTGCTATCTTCCATAGTGCTTTAAGAGACCGTTGCTAATAAAACTGCTGAAAGAATCTTCTCTGAAGTCATGAAGCATCATTGGCTTGACTGTCCATTTCCCTCACTAAAAACAGGGCTCTCTGAAGTCTGAAGAGTGCTACCAGAAATTAAGAAAACAATACTGGAAGCAGCAGCTGGCAAACAAGGGAACTTTCCAACTTTTAAACAAACTCCAGTTTCAGACAGTACTCTGGCTACTTTATAGCTTACATCAATCTTTATCCCATAACTAGAGCTGAACCTGATCTGGATTCAGCCATTTGAGGGTTTGAAGACAGACATGGAAGAATACACACAGGCAGCAGAGTCCAGACTGAGGCCAGCAGCTTTCACCATCACCATAACAATCCCCTAGGGCACAATCC
This sequence comes from Myiotriccus ornatus, assembly GCA_036023395.1. NCBI lineage: Eukaryota > Metazoa > Chordata > Aves > Passeriformes > Tyrannidae > Myiotriccus > Myiotriccus ornatus. Next base: position 98,590,304 of record JAYRBT010000082.1, read on the forward strand.
TACTGCTCCTCTGTAACAAAATCTCGGTGGTAGTAAATGTGCTAACGCAGCTGTAACAGTATAAAGGTCCATAACTGGGATGGCTTGTTTTAGCCTCTGAGGCACTATCTTGCCTGGAGTCAACTTCCATCTCAAGTTTCCTGAGGCTGATGGAGCTGTCTGTACTAGTGAGCCCCTCCTGCTCCCCAGTGCCCAGGTGGGAAACACAGGTGAGACCCAGTCCCTCACCCAACTCCACCCACTCCCACCAGGATACCCCATGGGGGTATCACTAGTGGGGACTCAATGTATCTGGAGCCCAGCCCAAAGATGTCCACCTAGATGTGGAGCACAACCCGTAGCACAGCACAAGGCACTTGGTCAACCCCTCAGATGATGATTACATCATTTCAGAAGCAACAATGCAATGCGCTTTTTTTGCCTGCATTTTCCCAGTGTGTGATGCTCAGCATTGCTGGTGTGTTCACGCAGGATGCCCAACTTTGGATCTGGGCCTAAATTTGTAAACTATTTCAAGTAAATCAAGAACACAAAGTGTTTTTGAAATCATACTGACTGGAAACACTCTTCCATGTTTTTTTTAATTAATATATATTAATTGCACTGCATCCCAACACATTACTCATGTTGGGTTTCTCCCAGAAGGGATACAAGAAAGGATTGGAAGTACATACAGGTTTGCTGGACTATCAAAGGCAAATAACATTTTCTTTTTCTTAAACAGTGAAAAGAATTACTTAAACTTCCATTTCTTCATAGAACTTCTTTGAACAGAATTTATTTATTCAATTAGTTCTAAAACCCAACTCCCTAAGCAAATAAATGATTGCTTAAGTATGTGGAATTAATATTATCCACTTAGTTGCCAGAATATTAACTCATTTTTAAGTGTAGAAAGCCCTATAAAATATAACCATAGAATCTCACTCAAATAATTTTAGAGATAGGTAAATGCAAAGAAATTTTTCCTCTATTTCTACCTAGATCCTTGTATATGCAAGAGAATGCAGTCAATTGATTAAAACTAATTAAGAAATCGCTCTTTAAGTTTTCTAAAATGAGACTAAAAATAATACACACACATTCAAGAAGTAAAAAAAGCTAAAATGGTGGCCTTTCTACTTAGAGTCTGATAAGGCTTATGAAATTTATACATTGGCTCTGATACCTTTGAACAGTGGAGTCACAACAGTATCTTGCTGACAAAAGCGTGATGAAACATTTCTTATTCTGATCAAATTCCTGAAGACACACTACAGAGAACATTATTAAGATTTTCAAATCAAATTCCTAAAAATGATCATGTCGTCCCCAGTCTATTTGGGAATATGCACTAAACTAATCAAGATGACAGGTGTTACAGAAGAATTCATGACAACCCAAGTCCTGCTGTTACTGGAGTTCAGCAGTCCAGAAGCTCAGACCTCTTCATATGGATTTTGTCTTCCCAGTACTCCCCAGCACAGCATTTATTTTACAGAATTTATGCTTTTCTCACAGTCCAGGATAAAAATGCCTTCAGAAATGAAATATGCATGTCTGATACTGCCTTTCCTCCTTGTCCTCGGCACACAACCTCAATCTTGGTTAACAATTCTGTTCAGACTCTGCTCTGATAGGAGAACCATGTACCCCTCAGGGGCTTTTAACAGAGCTCTTTATTGCATCAGTTAGACGTGGGCACACTTAGGTGAGACAAGGAACACTTTAATAGTATTTACTGGCAGCACTGGAAAGTTAGGAAGGAAAAAACAAATTTCTGCAAAATTTCTAAACAAGCAAGGACCATAATCTTCTCAAGAAAGGTTTGCCAGAGTACTTCCTTTTCACAAATGAAAAATATGCCTTATATTAATCCCATTATTGTAAACTGTGGGGCCATTTTGACTAAAATAAAACACACCGGAACGTAGGCAACCATCCTGGAGGACTTCAGTCCAAAAGTTAAAGACATGTGAAGGGATATGCAGCTGAAAACAATCATACAATAGCAAATATTTAATAAAAAGCAGTAGTTGGATTACACACAGTTGTTTTACAGTTTGTGCATGTGTATAGTTCACAAACATTCCCTTCTCACATTTGGAAGCCTGTAGATTAGCAAAGCTTCCATGGAAAACTTCTACAAGAAATATTTCCCCTAATAACTAAAACTTTCATAAATATTACAGAAAAATGAATGCCAAGAATATGAGTGTAAAGCCTTAGACAGTAAACCAGGTAGTTACCAAGACATTATTCTTACATGAACACACACAGCCTATCCAAACACATAGAGTCCACGAGCTGTTTACAATTAAATCTGATGCATTTCCGTGTACATGTAAAATATGTATGTGGAAGATTTGAAAACTCTGAGTTTAAAAGCCTGTTCCTGTCTAGTTGGGACATTCAAGAAGATCTTAAAACCTCAGAGGAGGAGGCTTCCCCGGAGATGTTCCCCAGAAGAAATAACATACAAGGAACAACACTAACGTATTGTAACACTAATGTAGTCTATTACAACACTGTGCAAAAGAATTTTAAGAACTAATTTAATGTGGCAAGAGTGTAGTTCTTTACTCTCAGTGGATGAGGATGTAAAAGAATCTCAAGAATATCCTCAGAGCACTCTCAGTAGCCATTACCAAGGCCACCGTGGTTACCAACCACCTTGCAGACACTGCATCTTCCACTCTCACAGTACAGGAGCAGGAAACAGTGTATACTCCACAGCTCCTGCCCGCTTTTAGGGTGAAGGCAGACATAGATGTTGTCAAGATTCTGTGGTGTCGGCATGACAACAAAATTACCGCAGAGTTCACTAACCAAAGACAACAAATTTCAAAAATTTCAACACGTGAATTTATTCTAGTCAGGAAAGTGGGAGAAACGGGATCCTCCACAGCTTGTCAAAAGAAAGGGCAAAATACTTTTTTGTCTTCATGAGGTTAGTCATAAGAGACTGCTATGGCAGGCACAGCTTCACCCAAGGAACAGGTATGCCCGTCCTACCAACCAAAACCAGTCACCCACAAAGACTCTCTGCCTTGTACTGCACTGCCCAGCACAGTCAGAGTGGTAAAAGGAAGTGTGACTAGGATATGGGTCAGAACAAAAGTATTTCTTAAACCTCTTATGATCTGCCAGAAACAGCAGATAGCAGGATGCTGAAATGCAAAAAATCCTTCTTTGGTCCTAACACAAGGCCAAAAATAAATTGTAGCACACAGAAAAAAAAAAAAAAATCACTACCTTATTAGGCAAATTTTTAACAAACTGATTGATCAGGTTTTTAGAGTTCATAGCTAAGCAGTTCTTAGCAAACGTGAGGAATAAAAACCAAAGAATCTCAAATGAATCATTTTATCAACCAGGAAAGTCACAACCAAATGTTCAACAGCAGAGTCTATTAAACCCAGTTCCTAACTACCTAATACTACCACCTAAATTTGACTTGTGAATTATGCCCTTGTTGTTTTAAACCAGAGGTCTGATTAACAGATTTCAGATTAGTGTTTAAACTCATGACATTAAGTCAAATGCATTTAGCAGAGCAAGTTCCTTCACGTTAAGGAAGATGAAAATATTTTTCTTACAGAAGGTACAGCCTCTGGCTATTTCCAAATTATAGCAAAACTACAAATAACAACTTAAAATAAAACATACTAGTGAGTATGTTACTAAAGATCCAGTAGAGACCATCTGAAATCGCCTAGAGGAAAAATGCTTAACTAAAAATACTTGCTGAGGTGAAACAAGCCATCTTTGCTCCAAATGCAAAAACCACCTCCTGACAGCTCTCCAGGAGGAGTACGAGAGTTAAGAAATACAATTCAGCTTTGAAGGGTATGATCTCTCAGGGTTTGTGGAAAGCCTGTTTTAGATAAATTATGAAAGAAATGAGTAGCAGAGATGAAGGTAAGGCAAGAACGGAGAGAAAGAACCAAACCAAAAAGGTTTGTAACAGAAAACTGCTAAAATACTACCAAGGAAAATGCCTTTTATCAAAAACTACAGGACAATCCCCAGTAAAAGCTATTTCCCCAAGCAGCGGTGAACAGCAGAAATTATTGTAATGAGCGCTGCTTTCTAACCTTGTTAACTGATCAGCTGCTGCATTTTCCTCTCTGCTGAGACAGAGTCTGCTCTCTCCACAGAGTAGGGAGAAATGAAGTTTGGCTATTCAAAAACAACCAAAAAACCCCTCTTAATAAAATATGGAAGAACCAAAACAGAAAGCCTCAGCCTCTCTTGTTTCTCTTTGTGGGCTGAGAAATGGTTTTCAGCCTTTCACTGAGAAAATAGAGGGAAAATACATGATGACTTTCTCCCCCTGCCCTCACAGCCCCTGTACAGCAAAGGTGAAAGAGAGGGCCTCCTCCCACCTCCAGGTTCCAGCACTCACAGAGTGCAAAATAGTTTGCACCCTTCAGTCCTCTTCATGGGCTCACAGAGGTCTCTCTGCAGATTTGGTCCAGATACCAGTGGGACCACTTCTGGGACACCAGCCCCTTTCCCCTTTCCCAAGCATGAGTTACAACTATACTAATACTTCAGTCCCAGCTGGACACAGCACTGCCTACTGCCCTGTCCTCCTTAAGAGTGAGAAGGATTAATGATTTTCAGGCTCAAAGCACATCTCTCAGGTAGCAGTGACTGTGAAGTTGAAGGTCTGACAGGAGGTTACTCCTCCCTGCCTCTCCAGGGCAAACTGGCAGCAGGGCTTGTGTTTTGTCCCAGGGAGTTTTTAAGTCCAGAGCTTAGGATCAAGCTGTAAAGGATTTCTTTCTGTGCTGCAGTCTTAGTGACGGGTTGGGTTACACTTCTCGATAACCCCTTTATACGTAGTATGAGACCTGACATCTCTGCCTTCATCACAACAAGAGAACAACAGAGGCAGCACCGCCACCTTGGTTTTAAAAGTCTTTTTGTGAGTCACCATATAGCACAAACTAAAACCAAAAATCTATGTTGCCAAGTCCCTTTAAAACTAAATCCAAGAAAGGCTTTTGTTTTACAAAATATGGTTACTTGAATGGAGATAATATTTAAGATTAACACTTTTAATACTTTGTGCCAAAAGAATGATTATATCCTGTCAGAGGAAACATAAATGGACACAGAAAGGTTGTCAAATTGGAGGGGTGTTTATTAGTGCATTATCAATTGTTTTTCTGAACACAGTGAGCCTTAATTTCTGTAAACAAACTGACTCCGATTTAACGTAATATTGTCTGAAGAGAGATGTGATAGTTTGAAGAAGAGTAAATACATTTTATTTTGATAAGAATATGAAGAGACAGACATAAGAATATGAAGAGACAGAATATTAAGAGACAGACACAATATATACTTTTCAAATATGAATTAGGGGGTTGGTTTCTTTTTTAACCTTGCACTGGATTTTAAGTGTCCCGTGTGTCAGTGGAATTCTGACCCCATCTCATTCAATTGGAATTTTACTAATAACTTCACGCTAGCCAGTATTTTACCTAGGGGAACCACAGTTATTTCATAATTTTGTACGTATACTCAAGAGCATGCCTTATACAAAGAGGACAGAGCTTGAAGAAATCAGTAAATCTTCTGTTTTATACGTTTGCCAAGCATGGACACTTAAATACAGCAATACTTAGGGTAGCCACTGTGAATATTTACTTCCATTTTTAGGCAAGGGTCAGAACAAACTCCAAACCTCTATTCTCTCATAAGCAAACGCAAACCTTTCTAAAATGGTTGGTATGTTTCATCTGAGCATAAAAAGGTTTGCACAACTACATTACTTCAAACTCCTATCACAAATTACTACTTCACATTCACTATGGAAACAGACTTTCAGTTCACTGGAGAAATAACCAAGTCATAAGGATTTAACTCCCTGTGCTATTCATTAAAAATAATTATTCAATGCATAAAGGCTTGGTGCTGAGTGAGTGAATGGTCAGGCTGGAGTATTCCCTTTAGCTGTGGAACAGACATCTCAGATGCACCAAAGATGCGTTTCCTCACAGAGCCCCCTTTATTGCTCACTTGGAAAGACTATTCCTAGAATAAAATGAGACTTCAGACACCCATTTAGTTCCCCACTCCTATATTGGTTTTTCCGATAGGAGCACTGATTACTGGTAGACAATAATGATTTCTGTAATGTGAACATCTGTGCAGTAGAAAACAGACTGAGATCAAATTAATGGCATGTTATCTCACTATTAAACAGGTACCAAATAGTAAAGATTTTTTTAACTGTCAATAAACCTGACTAAATTCTTACCAAAGATTTAGCCAACAGAAACACCAAAAGCTTTAAAAATCCACAAGTGAGATGCTCTTCAATACCCTTTTGAAATAAAAGCATTTTTTTAAAATTAAATAATCAAACCTCTTAGGCAAAGCTCTAACTGAGGTCTGAACATATAGAACTGCAAATTATGTTAGTTATTGGTCTCACTGCAACAAGAACTCAGCCATATTGCCCACAAGTAGCAATTAATTAAATTTAATAAGGAATGCTACGAGTTGTTCCTGTTTTTAAAATCCCAGTCAGGACCCTAAACAATGCTGCCTTTCTTATTCCAATTTTCAAATGTTTAAAAATCCAATTGAACGAAATCATCTTCAATGTTGGAGAAAATCCCAATGCATAAAAAATCACTTAAATGCTCTATTAAACAAACCAACCAAATCTATGTGTCAGAGGAAATGCCAGTTTTTAACAGGCTACTGAATACCTCCTTCCCAGGAACAGAAATGTAATTTATCTTTAATAACACACATAGAAGTTTTTCTCCATCAATAAATTCTGAATCAGGAATGCACTGAGGATTAAAAAGCAAACATTAGAAAATATGAACTTGATGTGCAAAAAATTCTCTATTCACTTCTATGCATGCAGAAGATTTTTCCCTTTCTCCTTCCAGTGAGCAGGAAGGTGATCTTAAAAAGCCTAGAATTATTTTCCTCTCTTCAGAATCTGAATATGAAACTACATCATACAACAGAAAGCCAAGGAAAAGGATCGAGCACTACACAAACCCAGAGTACCCATCTAATTTCCTGGAAACTACAGCACAAGTGATAAATGGGAAACCAGCAAAAATTTTCCATTTCTTTAACAAAAGCATATTACCTAAAAAGACAGTACAAAAAATAGTGCCAAATGCTCTCGGTAAAAAGAGATCACAGACAGCCTTTAAAGGAGTAACATTACAAATTATTGGCTTCTGAGTAAGAAAGTTAACAAGTAATTGATCATGTAAAACCATAAAAGACTACTACCAAGACAAGGTCCAAGCTCTCCCACCTACAGTTGGAAGAAAGGTTAATGCAATCAGCACAAAAAAATCCATCAGACTGGAAAACCATTTGATTATTCCAGTGCACTACATGTTTACATTGTGATTACTCTAACCTGATGTTTTAAAAACTCTCCTCTGCTTACTCATTTGTACTTATTATGAATGCCATCAACATTATCCTAAGACAAAAATGTCTAACCAGTTTTCAGAATTAGTACAGAAAGCATATACCTGCATAAATTACACTGGTCTACTCCAGACTGGGAAAAAGTCCAACATAAATAGGAAAAAATGGCAAATCATAACCATCTGAAGAGCGGGATTCGTAAGTACCAACAACTATCTTTCCTGAGCAATTTTTGGGTTTGCTGTAAATTAGATCCAAATTCTAAGATTTTTCAAGCCATATTCCTCCAGGAAATTCTACATCAGATTCAAAATTCTCTTTTTCAAATTCCATGTGTAGCCTTAGCACTTTTCACTTGTTCTTTGAAGAAAAAAGTCTACAATGCTTGTTAGGACCTATATTTAAAAAATCTGCTTCTGAAGGCAACCATTCATATTTGAGACTATGGAAGAGTTCCAGAAGCTTAGAGCTTAACATAGGAACTCCCTGAAACGAAAGGTCGATGAGCCCTGCATTCCCAACAGAAACCAAGGAGTGGGAAGGCTTTAGAGCTGCAAGTATCTCAGGAAGGATGGATGCCCTTGCAGACACATGGTGAACTCCTCCCAGCACTTTCCAGGGCTACGGGTTCCTTGAGACTCTGAGTTCCCTTGCTGTATCACCAAATAATGATACTTACCTTAAAGAAATTACTTGTTAAAGAGAGCATCTCATTCACAGTCTCTTTCAACCACGAAGGCTGAGAAGCAAAGAAAGAGTAAAAAGACAGCAGAGTGTTTTTTCGGCCATTTTTTCCCTTTGTTGGAAGCTTGTGTGCTCCTCTCAGTGCAGACCCTCACTTGCCTATTCAGCTTGGGGATCAGCATGCCAGCAGCATTCAGTAAATAAAAAAACTGACTCCAAACTGCACATGTTATTTGCAGCTCAATAAAAAATAATGCTGGGTCTTTGACACGTGTTTATATAACACCTAATATAAAAGGGTTCTTGCTTTCTCATGAATAAATATGTGGTGCAGGCCAAAGTCTGGAAACATTTTTAACTAAGAAAATAAAATCTGTGAAGTCTAAACTCCAATTCAAATTTTTCTTAATGTTTTTAGACCTTAGGGTTCAACTTTGAGACCATATGCAATTATAACTAAGTAGACTTGCCAAAATAAAGCATATTTTGTGATGCAGTGATCTTGACTGAGTTTGTTTATTTATGCTTACACAGAATTTGGTAAACTGTGACAAGTGCCTCAGCTAATGCAAGACAGATTCATCCACCTAGAAACAACCAATATTTTAATATATATTAATAATAATGCTCTAACAGTAAACAGTAGCCTTTCCTACTGGTTGCACTAGTTATCATAGAGCTTTATAAGGCTTAATCTCATCATGCAGCTTCTTCTTATCACACACTACAGTGCTTACACTTGGAAAATTAATGCTATAGCATTTTAATCTTTATTATTCTCTACAGTTTGGAGTGACCTGTCTCTTTGACTTTATAAATAACCCAAATACTCTGTACGCTTAATTTGCTATCACCATAGCGACTTTTTCAGTGCATGAGTCAAATTCTTCCTCCAAAATAAATGCTTTTTTTTCAATCAAATCTCTTCTTGTGGGACTAAAAAACTGGACAAAATTTTTATTCAAAAATCCGTTTCTTCTTCATGCAAATGTCATTACAGCAATCATAATAAACCTTCCTTTAATATGAAACACTAGGTCTTATATAAGATGTGTTTACAACATTTACTACCTTGTTAATTCTTTTGTTCATGGAACAGGCATTTGCTATGACACAGAGTCTGTCATTCTCATCAACTCAGTGATTCATCTGCCTTTCCCACACTTATCTTCCAACCTGTCCTTCCTAATTTTTTGTTTAGCTTATCACTGTTTTGGTACTGCTCCCCCTCTTTCGGTTCTGAACCAGGCTTTTTCCTTTCCACTATATGAGGTCTAATGTTTGAAAAGCTGTTGAGCACTGCCATTCATGGTACCGTGACTCATTTCTGCTGTTTCCTACATAAGAAAACTAGTGTTACTTGTCATATACTCACGAACAGTTAACTCATCCAAGTGTTAGAATGCTTGATGCAGGGCCGCTGACACACAGGAGCAGTGGTTAGCGCTTACAGGCAGGCAGAGCAGTCTCTGGCACCCATGTCATGCTCCACTCCTTTGCTTACAACCAGCAAAAATAACCAACAAGGAACTGCAACAAATAATTTTTTAGATGGCTAAAGGGACATCCTTGAAAATCCAGGACATGTTGTGAACTACACACACCCTCCAGACCCTGGGATGTCTGTGCTAACGTGGGTTTTGGCAGGACTAACAGGAATGTAAAGTCCAGTTCAGCTGGCTCCTGTCTTTTCAATTAGACAACATCCTGTCTTGGAAGAAGTTGCTTGGATTACTGCAGTCACTGGAAGTCATAGCTACCAAAGTAAAGATACATGCAATGAAAACCCAAGTGTGAATCAGAGTGTATTTCCATACAAGGGAAGGAAATCTAGAAAGGTAAGCCATCCTGACCATTTTAGATAAACACAAATAGACTGGTTTAATGAATCTTCCTTGTACAGGCTACCAGGTGTCTGTTTTGTTCAGCTACTAGAGGCTCTCTGTAATAAACATTCCTTCTTTTCCAGAAATTTGGATTTTTCATGGCTGCTACTCCTACATGAGACAAAACCAGAGAGCTATAGCACCCATTTAATTTTCTTTCTTCTCCCTTTCACAGACACTGTTTGATGAAATTCCAACATTCAGAAACTATTGGAATAATGAGATTTCCAGCTTCCTGTTCATTTTCATATGCTACCATATAAAAATAATACTCCACCCCTGCTCTCACTATGTCATGCTGTACAGTCCCACTTCTTAGTTTTAAATTAAAAGACCTCTGAAAGACAACACCCATAACTCTAAGTTTTCAAACCCCAGAACACTTAAAAAACATTTCCCACATGGTTGGCAGGTACTCTTGATCCACATGGCAAAGTGATGATTGCACAAGAAGTCAACTGCAGGACGCTTTTTTTTTTCTTTAAAACAATCCTGGCATCACAGACTATCACAGCTTTCAGACATGTTTGCCATCCAAAACACAATGGACAAGAGTATACTACCCTTCAGCTTTATTACTTTTTTGATTTGAAATGCAGGCTACATACTTCTGGTTAACTGAAGACACTGCTGCAGATTACCTCATTAAAAGTAACACTGATTTTATCTTACCCTTTTCTATTGAGACAATTTATCTATTTGAGCATCTATGCTTTATCAAACAGTATTCTTCAGAAGTTCAGAATCCGTTCAGTGGGATTCTGTCTTGCACTGCATTCACTCAATTTATGTCTGCTCAAAAAACTACTGTCAGAAAACAGAGCAGTTACTTGCAAAGCATCTACTCTGTCAGACACAGAACAAGGCAGGCTCTATTCCAGAAACACCTTTACAGAGCTCACTTATACACATCCTTCAGATGCATTAAACCCCTCATCTAACACCCACTAAATGCCCAGGGCTAAGGTCAATCAGAGAGAACTCCAGAGGAACCGAAGTCTCAAGACTTTTAGAAAGCATCACGATGGTTTGCATCACTTTTTACTGGCCACCACAAAGTCAGAGAAGACTTCCTGCTTTCCACACAGACAAGTGCTACTAGATTTTCAACTGGATTATGGATTATGTATTATAAAGCAATGAATCCTGATAAAATCACTTTTGGAGTTAAATTTCAAAGATACAATACCAAGGATAATGGTTTGCATCTTTGATACTTTCAATAAACATTTTGCAAAGAAAGCTATAAGCACTGAATCCCCTAACATGTTACTATTTTTTTTCTTTCTAATATTAAAGCTACTGAAAGAGTTGGGGGTGAGGAAGAAGACAAAAAATACATTTTTGTTTTATAAGTTGCAGCTAAACCAGATCTTGGGAGGACGCAGCACTGCCCATCTGCCTCTCTGATGCTCAAGCAGAATATAAAAATGGCTGGAGAGCTCAGGAGAGAAGTCAAAATTATCCAAATGCCCGAGGCTGTAAGATGCTCTGCATGTAGAAGTAATACCATCAAAAGCCACAACTAACACTATCTTGCTAGTCACAGAAAATTTTTCACTATCCTTTTGTCTCCTGAAATGACAACTGAGAACCACAAACTTTTTGGCAAAAAACACAGAAGATGGGTAACTGTAACAACATGAGAAGAGCTTCAGAAAGCAGATGAAAAGAAGGAACAGATGTGGAGCAGGTGTCTGCTCCCTGCTTATAAAATGATGGTTTTCCAGGGTCACCACTGAAATAACAGAAACTTGAAGCAGAACACAAATTCTTAGGTCTCCCTTTCAGGCTTTCAGACATCAAATGCATGACTTCAAGCATTCACTGTTACTAGGTAAAGTCCAAGGGTCAATGATTTCCATACTAATTTAGAGAGTGACCAAAAATAGAAGACAGCTTGTGGCATTGTTGTCAGAGTCAACCTGTGGAGATCACAAATCCCAAGTAGGCTTGTTGCTTCTTCTCTCACTGAGAAATGTCTGAGATTACAGTTCCCTGCAATTACAGCCACCCAGGCACCATAATCCCATATCCTCCTTCCAGATAGGCCCATGAAAGACCAAGCTCTGAGCCACAAGCTGTCCGGACTCGGATGTGCTCAGCAACAGCCACACTGATTAGAAACAAATGAGAATTGAGCCACCTGACATTTCTTTATCACAAAAACTTGGTTCAACATCTTCACATATCCAATAATGATCTGTCTCGTATTTGAGTTTCTCTAAACCATATGTGAGGTGCTTTACACTGCATGAGAGGACAAGTGAAGAAGCAGAATGGCCCTGGTTCCCATCAACTCTGCAAAGACATTCACTTCATCCGAAGTTTCTGTCATGAAAACAACTGTTCTGCAGATCTAGGATCTAATTTAGACATTATGTTAATGGTTCTATCTCTGGACTGCCCAAAGCAGCTTGTAGAGTTCTATCTGCTGAAGAAAGACCATCTACTGGCAGACTGCAACTATCACTATCAAGAAGTGCTGCAGTTGATTGTAACTCTTTACTAGCTACAGAAAGCAGGGCAATAAACACCACAGACAGGCTGTAATGCTTGTCACATATCCCAGGGTCATGAGATGTTGTAACATGTTATTAGATGCTCCCTAGTGTTGAAATTGGGGCTTACAGTCATAGTACGTTGATCTGCAGAAAAATCACGTGGCCCTCTCAGAAATGTGTTTTTCTGACCTTAGGCTTTTGATAGGCCATCTCTAAACGCACATGCACAAATAAATACACTTCTTCAACTTTCCTCAGCTGAAAAGCAAGAAGGAAAACTTCAGTGCCCCTGGCAGAAGTTACCAAGCAGAGAACCCCCATAAGCTTTCAGTAGCCTCTTTCCCCTCCTAAAATGATCCCCTCCTTGAACTGACACCAGTTTTGTCCTGCCAGAGGACAAAAATCTTTGATGTCTTCAACAGCTGCTCTTCACTGTAAGTCAACCGGGGAGACTTATAAGCATGGGAGAGGTCTTTCAAAAAAAATGGATACTACAGTTATCACACTTTGCAGTCAGTGGTGGTAAGAATGACTAATGACTTCCCGACGCTTAAACAGAACCTGTTTCAGCTACTTTTTCCCCCAGCACTAAGTTGTGTTCTTACACACGTGGCAGAGGTGCGTGGTGAGATCCCGGGCTCTGATGATTAAGAACAATACCCCAGCCAAGGAGCAGTGAAGTATTTTTTGGAGCCGAGAGCTTAGGCAGGAAAGTTTCAGCAGCTCAGCAGCTTCCTGCTGGCTGGCTGGCTTCACTGAGCACAGCGAGGTGAATCACCACGCTCTGCAGAAGAGATCTTTATCCCCTGCCCAGACAAGATCAAGACCTTTCCCTATATAAACCTTTTTTTAGAGGAATATGTTATATGGTAATATACAACTGGCTGCCTGTAACTCTGCAAAAAAAAACATATTGGCAAAAAGGGAAAACAGCTACTACCAACGTTAAAGTGGCACAGAAATTCGTGCACATGATTATCTTCACTAGCAAGTATGCCTATAGGATCATAGTATCATAGAATACCCTGAGTTGGAAGGGACACAAAAGGATCATCAAGTCCAACTCCTGGCCCTGCACAAGACAACCCCAGGAATCACACCATGTGCCTGAGAGCATGATATTTCTTGGCTGTGAAATGTCTTCTTAAAGGCAGACTTAAATCATTCATCTTTGTAAACATTCCTGCATAGAAAACTTGTGGATACCTATGGGTGATGTGATTAAAGAGTTTCAAGAGAAGCTTTTTGTGAGCAGAAAAGTATCACAGCAAGCATCCAAACAGCCAACTGCTTGAATAATATTGACCTCAAACACTCATTCTACCATATACAGCAATACCTAACATATTTTTCCACATTTGCTCTTATTATTTTCCTTCCTGCTAAGACATCAGGTCTCTATTCCTGCAGCAAACAGGCAAGAGCAAACAACTGGCTTCTTCATCACAACACAACACTGCCAGGTAACTAAAAGCACTCACATTTCACATTTCCAGACCACAATAATACAACTGTACTTGACTGTTACCAGCGGTCAGAATTCAAGCTTACAATACAACACAGTCACATACTCCTTAGTTCAACAAGTATAAAACATGTTTTTTTTCTTTTAATCTCACTATTTATTTGCTATTTAATCTCATTATTTATTTATTTTATTTTATTTGACCCACTTCCCAGGTCATGTCTGCTTACCATTACTACAACAACAAAAAAAACTGGCAGCAAACAAGTACAAAGATTTTAAAACTAAGACACACTACAGGAAAGTCCAAGCTTCCTGCAGCTGCTTACATAAGGTTTTATTTCATACTGTGGTCTTAAAAGGACAGTGTCATCTCAACTCTGCTAAATCCAGTAATTTGAAATTAATTCTTTTTTCTTTTAATTTTTCTTTTTTTGTTTGCTTCTTTTAATAGCCATCCCCAGTCCAACTAATTTTCAGTTGTGACTTATCAGGAGCAAAGATTTAGTTCCACATGAATGGAAAAGCAGCTAGTATTTGAAAACAAATTAACTTATTTCAAACTGTCCCTAAGTTGCATTTTCAAAGAAAATCGTTACTGTAAGCACACAAATCCTGGTAACATTTAGAGTAGGGATGGGAGAACAAAACTGGGTATAGGTTTTGCGTCCCTTGGCTGCTGTGCTTAGGTAGATCGACATCAATAGTTTTCAGGATGGGTGAGAAGGTAGTTAATTCCTAACTGCTAGCAGAAGTGTGGTACATGGAGAAAACTAGTTCCATACATTTGGAAGACTGACATTTGAAATATCAATAAGCTACCCTGCCCTTGAGAATAACACAGCTGGTTTTGCTGGCTTTGCAACTTCCTTGAGCAATTATCTGATCAGGGATTAACAAAAAAAAATATCAAAATTAAGCATGTTGATCAGTCACTGCTCTCCACTGCCTTGTAATGGAAACATTTCCATTTGGCTTCATGGAAGTATCATACACTTCATGGGCGTATCATGGAAGTACATTAGCTGTCCTGTGAACTCAGCAATCCTGACCAAGTTATTCCTTACCTATGACAGAAAAACTTAACTGCTTAGACATACATTGGCATAAGCATGTAATCATGGCAACAAAATTATCCATCTTTTTTGTAAGTACTATATATTTTATTCCTTATTTTTCAAATACTTACTTAGGTTGAATAAACGAGGTAGAAAAAGAAAGGCAGCAAATCTAGGAAACTCGTGTATGAAAAACAGTATTAGAGATTACTATTAGTCTGGAAGGCATTAAAAGGGGGACATAAACGTTTAGTTCAGGTCTGGTTAAAAGATTTCCTGGCTTGTCATTAAAGAAGAGATTTTCTGAGAGGTCCAAGAAGACAGTCTTGAAAGTTAAGCACAAAACTGGGCATTCAGACAACTCTTTGCCTTGCCTGATTCTGGGTGGGTTCATTTGACCTCTGGCAGCCCACATAAGTCAGTTTATCAAAAAGAGTCACTAAATTGGGGTACTAGGTCTGAAAGATTTAATGCCTGACAGAGGTGCTGAATCCTGTAGTTCAAACCTGAGTGAACACAAGGTAAGAGCACAGGATTTCTCTTTAAGTCAAAGCCTCCCTCTAAAGCTTGGCACCCAGAGCTGATGCCCAAAATAGACTCTGTGAAAAATGTTAGCCTGAATTTCCCTTTCCCTCAGCATGAGCTCTTCAAACTGTCATCTGATGTCAAGTAAAAAGGAAAATTATAAAGTGTATTATTAAATACTTTAGATGTTGCCTTGAAAAAAGAAAGTTTTATTTTTGTGTGCAGTGTGGTTGCAGAGGCTGTATAGTTAAATGAAGCAAAAAGTAAACTGACAGCAGAAACAGAAGTAGGGGGGATCATCCTGACCATTTGCACTGGGCTCCATCTATTCCACAACAGACAGACAGCTTTTCACCACGGTGTGATACGTGCTCTGACAACTTGAATGTGCCAACCTGCTGTGTTTATTATTGGGGTGTCAGGTAAAGATGTAGACAAATGTGTCCAAAGCAAGACATTTTGCTTTTGTTTACTTCCCTTTACATTTCTCCTCAAAACAAATTGAGCCCAAATTAGTGACTCCTAGTTTTAATATGGAATTTTTATTTTCCCTTACAGCATGAATTCTCAATTCAGACAATAGTTCAATTAAATCAGCAGTCATTCAGAAATAATACAAATAGATCTGGGTACTAAAACACAGCTTACAGGTTACAAAAGCATTCAGCATGATGAAAGAGAAAGGTGGAAAAACTTGAGTTCTTAGAGAACATGTCATTAAAAGGGGCATCATATTATTTTCAACTGCAACAGATTAAAACAAGGACTAAGTGCATTTTTTGGTTCTATATTGCTTCTTAGTAGAACAATGACAACTAAATCCCCATACTAGATTTTTCCAGCTCAGAAAGTCTCTGGAGTCAAACCAAAAAGCAAGTACCCACAGCACGTGGCAGAGCAGTAACAGGCAGCACACCTCTCAAGTCTCTGCTGCCCTCAGGCTGGGCCACTTACAGGAGGGCACATCCCCTTGCCCACCTCACGGCACACTAGTGAAGCATTAAAATGCACATTTATATAATTACACATTTCCAATATTTAAATTTCTTTATTTAAATTTATTTGTTATGATGATTAGGAATAACTCCATACAAATTTTAAAAAAATTGTATTGCCATATTCATACATGCTTAAGATAATTGAGCTTTACAGTTTTGACATCTGTAGCTTATTAGTCTCTTAAGAATGTAAAAACACCATTGGCATTTTTCATATTGCAAGTGTCTGGAGATAATGGCCGTGCAGATTTTATACAGAACAGCGCAAGTAAACTTGCCAAACTTTCATCATCACTCCTTCGGAGACTCTGAGGGGGCCGATTAAACTGGCATTTTGTTTGACATGTACACAGAATGTGCTTAGCATGCAGAACAAGTATGGCAATAAACCTTTTCTTAACAGCTGTGTTATTTTAGCTAATGATAAACATGTATCTAAAGGCACATATCACCACAGCTTAAACTGGTGAGAAAGGCTTAGTCACCCCATGGAAAGAGAGGCCATCACAACTCAGAGGAAGTTGTTTGTTTATTCCTTACTATGCAATTAATTGTCTCCCCAATAAACACTGCCAAATACACAAACTGTTGTTTTAAATTAAGTAAAATTCGTTGTCACTGTAGTTTACATTCTGCCTCTGACCTTGCTGCGTCTATTCTTCACTGACAGATTCCTACCCACGGGCACATGGGTGCAGTTATCACCGGTCTCAGTGGAATCTGCGATTGCATAACAGAGGGAAGTTTATTTGCCGGAAAGTTTCCTTACGGTCTGAGACTCCGGAGGGCAAAAAGGCTCTTTTTTGCGATCCTTGTGGCTCATTCCATTGTGACTACATTGGAAATGCAAAATATCTTGACATGTGAAATGCAGATGTTACCGAGCAAGACAGCATATTGATTTGGTTAAGCCATTTAATTTTGACAAACTGCCAAAACAACAATAAAAGAATCGCAAACCTGAAATATTGGAGATTTCAGCAGCAGCCTATGAACAGGGAGACAATGAGTCCCCAGCAACCTCTAGGAAGGGATCAATGCTCTCCATGGAACTGCAGTGACTGGGAATTTCAGACAGTGCCCTTCGATTTTCTCTGAAATCTTATCTTTACAAAGTAAACAAACACGAGATAATAACCTTTAAACTTTCCACAGACATTCATAAGCGGATTCATTACTACTGAACAGCAGCAGACACTCAATATCAGTCTCTGTTCAATACGTGGTACTCTGTGCTATCACAAAACTCGATCTTTTAAAAGGCACAGGCTGCAATTCCCAAAATCGTGACACTTTAAAATAAATTAAGAAATTAATTGGAGTGCCTCAGAAGCATTTTTACAGCTTTTCTCTGAATCAGCAGAGCTGCACACATCCAACCTTTCCAGTGAAAACTAAATTTATCATATAAACAACTGAGTCTGCATTTTGAAATCATAAAAAACACTTAATACTGCCAAAAACACTGCAAAACCCAAAGCTAAGTTTCAAAATGGGAAAAAACACCTTTTTTGTTTTAATCTTTTTTTCTTTTTTAAAAGTGACTAAACTTGGATCAAATTTTTAAATACTGTCCTTTTTACTTACTGGCAACCAATCTAATTTTGGTTCCTATGTTCATAAATATCTGAAGCAAACAAACTATGACAGAGCTTTTAAAGGGCATGTGCCTGAAACACTACTGGTCTATATGGACATGTTAACTAAATACTTTCAAACATCCTCAAAATTAGGTTAATGCCTATAAGAGAGCAGAATTTTTCAAACCCAAGTTTACATAACCATCTTCATAGAATTTTTTAAAAAAGTATTTTACTTTAAAGGTTTGTCAAATGGTTTCTATTTCTATAAAAACAACAGCATTTAGACTACATTATCTCAGTACCTTCTTCAAGTATAATTGTATCGTTTTATTACACTGGCCAAAGAAAAAGAATAAGAAGTAAGTGCTGGTACATTACCCCCAGTATTATTTTTTACAGCAATTTGCAGGACACCTCAAGTAAACACAGCACTTTACAAACCACATAAGAAAGGTCATTACTCCAGAGAGCTTACAACTACAGCAAACAAATTGAGCACAACAACCCTTCCATTCAAAGGAGATATGAGGACATTCCTCCTTAATATTTCGTGTATCGTCATTAAAGAGATTCCCGAGACAAGCAGCATCAAAACAGCACCAGAAGTTGACAAAAAGTGGCACACTTCTCTCCTTGCTCTTCCTTACTCATAAAGTGCATCTTAAAACAGTGGGCAGATGCACATCAACTCACTTCTCCATCAAGAGCACAGAAGGGAAGGCACGGAAACACACCGTGTGGGAGACACGAGGGAACTGCACCCGTCAAAAAACCCCAATAAAATCCAGGGGCACAAGCTGAGCCCCAAGGTCTGCTACACTCCTGCTCTTCGTGTGACTCTGTCATGAGTTTTCTTCTGACTCTCACTAGCTACATTTTACAGAGTTACGCCCACCAAAAACACCACAAAAGGGAGAAGGCGAAGGAAATCAGAAGGAGCATTTCACGCATGAAAAACAGGACTGAAGTTCATAAAGACACAGATTGAAATGTTTGTTTACATTGTGGGTTAACTATTAAGGTTCTCTTTCAAGTTTACTTCTTTTCAGACTGAATTTTTTTATGTGACATCAGACTGAGAAAACAGCCAATAAAAGGTCTGCCCAACTGTGACAGTCAACAACTTTCTTTCAAAATATCTCCTTTTCTGTAAGTTTAGAGTAGTAATAAACATGTTCACTTCATAAGCTACAACACACTTCTCTTGTAAGAGCATTAATTGCTAGATAACCAAGTACACACCAGTATCAAAACAGTATCAAAGCAGAGAAGCCTTGTTTTCATTGCAGGTGCTGCCATCACAGAAGCATCTGCAAATAATGCAAGTGCAATCGTTTTGCTCTTAATGAGATCCCTCACAAATACAAAATTTGGGGTTTTTTTTCTTTCTTTGATTAAAAAAATACAGTCCTTGATGTTCTCTACCAAGGTGTGCACTCTTTCCAATAGAAAGAATCCGCATCTCCATAACCCAGGAAATTTCCTTTCTGGCCTTATGCAGCATCATCACAGTCCTCCTGCTACTTTTGAGTTAGACACTTCATAAATCTATCACCTGCTGCTGTCTACATGTTACCAGAATTTTCCCAACACCTAAGAAAATAAGGAACCTGGAAAAAACCTGTGAGAGGACAAATACAACCTTCCATAGACAGGACACATTTAAACCTCTAGATGCGAATGGTAGCTCAGAGGTCAGTGGTAAAGGGTGGTCAGGGAGGTCATCTTGGTCTCAAGCAGAGACCTCCATGAAGCAAAAGTATAGGGAAAGTAGGTGCAGCCGCTTAACACAGGAGACAAAATAGTGTTCAGTCTAGAAATAAAATACTTCCTCAAAACTATGCTTCAGTCCTATTTTAATTTCCACCACCACCCCAATCTCACCCCTCCTCTCCACCCAAAAACCCACTGGAGAAGTCTACCCTCTAGTTAAGAGAGAAAAAATTTTAAAAAAGGGGGAAAAAAAGGCAGCACAGAACCCAGTAAAGAGAAGGTAAAAATGCTGAGTATCTTTAACATCAGTCAATTCCCAACAAAAATCTTTAGGAAAAAACTATTATTCAAAATGATATTCCCTTTAGAAATTATTTCTAGTGACCTTTGTCAGATTCACTGAATATTAAGATTTCAGTTATAACTGATTAACATAGATTATCAGTTTCTATACCCACTGCAGACTAGATTAATTTGATATTATTAATGATTATAAACAAAAGGCGGCTAGCAATTGGCATGGTGTTTTCTTTAAAACATGTATAGCTGATAATTAACAAGGTATCAGTACAAGGCATCAATTGTAACTGCCCACTGCTGACCCATTCATTAAAAAGTCATTCCTGTGTTACTTCTGCATGATTATAAACCTGAATATGAAATGGAACGTTATTGTCTCACCTCCTGCCGATCCAACCACCCAGCCTGCACTATTAGAAGAAAATTACTGAAGATGTTTTCTGTGGCTAACTCAGGAGAACGTCTGGAAAAGCTAATACTGATGCTAGCTTTTGTTTAACAAAAGCAAAGAGAGACATACTGCGTTTCCCTAATAACTCACAATTCTAATGCTGAGAGAAGAGGGAAGATAATTTACCAGGTGTACACACAATCTTTGCTGAATTTCCAGAACACTGGAATGAAAAGAGCAAGCTGCTGAAGTGAAGGCTAAAAAACCCTCACATGTAGGTAAAGAATCAAACAGCTTAGATTGATAATATGTGAGAACAATTAAGAACTTGGATCAGTCAACTGCTGAGAGCGTAAAGTCTTCCCAAACTATGTTTAAGCTGACCAAATGGCCTATGTTAGGCAGAAGTGTCTTACTGTCAGTATATCCAAACATTCTTTTTTGGACTTCCTATCTTACTCGTCAAGTGTACACTCATCATGATAACTTCACCTCCCATATACCCACACTACTTTAGATTTTATTCACAATTTACCTCTGTAAATTCAAACCATTATCAGCATCTTTGTCCTGACTGTTATCAAGTCTGTACTACTTTTGTAAGGGTTTGGTTTCTAAATCAAATTTATTCTTGTTAGTCAGCATTCCAAGGGTTGGACTTGAAGATCTCGGAGGTCTCTTCCAACCCAGTTAATTCTATGATTCTATAATTCTATGATTCTTCAAACACTGAACAAGTGAAATCAAGTGGCATAGTTTATTGTTTTCCAACGAAGCATTTAACAAGAATTCCAGAAAAAAAAAATTATTATACCTAGCCACACTGGATATTGAGAGCAAGATACTTTATTTATTTTTACTACAAACCAGTGTCAGATTTTATTTTGCTGCTGTTCCAAATTTGTAAACATTTCAAAATGTCACTTTTAACAAATTTTCATGTGATTAAAAGCTATGGTCAAACACAGTCACATGTGATACACCACTCTTGGTGTACCAAGCAATAAGTAATCTGAATTATCTGTCTTTATGCCTCAGTGCACGCAATGAGAATTGGACTCCAACGTCAAGTCCTAGGAGAAAGGAGGGTTTAGGTTGGATTTTTAGGTTGTATTCTTATACATGCAAATAAACTGACTAAAATCAAGCCTCTGCTTTGCCCTCAGACTCTTAACCCTTCAGAACAGTTGAGGCTGGATGAGGCCCAAGCTGCCCATGATCCTGCATAGCTCCCTGCAAATCCAGAGAATAGACATTCTGGAGCAGTCGGAAAAAAGAGCGCTGGAGATGCTGGCTGCTCTTCCACTGGGTTTTCTAACAGGACACACTCAAGGACAGAGCCCAAATTGCTAAACAAGCACCCAAGTGTCTTGGAAACAGCATTTGGCAGCTGAAACTAGACAAATACCATAGGAACGATTTTGCATAGCACAGATCTAACAGAACTGTGCTGTAAGGACAAGCAGTTGCACCAGAGAAGGGTCACACTGGATATTGCGAAAAATTTCTTCACTGAAAGGGTGGTCAGGCACTTGAACATGTTCCCCAGGGAAGCAGTTGAATCGCCATCCCTGGAGGTATCCAGGAAACGTGTAGATGTGGTTCTTAGGATGTGGTTTCACGGTGGACTTGTGAGTGTTGGGTTCATGGTTGAACAGATCTAATGAACAGATGATTGTAGAGGTCTTTCCCAGTCTTAACATTTCTATTCCATGAAGGGAGATACCTACATTTTATTTACAAACACGATGAAGGACTGTCGTATAGGCAGTCAGGCAGTTTGTGCAGAAGCTAAATCAGCTGGTACTTTCTTTGTGAGTGTTTGAGAATACATTTACTTTCAACAATGAAGCGGCAGCAGTGACCACAAACAGTGCTCCAAAGACAAAGAGACAAGCAAATGTAAATGGAAGGTACTAAACTTAAAATTATCCAGCCTACCAGTCTTCAACAGATATCAGGAATGGAAAAAACAAAGACAAATAAAACACTGTGACCCTGGATAATGGCTTGCCTAACTTAAATAAGCAACAACCATGGTGTATAGAAACAACCAGTGAAGTATATGTTTGAAAGATGAACTCTCATCTATTCTTTAAATGCCTAGCAATGAAAACATTGGTCAAACAGGAAAATGAACATTACTTAAATATGCTCATAAAAGCAGACCAAAATCTTTTCCTTTTTAAGCAAACATTTAGAGAACAGACCATTCTAGTGAACCAGAACTTCTAGACTAACCAAGTGGGGTGAAGGAACAGTGAAGGAACAGTTATTCGTAAAGAAGAAGAATAGGAAACAAAAGGAGGAAGAGTATTTCTTCTTTGCAGAGCTTCGATTCAGACTGCAGCAATGAGATAAACCTTTTCCTCAGTAAATAGGAAAAGTTTCTTCCTCACAGTCAAAAAAAAGCACAGCCAAAGCATCGAGAACTCACAGATTTAAGTTTGAAATTAAACAGTCTGCATGCCTTTATAAACAATTAAGTTCAGGATGAGAGGTTGCCTATGAATACAAATGCCCTGCAAGACACTAAAAATAGTTGACAAGTGTAATATGTTTTGTTAAGACCAAAAGTAATTTGAAGATTTTTTTTTTTTAGCTATATCAACACGTAGCTTTTACATATACATGTTTAGTGGGCAATGTTTAAGTATAACCAACTCCCAAATAAAATTGCAAGAGCATAATGATAGGTAAGCTACTTGAAATTATACTTTAATTACACCTATTTTATTATTTAATGTTACGTACACAAATTATACACTATGCTCACAATATTTTATGAATTATATTAAATATTAAAAGCCTAAGAGGAAAAAAGGCATGAGGTTTTAAATAAGACAAGAGTCAAACATTACTGTAAAATGTAGGATACAAAAAGAAAGGTAAGACAGTTGGGTTTGGGGGTTTTTGGGTTTTTAAAAATGTCCATCCATTAGCAAGAATAACTATTAACTTTGCTTGGCAAACGGTCACGTGTAACTACCTGGAATTATTCCAAGAAGTGGAAGCATTTTGTCATTAGAAGGTAAAGAAACAAAAGGAAGACTGGGAATGGGAACGAAGCAATTCCCAGAACAGATAACACATTTTGGGGAACACTGCAGTAGGCAGGACTTGAAATCAGGTAGCTGTCCTAGCTCAAAGAGCCAGTTTTAAGGCTTTAAAGCTTTCAGTGTTTGCTTTTCTTTCCCTCTGTCTAAATTAAGACACTTTTATCAGCCCTATTGATTCTACCCATTAAACTGTGGATTTTGAGATTACCAAGAACAACAGAACTTTTCAGAGTGGACTGCAGCCCCACGCGAGAAGAGAAGGACGCACCAGCTAACTTCAACAGACGTGACCTTTACAAAGCAGTATTGTTCACCCTCTGCTTGCGGGCGCTTTGACACATTAGCACTTTGTGAGATCTCCAGGCGCTATTTTATCAGCAGGGCCCATCCAGGCATGATGTGCACTTTCACAGTGCATTAGCATATCCAGAGAAGGAACGCTGCGGACTGCAATGGCCTTTCCTTGTAGGACAGACCTGAAGTGTGAAACAACTTTGCTGACATTCTCACTGACATCCAGGAGCTCCTCTGCATACCCAAAATTCATCAGCATGTAAAAGCCAGCACTGTATACTGCAGAAACTAATTTCCAGAGCAGCTTAACTATCAGCACGTTAACCTTTGACCTGCTCATAGTCTTACGTTCTGAAGAATTCAGCATTTTAACTTTTTCCTTCTTATCTCGCATGTTAAGAAAATACTGGTCTATATTCTACATACAAACTGAATGCTGAAGTTTAAAAAGAAATCAAATGTATTTGATAACATAAACAGAAACCCTGCTTCTCACCTTACCTCGGTACAGACCAGAAGTAACCTCAGTGAAATCAGTCAGCACAGGTGTACAAAGAGAGAGAATCTGGTCCAAAGAGTAACATAACCCTTTGTACACAAACGCAACTCAGCAAAAGAGCTGATGAACCGATCTGAGGGCATACAGAAAGATGACAGAGCAGCCTGTAAGAGATTTTTCCTCCTTAATCCACGACCAGTTTTGCACTCAACGTTTCTGGTGGTCACTGAATCCTGGTTGTCTGAGCAGAGAATTCATCCATTCCACTCTCAAGTTCATCTTGCCAACAAGGTAGGAGGGCTCAAATCGCAAACAGTAATCTTACTTCAAAACATTCTGTCATACAGCAGTTTGGGGTGTAAAACTAGGCACAGACCTAGCTCATTATTATTAACATTTCAAGCTGCTTCAAAATATAACTTCTGAGTTTTAGTAATGAAAAATTGCTTTTTCTCTTTCTTGTTTTATTAAACATAGCAAATGAGCACAAATTTGGGCTACAAGCCACCCTCAGTCCTGGGTACTTTTGCCAATGTCTGTCTGACTGGTCTCACTAGTTTCTGAAACACACTGAAGGTGCTCCTGAGGGAAGATCAGTTCTGACTTCAATGGCACATTTTTGTTACCCCTAAGACACAACACAGCTCACTGCTTCAAAAAGGAAGGACAACAGGCATTCTTCACTTTTCAGGTATTAGGATAAGAATCTGGTTTGGTGATTACGCTCTTCCAGATCTGGACGTGACTTTTTCAAGGATCTGAGATAGTAGGAACCCAAGAGATTGTTTTTAAATAATAGATGCTAAACAAGCCAGAAGAATTTCATCTTGCAAACAGAGGCAGACTGAATTGACTGTATCCCAAGTGTAACAGCACTTCCCAAAGGACTTGCACCTAGAACTTACTTATTTAATTTAACATTTTTATAACCCATCTCCCTATTATAAAAACTTACTTTTCTTAGAAGGCATTTCTATCACCATACCACAGCATGATACATTTTATGTAATTCTGCAAATCATGTTTATGTTATAAAATTTTTACTAATGCTACATAGAGAAGCCAACTTCAACCTGCATACATCAATCTCAAAATAAATAGTGCAAGTTAATGTTCCCATCTTCTTTGCTCTGCATCTTCTTCTGCAGGCTTGAGCACTAAGCGATGAAGAAGTTTATCTCATATATAAGAAATACCACTAACAATAATCTATTCCCTCCCCAAAACATCAACAAAAGGAGCTATGGGTCATTGAGCCAAAAAATTAAATGCTGAAATGTACATCCAGCAATGTTACCCTTCACTAGCAGATATGCTAAAAGAAAAAAAAAAAGTAAAAAAAATACAACTCAAATGTCTACCCAAAAGAAAATATTCACAAAATAACAAGGTGAAATTCAGTCCCACTCTTCAGGACGAAAGGTATCCTATTACAGCTTCAAATCTTCTGTAGTGTCTGCTTAAGCACAGCTAGAATATCTGGAGAAAATTTATGGTATTTTATCATGGTTGGCTTGGGGGAAGGAAGAGGTTTCTCTGTGAGGTCAGGTGCAGGAAATTATTAGCTTTTATCCTTCAGTTTTTCAACACACATTCTCTTCTTCTGCTAACATAGAAAGCTGAATAGCCAAAGCAGTATGAAATTAAGGTTAGCAGACACTTCAGTGGGAGGTATGGTATTTTTTTGCACTCCAATTCCAGTCCATATTTGAGCTGTAGATTTGCACCTGATGAGCTTCAAGCTCCATATATATGACAAATTGCTGCACTCCAAAGGAAAACACAGAATATTTGTAATTGTTCTGTGTTCCCCCCACTGCTATTCTACTCTACAGGCCCTTTCTTTAAGGGGGGAGGGCGGGAGGGGAACAGAGGAAAAATCCTAATCAAATAATGTACCTCACATTATACACCCAATGAAATTCATGATTTTATCAAAGGGAAAGAGGCTGCATTTAAAAAATATGTATTTTCTAAAAGCTGTGTCTGCAGTGTTCTCAGTTCAGCAGTTAATTCATCCAGCAACTTGAGTCAAAACTAAAGACAGAAAGCTACCAAGAACAGGACATCACCAACCTCACAAGAATCCAACAGAACTGGAAAACATTTTAAGGAAATGTTAGGGAAAAAATAACACTTAGTAACTAAAATGAAAACAGAAAGATGAAACATATGCCACCACACAGTTCATCCTTTTCTCAGCCCAGCAGAAATATAAAAGAATTCTTGCATATTGAATTGGACGAAGCTGTGAGCAACTTCATCCTTGTTTGAAGTGGATTTAGAATAACTGCTGTCAAAAAAGCTGATAGTTGGAATGGCTCTAAGCACAAAACCACAAGTGTCTTGTAGTTGTTGAAATACAAAAAAGCTGAAAGACATCGTATGATATGTCTGGTAGCTACAGAGAACTACGGAAAAAATAAGTACAAATGTTTGCAACTAAAATACATTCACTTTAAAAAAAAAATGGGCCTGGAATCTTCTAACAGTAACAGGATGCATTAATGAGAATTTTTATAATACATTAAAACAACACTTTCTAGTAATGCACTGAAGAAGACCAGAGAACAACAATCATGGAACGAAGAAAGAAAACACACACACACACTCAGCATCAACTGAATGGTGATGATAAATAATGAAATAAAACTTTTGTTAGGCAATACTGTAAGATAGACTATCGAACTTACCATTCTACTACACATGCTGGAATCTTTTTTATCACTAGATGGATAAAAATCCTGGGCACAACACAGGAAAAGAGAAAGCAAAAGATTCAACATTTGAAATGAAAAAAATTTGATCACCCGGTCCATTTTCCTTATTGGTATTTCAGCTATTTAATGCACTTAAGTCCAGGATGGAGACAAGCAATTCTCACTGCCTGCCCTCCAAGATCATCAGATCTATACATTTCTTCTTATTAAAATTCCCTTTTAAATATCAATTCCTTGTAATATATTTCCCCTAGTATGTAGTAATATAGCAATGTGCTTCTATAGAGTCTGTCTTTGATCTACGAGGCTTGACATGAATTCTTTAAATTAGAGTGGTATTTTAGAAAAAAAAAACAGCTTTGAAAGATGCATCATTTTTTCCAGAGAATTCCAACAGATCCAAACTTTGGCCCTTCTGATTAACAAGACCAGGCTTCAAATGTATTAAAATGAAATCCAAACCTAACATTTAATATTCCATCCAGAAGATGGAAAGGAAGAAGGATTACTAGAAACAACCTTCTGCATGTCTAAAGCCACCCCACCACCTTTAGCTACATTACTGCCAAACAGCTACAACCCCCCTGCAAAATCCCAGCCAGACTGATCCGATTTTACAAGAATTTTTCAGAGGACAAGATCTTTGGCAGCAGTCTGTCAAAGCTCATACAAATATTTTAATTTTCCAAAAGTAATGGAAACCGAAAAAATATCCTTGGCAATTAGTAAATAGTTCAATATAAAATATTAATGTACCATCAAAGGCCTGATTATTCAGAATTCTTCTTTGTAAATGCTTTGAAATTGAAGTGCATTTTGCACTAAATGTGCTTATTTCAGATTAAGCAAGCAGATTGTTTACAAGTCAGCAACTGAGAAGCTTAATGAAAATAAACCAAAAAATTATACTCATTTTTTTAAAGTCCTGTATTTTCAGTGTATACCTCTCTCTTTAATTTCATCCTCAACATTAGAATTAGTAATTTTAGAAGAAACACCTCATGCTGAAACACAAGGTCTTTATCTTCCAGGGTTATTCCTCAGTATCATTTTTTTATAAATACTGTTAATGTAAAACACTGTCAGTGCACGGCAAAGGTTGCTGTTATAACCTGGAACACTTCACTAGTGAATGCAAACTCAGTGTGCCCCCAAGAACTGACCAGCAGTTTCATTTTTTTTAAATAAAACAAGAGTCATGCCCTGGTGAGCAAGACTTGATTTAAGAAAGCAGTAAACACATGACCCAAGTGCTTCTCTGAGTTTTGGGTTAAGGAAAAAAAAAAAAGAAGATAAATTGTTTGGAAACCAAACAAGTTTGGAACAAACAATTGTTTGGAAACCAAACAAGCACAAATAAAACCTAGAAAGCTAGCAAGAGAGTAAGTTTCTATAACAGAAGTGTAGAATTAAAGCAAGAGCATTCAAATTTACCTACATCTCAAAGAGCTCCTCAGAACCATGAAACCTCTATCAAGTGATAATTTGTTGAGTGTGCACTAGCACTGCAATTTGTATTTAATTACAGTTCCACAGTTATTTCGTATTTAAGCTATAATGCTCTCCAGGCAGAAAGCACCTCAGAAGGTTTATTGCATACCAAGGGATGAAAACCTTGCTTCTTCAATCACCAGGAGAGCAGCAAAACAGCCCGTGTTGTCACTACTACATTACAGAAATGGCATTTTTAAATATTACTTTCATATATTTTGAGTGAAATTCATACATCACATGAAATCAATAAAGAATTAATCAAAAGTTTAATTTGCATCTGCAGTCTAAGCCTGCAATAATAATTTCGTATCATTGAAAATGGAATCAATTTCATAGGTGATAAACAAGGGGGCAAAGGGTAATATTATCACAAAAACAGAGGAGATGCTACATTCAAGCCTTTAGGATTCTTTAGGTCCTGCTATAGTAGACACTTACAGTTTATCTAATCAAACAACTTCAGACAACAGCCACAACTGTGCTTCAGAAACAAATTGCTTCAGAAACAAATTAAGACCCATCAGTGTGCACACGTGTAAAAACGTTCCCCACTTCACTGATCTCTGTCTTAGGCATTTGTTAAGCCTCGGAGCACAAGGTTTTGTGCCTCTTCCAATGAAAACTCTTGCCATTTCTGCGGTAATTGGCATTATTGTTAATATTTCCTATTCCAATGAGTCTACTATTAGTGAGGACAACACGATCCATGCAGCAGCACATAAAAGGTATGGAAGAGATACACAGTTCACACAAATACATCCAACTGATGAACTGCCCAAAAGTTAAAACTGCTATTAACGTTGATAAAAAGTTCCAAGTTCGGAAAAATCTCAAATGATATTTTTCAGTTCCACAAAAGTCCAATTTCTTCCAAGTAACCAAGAATGCTAACAAATAGAACTGAACCGAACTTAACATTAAAACACCACTGTAAAGCCCAACTTAGGAAGTGAAGCACATCTTCAGTAACAGCAACAAAAACAGACCGACAAAACAAGAAAAATTAGGGAAAGCATAAGGTCTCCTAATGACATAGGAAATACATTCCCTGCTCCTTCATCATCTTCCCCACAACAAGGCCACATCAGCCCTTCCTGCTTCAAACCAAACCCCATTTATCAAAAAAACTGTTTATGATCAGGTTGATGTCACTCAACCTGTGCTTTGCTATAAAGAGCACAATGTTTGAAAAACATGGGGGTCAGAATATCAGGTCTTGTGAATTTTCCTTAGAAAGGAGATCAAACTCATGAGATCTTAACAAAATCACATCACCAAATAAGATAAAGCATTAAACAGGGAAGAGGATCAACTAGTTAGAGACAATAGTAAATTACTAATAACACACTAAGTGCAGATCTATGTCTGTAAAAAGGTGATAGCTACAGGATTTCCATTTTGTACTGAAGTTCAAAACAGGAGTTCCCTGATCTGTATGCCTAATTGTGTGGGAAAACCAGAAGGTTTTGGTTGTCTCTATTATACATCTGCCATAACTAAAATGTAAGCCTGTCAAAATACCACAGATGACACAAAAGAGTTGTTCTTCATGTGTAGGCAGCGAGGATCTAGTCACGCTAATACCTCTACCCACCTCCATCTGGGAGACCTCTAAGCATTCCTAGAGAAGATGCTGTCATATCTTACATTCAGGCTACGTGGATGGCCTTGGGCAGGTCTAGTTCCTTTATCAACTGTATGGAGCTGTAAGACAAGGTCTAAATGTAAGACATTTGTTAGACCTTAGACAAAAAGGTAGACCAGTTTGTTAGAGTGAAGGAGCCTAAGTGGAGCTGATTTTTTTCACATTTCAAATGCAAATTATTTATTCAACTACACAATGACAAGTCATTAAAAAAAACAAACTACAAAACACATTCCCACAGCTAGCCCTTTTGTAAGTACAGAATGGACCAACTAAATTGCTGCCTAAAAATGTTATTTTCTTAGTACTGCAGAAAAGTAAAATAAGAAATATAAAAGTTCATTTGCCTTATAAATATAAAAACACTATTAAAGAGCAATAGTTTCTTCTAAAATAGCTACAACTCCTTTTCTTCTGATTTGATGAACATCATACAAATACACGTGCATATTTCTAAATCGGTTACAAAGTCCTAAAAACTGTTCCCA
Source organism: Myiotriccus ornatus (assembly GCA_036023395.1). Taxonomy (NCBI): domain Eukaryota; kingdom Metazoa; phylum Chordata; class Aves; order Passeriformes; family Tyrannidae; genus Myiotriccus; species Myiotriccus ornatus. The sequence continues at coordinate 98,621,014 of JAYRBT010000082.1, forward strand.
TCAGAATAGTCTCTGTACTTTTTATAAACTATTAAGAAAATATTTAAGAAGCAATAAAAATATACACAGAAGTTGTGCTCATCTACATTTTGTAAGCTTTTATACTGAGGTTTGAACTAAAACTTACGTCAATTAATACAGTATATATGTATTTAAATGCTTATGATAAACAAACAAACCAGCATCATGTCCAGAATTTTGGAAAGAAAACAGGAATTTTCATTATGTAGGAGAGATTAACTTAGCTGCAGTACTGTAACACACACTTACAATAAAGACTGGACCAGAGGAGACAGGAATATACCAAGCTATCACAATCCATCTGCAGTTGTTATACAACCACTGCTTTACAAGCAAATAAACTGCATTCCCAAAGACAAAACAAAAACTACACAAACTTCATCAGAAGTTATTAAATGACCACACAACACAGTGTTTTACTTAAGCTTCATGGCATCACGAATCTTCAGTATTTTGTCCCTGCTGGAAATGAATGAATAATTCAGTTTTCGTATATATTTTCTGAGGACCAAATATTCAACAGAGCCTGGAATTTGCTGGGACAACTGCAGGAAATGTTTTGTCAGCCACACATATTCAAACTGCTGCTTTCTTTACAAACATTAATGGAAGTGTTGATGCATCTAAGACTTTTACACAAAAAAAAATACAAGCTGACTTAGCAGCAACAAAAATACCAGAGGTATGGCTGGCATTAGAAACTTGGATGTGAATTCAATTTTTCAAGATGAACCTTCATTAAGAGCCAATTTCAGTTTTAAATTCCAGCAGGGAACATCAGATCTCATACCAAATTCAGGGGATAAGGTCTGTAATACAGTTGAACAACATTTATCTTCTGTAATCATGATGCCCTGTGCTTTTAAGATTTACACTAATTAAACTAGAAAAGGTCACACAGTTGAAAATGTTCGCAATTTGGGCAAGACTAAATAACAAAATCTTTCCTGTCTATCACTAATCTCTTATACACAATAACTGTCACTCTGACCAAGTGTTTCTGTCAGCCCACTGCTCATGATTATACACAAGAAGCTTCAGCCTTTATCCTCTGGAAGAGTTTATAAGCTTTGTCTTGCAAAACTCAGTGAGACAGAGGCACAAAAGAGAGGAAGAGGAAGCAAAACCCAGCAGTCCTCAAGAATGCTCCGTCATCTGTTCAGGAAACAAATCCTCGCAGTTTAAGAACTTCAGATTTAACTTAAGGATTTCAGTACTGAAATTTCGGAATAAAAATATGTCTATATTTACACAGACAGGAAAAAGAGGAGATGGAAAAAAACCACCTTGGTTCTAATCCCAACTTTTGAAGATTAGCTGCAGTATGACCTGCAGTTCTTATGTCTTTGTTTCCCCACGGGTTATCGGATAAAATTGGTGCTCCAATTTTTGAAACCTTAAGATCCTCTGTAGAAGTCTACTCCTTTCTCATCAAATATAACGACTTGGAAAAAATGCAAGCAGAAAGTATTTTCTATGTCCTTTAGGCTCTGACAACAGTCAGCAAAAAGGTCCTTAAAATGCCTCTATATTTATAGACAATTGATGGGAAATCTGTCTTTACTTTAGCTAAGAATTTGAAGGGACATTAAGGCTAAGCCCTGTGTTCTGAAGTCTTTCCTGAATCTGAATAATCCTCCAGGCATAACCTAGAAAACTGTTCCCTCTCTGAATCCCTTCTTCTCCAACTTTTCCTATTATGTGGAAGACTTTTTTCCCAACAGTCTGCTTTCTCTCAGGTATTTAACGGGTGATTTAAAGGAAATGAAAGGATGAGGTGCCTACCCTTCACATCACAGTGACTGCACAGGATGAGGAGGAAAGCCTGCATTGCAGCACAATGATATCAAACCTTTGGGCCTTTCAAAGGCTGCAGTATTGCCTTCCTATTGCTGGGGGAGGTGAAAAAAAATAAAAATCACACAACCTAACCAGTCTGAGAACAGTGGGCTTAAGACTAAGTGTTCATCCAGCAAAGACGCTTACAGAGCAGATGAAAATAAAATGCTTTCAGAACCTTTCAGAATCTATTTCTGGATCAAGTTCTCAGGTTCATATGGTTTTCTGACACTTTGAACTACACCTTAATGTAGCTACCTTTTTAAACAGTATTCACTGTAGCAGACACAAAGAAAAACTACAGAAAGTATTAGAAAAAAACTCCACAACTACATATGAACCAAATTACATGTGTTGCTGCCATTCAGCCCAGATCCAGGAAGTCTTCCCCGTGGAAACAAACTTATTTAAACAACTCTTACCAGCTCCACAACATAAAACCACCACAATCTAGCACCTTCGTACCAAAACCATATTCACAAGTGGAGGAACTAACAGACATACATCAGTATATACCAGAAATCTCCAATAAACTCACTTCCAAGGCAGCCATGAGATAGTTCTCTTTCAACAAAACCCAACAATCAGACTACAGCTACATTCAATTCTCTTGCCATATGCAGGCTTTCAGAATATAGTTCTCTTCTGTCCTGATACTCATCTTTTCCTTTTTCCATTAGGACACTACAGATTGCAAAGGGTAAAAGGAAGCATGTCTGAGCCAAAAGAATTTTCAGTTTAAAGAAAACTGGTACAAAATGAACTTCAGAACTGCAAGTTAAGAGGAAGTTGGGCAAATTCAGTGTTTAACCATCTTCAGAAAATAAGAGCATAAGCCTTTTTGTGGGAAAGTTTCTCCATAGTAACTAAAACTGCAATCTGAGCATTGACTCCCTGTCAAAAACACCCTCAACATGAAAACAAAGTACAAAAGCCTCTCAAAAGCAGAGATTTCAATGACCCAAAAAAGAGGACAAGAGGAGGCTCTTCTAAGCATATACAACTTCCGTGACACTAATCTATTTTACTAGTAAGGGAATGACAGATAGAAATATAACAAAAGATCAAACAGCTTTTTAACATGTACCAAGGAACTTTATTATGGCAACTAGTAAAAATGAGATAGGGCTTCTCCAGCAAGAGATAGGATCGATGCAGCTGATTCTCAGCATTACAATCAGGGATTAGGGCACTGTCCATCTCTTTAAACCACTAAGTTTTAAAAATGTACCTGAATTATTTTTTTTTATGCTGAGTCTCTGCCTTAAGTCTTAATTTTTACAGTAATTTAATTTCAGTCAGAACAGCTCAGCTCTTTCATGAAGGAAGGGAAAGAAAAATATCTTGTTTGGCCCATGTTAAAAAGACAGACTTCACAAGAAAAGTTTCAAACGCTGATGCTTTCAAGAAAGGGTATGGGGTAGTTTTGGGTAAGTAAAATACCTTCTGTGACCCTCAGGATAATTTATGAATACATCCAACACATATTTCAAAAGATACAGATTGCTCATGTTCTTTAAAATGTAGCTAGAGTTTTCACAGAAGGCAAAGCAGTCCAAAGAAGCAGCCATCATCACAATTATGGCTGCCTCCTGTAACCAGTAGGATAAGGTATCATCAGAACTTAAAATTTTGCAAATATACATAGTAAGGAATCTGCTCTCAGAGAGGAGGGGGAAAAAGGAGTGATGGAGTGTTTCTAACACTGGAGACCAAAATGCTAGTTAAACAATATTTCAAAGATTTTATGTGTGGGAAGAGTATCATGTACTTTATCAATTTTTCCGAGGATTCACAGCATACAAAAAACACTATACACATGCCATCATCGGACCACCACAGGAAAAAAAAGACATAACCACTACCATTAACACTGGCCCATCATATGGAAGACTACACAGTAATAAGGACGGTAGAGAGAGTAAGCTTCAGCTTTCCTTTGCCTCCCTTGTATAGGGAGTCACTGAGTGTGAAAAAACACGATACTGTCATTTCCCCTACCATAAAAACCATAAAGTACTAGCATAGTAAATGACAGGGACAAATAGGTTATGGACAAGGACACACCATAAAGTTGGCACCATGAAATTCTCATGGTTTCTTTTTGCATAATGTGTATATTATAGAAAGTTTTCCTAATAACATGCAGCTGAGATTCCTATATTTCCAATAAGACACTTTATTAAATTAGCACTGGTAAACACTAAGATTTTCCTAAGGAATTAAAGACAAACATTCAGAATGGCAAGAGAAAAAAAAATTAACATATGACACTGAAAAAGGATCAGTTTAAAGCAATGTTGCATCATAATGTAAACCATACTTAAAGTACAAGGAATAATAATCTTGATTCATAAATATCTCTGAAAAATACATTAAATGTTCATAAATTAGATATCTCATGAACAATCAGGAATTTTCATCCAAAACATTGGGGAATAATATGGAAAGAAATGCTTTCCATTTATTATGACATTTTAAACAAACAAAAAACCAAAACAAAAACTCCACACCAAAAACCACTGTGTTTTTCCCAAGATCATTAAATGCAATCTTGAAACAACTGCCCAACCTTCAAAGAATACCCCACAGGAAACTTTCCTACAAATTTTTTTTCTTGAAGTAATTTTTCAACTGATTTCATTTGAAATTACTAGTTGAAAACACTAGAGGAGCCAAGAAAGCAATGTGATGCAACATAAAATCATGCAAAACCAATTAAATTGCATATAATTGTCAACACATCCATTTTTGAACAATAATCTTCCCCATATCAGAATACTACAAAATAAAATCCCGATGAATTTTCCTTAAAAATTCCTGATCTTTTCCTGCGCTATAGAATTTATAGTAATTATCCTCAACGTCAAAACAGTTCATTCTTGTGAGACTGGTTTCAGTTTCAGGACCGCAACTCTGTGTTAACCGCTTCTCTTTTTGTTGTTTTCCATTTCTAAACGTATGCTTTGATCCCCTTAGTCTTGCTGGTAGAGCAGTCGCCCCTCACATACAGTCTCTCTTTGAAGCCTTCCAACAGTGCCAAGAAAGAAGCAGGCTATGGCAGCAGGCTCAGTATTCTCCGGTTATGCAACAGATTAGATCATTATCAACAAAACTGGATGCCTCCAGCAGAGAACAGAAATGCGGAATTTGAGAGCAAGTTTTTCTTTACTTTTTGAATTAAGGACAGCTGTTTGGTCAGTTTGAAAGGAGAAAAAAGCTACCTGTAATTAAGAGGTGGTCATATCAGAAAAGATTACGCTTTGGTGAAAAGCTCTACAGCAAAAATTACTGCCACATTTATCATTCAGTTCTGCTCCTTCCTTGGCAGGAAAGTTTTCCCATTCGTTGTGTAATGCGAAAGAAATATTTGGCTCAAACTAACACCAATAATTTAAGAAGCCTGATTTAGCCATGTGGATTTCATTCCCAGCAGATGAGTGACCACATGCCAACAGGATGCAAGAAAAGAGTCTGGGTTCTCACATACCTGCAGAGAGAATCCATGCATCTTACCTACAATATACTCGTTTGCCCACAGTCTGTGCATGTGGATATCCTACACATCTGTCACACATTTCTGCCTTCTCTTGTTGCTCCAACAACTTTTAAATCATCAAATAAAGATACTTCAGTTCAGAATTTTACTTCAGTTAAAGGATAAAGTTTGCTCAAGGAGTGAAAATAGAGATTTTGAGTCTTCATATACAACAGAAAAATACACACTTTAATTTCTGAAGGAAATGTCTTGTATAGCTTCATCCCCAGATCATTGGGGAAGAAGCGTTTCACTGCATGAAACAAATCCCTTGAGTCAAGTTCTGGCAACAAATGTATAGTGAGAAGGAGAGATTATAGAATATCAAACAGATTATTTATTGCTTGTATATAAGAATTCAGTTACTGAGGCTAACAAATGTATTCAAATAAAACCAAAAGGCTTTGAGAATCCTAACCAAAAGCTCTTACAGCTTCTACAGAAGACATTAAGAGTATTTACATATTGGATATAGGAAAAAAATAAGTACAAAACAGTTTAATGTAGAAAAAAACATATTGTTGCTCTTAAAAAGAGAAAATATTCTTATAGTGCTTTAATGTGTTAATTCTAGATTATTATACATTTGTAAACTTAGAAAGCACTACTGAAGTTGAGCCTGGCTTTCCAAGTTTCCACAAAATTAGCACTGAAAACGTGTTGTGTGTCCGGTTATATTACAAGATAAATGTAACACTAAAAATAATGTTACCCAATAAAATAAGGACTATTAAGTATGGCAGAAGTTACATGACCAGTTTAATTTGTGTACAAATGCATGTTATCGTTATATAATCAGTAGCTTAAAGAAAATCTAGAAATCCAAAGCTCTGCGCTTGAGGCTTTATTTGCAGGAGATATTTTTTATACATGATACAACTTTTTTTTTAAATATATCTTAATCATCTGGAAACTATTAAGTCAAAGAAATCCTGAGCATAATAATGAGCTACTAGTACTTACTTGTTACTGTCCTTGTTTGATATAAACACAGAAGAATCAGAGAGCCATGGCCCACTATCTCTCTTATGCAGTCATACAATACTTTACTGTATGATGTGACTCTTCAGAAGTACGAAACTAAATAAAATCAGGTGTTTAGCTGGACTGCTTCATCTCTATCTTTATTCAAAAGTCAACAATAATTAAAAACCACCTATGAAATAAATAACTGGCAATTCCCCAAATCATGCCAGAAGAAAAATCATTGATGAGTCAAGCTCGTCTGTAAGTGGGACACGAAGTATGATTCATAAGTCATTGCTTCAGGTTTAATTCTTGAGAGAGAAAAAGCTCCATCAATAACATAATACAGAAACTCAAACTCCAATTACAAAAATATAACAATAAATTCACTGTGTCTCTTCAGTTCTGAATAATTGTTATGTACGTTCACCACAAGGGTATAAAGCCACAACCAGTAACCTTCAGCAGCTCCTGCAGGCAGTGAAGTCTTGCAGAGGACAGTGAGCACGTCAGACTGCATTCCTAAGTTGTCTTCTGCACAGCTGTGGGGCACAAGCTCCAGTGTCCACCACTGGGGCAAAGGGAAAGAGACCTTTATGGCACAACTCAGTCATTGCCAACATCAAATTCATAAAAGCACCTGAGATTCAGTAAAGCTGCTTGATTTGCCCTTTTTTTTTTCAACTGTAATGTTTAGGTAAACTGGACTACAACATTAAAAAAAGATGAGTCCAATGAGATTACAGCAGAGAACTAAGAGATGCATGTAAGATCACCACTGCCACTTTAGGACAACAGATCAGATACTAAGCACTATGTCAAAAAGGACTTCTGGGCCTCGGCTTTTATAGCAAATTGGGTTTTCAAGTACATTCCCTGTCCTCTGCACTGCATATTTATCTCATTTTTTTCTTTCCAATCCAACCCAAGTAATTCCATTTTAAGCCCAAAGGATATTTATCACAAGACTATTTTTAATATTTAAAGTATGGTAGAAAAAATAAAGAAATCTAAATCTACAAAGAAACAAAAAATAAAGATCCAAGGGCCTTTTTCATTAAGGAGGAAATAAAATAATAAAAGCATCTAAGAAAACTCCTCCTTCAAAGCCCTGTATGACCTTGCTGTTCAATCACATTCTTCAAACTGACCACTGAAAGAAATGTAAAGTAATATTCGTTTTCCCACATCTCTCATCACAGGCCAAATGACAGCTCTGACACTGGAAACAGACTGGCAAAATATTTTATTTCTCTTTAACCTCAGTTATGAAAATTATGAGAAATAAAAGAAAAACTAAAAAGCCTTGCTGCTGTTGGACACTTCATCATACATCATACCTGTACTGTAGAAAACATGCAACGAGATAAACTTCTAAAATGTAGCTGGATTAAAATGTATGCCACTTCACTTACATTCTCAATTAATAGGCCTTTAAAGAAAGATTATCAAAAACACTCCAGTCACTGTGATGTGAAGACAGAACAAGTGAGCACGACCTTGAGTTCTCCCTTCGTATTTGGTGGCATTTCCTCTTTAGTATTTTTAAATCATCAAAACAGTAAGCACTAACAGGGACACTAGCGAACACAACATGCATTTAAACAGGGTGATGAAAATTACTTGAATGAATGTCTTTTGGTTTATGTGCTCATTTACATTCCCCTCAGGAGTAATATATTAGCAATGTCACTGCTATGAACAAGTAAGTGACGTATCAGTAACGACCATTTATTAATAAATACTTCACTCATTCCGTGAGGTTAATCTTCATGTGCACCCATGAGGCAGGAAATTATAGTCACTATGTCCCATGGGGAAGCTAAAGTCATGTTATAGACTGTCCTAGTCCATGCAGTGATTCAGGTGTCAAATCCATAAGTAATAAACCATAAGAAACCCTGCCCCCTGATCCCACTTTCTAATCACTGAATTTTTCCCATCTGATGAAGAAAACTATAAGGATGATACTGTCTTGTCATAACTGAAATGTAAAACACTTATTAAAAGCTGTTAGAAGCTTTAAGATAAACTTGCCATTAACATAGAAAACAAAAAAAAAACCCTTCAAGATTTATCAGCTGGTTTCCCCTTCATCTTCCAAGGATGTATGCACAATAACTGTTACAGAGTTACTGCTCCCTCAGATTAACACAGATCTTTACTTGGAATAAAGATCTTTTACAAGGAACTTGAGAATATTTTCTGCCTAAATTTATTGACTTCTCTTTACCTGGCTCCTAGTTCTCAGATACTCCCCAGAATGTGAACAGAATGGTTATGAGGAGATACTACTACTGTTGCCAAGGAAAGGAAGAGAAATATTGACTTTGAAGGAAAAAGAAAAAAGAAAAAAAAAGATAAATGTTTTGCTGCACAACACAAATTTACTACTCATTTCCCTAGTCTGCTTCCAATAAAATTAATAAAGCAGTGAGTAGGTAGACAATCCTCTACTTCTACAAGAGCGTAGTGGTTGCCTTCAAAAAGGGAAATGTCTTCTGATACTCA